>OY720632.1:14778344-15196352 GCA_963169105.1 Ceriagrion tenellum | reverse complement strand
GATAACCCTGTGCTACCAATCTTGCTTTGAATTTGATTATGATATTACCTGACCTTTTTACTGAAAATACCCATTTACTCCCCACAACACTTTTCTCTTTTGGTCTGGGTACCACCTCCCAAGTTTTGAGTTTACGCATAGTCTTAAGCTCCTCCAACATTGCGCCTCTCCAATCTGCTCCCTGAGGTCCACTGAGAGCTTCCTCAGCATTCTTTGGGATCACTACATCACTTAGGGATTGGGATCCAGCATACTGTACCCGGTTGCAGCATGGCATACTACATGGTACTTTGGGCATCCTCAACCTCTCGGATCGCCTTTGTCCAATCCTCGGGACTCCTCCCTGGATTGGCGCCTCTGCCCCAGCATGGACTCCTCCCTGGATAGCCGCCTCTGCTCCAGCCTGGACTCCTCCCTGGATAGCCCTCTCTGCCCCAGCCTGGACTCCTCCCTGGATAGCCCTCTCTGCCCCAGCCTGGACTCCTCCCTGGATAGCCCTCTCTGCCCCGGCCTGGACTCCTCCCTGGATAGCCCTCTCTGCCCCAGCCTGGACTCCTCCCTGGATAGCCCTCTCTGCCCCAGCCTGGACTCCTCCCTGGATAGCTCTTCTCTCTGCCTCATTCTGGGCTCCTCCCTGGATAGCCGCCTCTCCTTCCACCACGAACGGGATGATCGTGTGCTCTGCCGTCGGGTCTTGCAGCTGAATGTTTGTAGTAGTTTTAAATGGAAATATGTGCTCCCTGAAAACTACATCTCTGCTGGAAATGACCCTTTCTATCTTCACATCCCACAAGCGGTAGCCCTTCATTCCTTCCTTGTATCCCAGCATGACGCACTCCTTTGCCCTGGGTCCAAATTTACCTTCTTGCAGCTCTCTTGGTATCCATGCCCATGCTTGGCAGCCAAAAATCCGAAGATGCTCCAAGTCCATTTTCTGTAATTTTCTTCCCAACCATTTCTCCAATGGGAAAGAAAAATTAAGGGGTGCTGATGGGCATCTGTTCCGCTGGTAAACTGAAGTTTGGAGTGCTTCTGCCCAGAATTTTGCTGGCATTCCAGCTTGGATGAGGAGGGACCTTACTACGTTGCAGAGTGTCTGGTTGGTTCTTTCCGCCAAACCATTCTGTTGGGGAGTGTGGGGTACCGTCTTTCTGTGAAGTATTCCACTTTCAGCAAGAAATTTCTCTAATTCATCTCCTATGTACTCCCCTCCATTATCACTTTGCAGTTCTTTAATCTTCCTTTCGTGGAACAGCTCAGCTTTGGCCTTGAACTTCACAAACTCTTCAAATGTATCGCTCTTCTTGGCTATTGCTACTGCGGTAATGTATCTTGAAGCTTCATCAATGAAAGTAACAATATACTTCCGTTGTCCAATTGATTCCGGCTTAATAGGCCCCATGACATCCGAGTGGATTCGAGATAGCACAGTAGTCGTCTTTTCCCCCTCTCCTTCTGGGAATTTGTCTCGCCTCTTCTTGCCCTGGATGCAAGCTAAACAGTCTGCTTTTTCTTCGATTTTCTTGTCCACAAGCTCCTCCAACAATCTTATCCTACTCATGGCCTTCTCACTTGGGTGTCCTAGTCTGCTATGCCAGGTGGATGCCGTGATTAGGTTTGCCTTCTTACGATGTGATGACTGCAGTTCCCTTTTAATTTCATTAATTGTGACTCCATTCACAGTTGTGAAATAGTACATCCTGGAGATTCTGTGGGCTTGAAAGACTAATTTATTTTCTCTAAAGACTTGCGCTTTACCTCCAAAAGCTACAACTTTCACCCCTCGCTCTTCTATTTGCCCTTGTGAAATAAGATTGTCCTCCAGTTCCGGCACATATAACACATCTGATAGGGTAACATCTTTCCCTCCACATTCTTCAGACATATGAATTGTGACATTTCCAATACCTTGGATTTTTAAGGGTGCTCCGTCTCCCACCTTCACTGTTCCTTCACTGGGCTTAAAATCATGGAATAAATCTTTCCGTCTTGACATATGGTCGGACGCAGCACAGTCTAGGAGCCATACTCCATCATTCTCTTTGGTATCCCTTCTTGTGCACAGGGCCACATGTTCTCTTGTCACGACAGATGCCTTCCTTTCCTCCTCTCCTTTCTCCCTTTTGCCATATTCTCTCCTTTTAGGGCAATCATAAGACAAGTGGTTCTCCTCCCCACAAACATAACACCAGAATTTTTGTTTCGGGATTATGCTCTTCTGTTTGTTTCCTCCCTTTGCGTAATATCCAGCATGATCCCTCTCGCTAGTCTTAAATCTGTTCTCGGAAGATTTCACGTGTTGCGCTTTCATTGTTTTCAGGGCTTGATGAGTCTCCTCCTCTCTCACCTTAATTTGTTCTTCTTCTTCCAAAAGAACTCTTTTGACATTTGCCATTGTCATTCTGTCCGGATATGCAACTAGTGTTTTCACCGTAATTTCGTAATCCTTGGGAAGACCCGTTAAGCAAATTGCGGCCAATTGCCTATCGTTCACTCCGAGATCATTTTTTATCAACACTTTGTTCATGTTCACTAGCGTATTGCAATACTCCTGGATACTCATTGAACTCGTTTTCTCCATTTTTCCCAATTCTCTCAGCTTCTGAGCGGCTCCGTACTCTGTATTCTCACAACAAATATCCTCCAACGCCTTCCACGCTTCGCTTGCAACTTCAAAGTCCGCTATGTCGTTTATTAACTCGTCACTCACCGTGCGCATTATCAAGGACAAGGCGATAAGGTTATTCTTGGACCTCCGCCGTTTTTCAGTCTGTCCCAATTGTACTCCATCGGCATCTTCATAGCCTACTACAGCCTCCCATGCATCTGAAACAAGCAGTGAAGTTTTAACTCGTGCCTTCCAACCATTGTAGTTTCTCCTTGTGAGCTTTGGAATGCTCGTAGTAAACGAGTTAATGTGGTCCACGCCGTCCGCCATTTTGAGTTCACCTCCCGACACGTATTTCAACTTTTCTCACTTAAAAGTTTCTCCTTCCTCACAAATCACACTCCTCACAGTCCACAAACGCCCTGGGCCCATAACCTGTCGAGGTCTAGGATCAGTCAGGAGACGAAATGAGGAAAAGCACCCGTTACGTGTGGCACATTGCGGTGAGTCCCACCGAGCCCTTTTATCACCTTTTATTACACAACAAGAACGCCTGGGGGCAGCACCATACAATTATAATACAGAAAGCCAACTGTAAATGTTGGGCTATGCCTACCAACCCAACACTGAATTCTTTATATATGCAAAACAGGGTTAATGCATTCCAATTATAATCGGATTCTGGCAAACAACATAGTCGGCACACGATGAACATTTCATTAACCTCTAACTGATTTCCTGTAATAGATATTTCCTCTCTATTATTTACAAAGTAATTTTTAGATCACAAAAATAGCAATATTTTATTCAAAGCATCAAGTAATTCGTATCTCCTCGATCGTTATTGAATATTCACTACAGTCTCACATTAGCAACAATTAACTATGTCTATCTACAATACCAACTGGAAATACTCTAATCGAAGTGGCGCCAAGGATTGGGTGAACTAAAAGTGGAAATATAGGCAACACGTAGCGTAGGCAACAATTCCAAACATCTAAATCCATGATATATATTCATGTCAAATATATTGGGGGCCAAGAGGTAGGCCTTAAATTGGTAGGGGTGGGTGTTGGGAAATCCCAGAACAATTTGTGGGTCCCTGCTGCTGGGGGGTGGGGAACTGCCTCTGAGAGATGTGGCTTGATCTTCACATAGCTGAGATTCTCATTTGTCAACCCCTTCTATCAGAAAATCTCCACAGTCTACCATGAGAGAGGCCCTGAGGGCTTGCAAAATTTGACAACTCAGCAAGCATCAAATGTCAAATGGTAACTGGTGAATTTCTTAGAAGCTAGGCCACACCCACTACATTCTACAGAGAAACTTGTCTTTTACACCTTTGAAGAGGACAAAGGAAAAAAGTGTGAATCGTGAGAAAATGTAAATTGAGGGAAATCTTGGTGTACAGAAAATTGAAGCAAAATGATAACCAAATCTTTAAAAAATTTATTTAATTTGAATGGATTATACCTGAAATCCAATGGCTGCAGCTAGCTGATTCAATTGTTTGGGAAAAATTGTAATTATTCTTTTGTAATTGTAATCTCACCTGGTCACGGTTTTCTCTCCTATTGAAACCAATTCAATCAACCTTCGCAACTACCCAAACACTTAAAATCTTACCTCCTTGCTGAAGGGATTAATGGTTAGCATTATACAACATACTAATAAAAACACTTTGTTCAATTAATTAAATAGTATAATAGGTACTTTCTTTTAATGAAAAAAATTGATTTGGTTATAACAACACCAATATTTAGAGCTGTTTAAAATGTATTGGATCCAATTTACAATGTTACTCTTTTATGCTCCAATTTTATACATTTATGTTATTTTAGACAGCAATATTTTTATAAATGGAGGTTATTGTTTTTCTTGGCTTTATTATCCTTTAAGTTAGACTTATCAGACGCTGGGGCTTCTCGTTTCTCTTATGTGGCTGCGGGTATGGTTTCGCGGTCTTCCTCCTTCCTTATTTCCAGAATTCTGGGCCGTGCGGTTTCTATCTTGGGTTTCCTTCCCGATTCCTTCCTGGCCTCTTTATGAATCCCTGGTTTCTCTTTCGTCACCTCTATGCCACTTTGTATCCGCTCCCTGCCATTTTTATTCTCCGACTTTCGAACTTTTTCCCCCACTTCTCGTCCTTTAGATCTTTACTCCTCCACTTATCTCTGCTGACTATTCACTGTTCACTCGCTAGGCGTCACCCCGTTACTTATTGTTACCTGTTTATAATTTTTACGTCATCCTGAACTCCCCGATGTAAATATTGATTTATGTTTGGCGTTCCTAGTTATATATTGTTATGTGCTCTTTTATTATGATTTATGACTATTAATTTGAATTTCGAATTTATTTTCGAATTTATTTATGGTAGGATTTTATTTGGTTATATAATCTTATGTTAAAAAGGTGTGTATGGCACTGATCAAATAATGAAAGGATTTTTCTGTGTGGGCCACCAGTCTTTGCATCAAGATCATGCATTTGTCCTTCAAAAATACTGGAATTATACATCCATGTCTTCATGTTGGTTGCATAGGTTGTAGGAAATAAGATCCAAATGTTTTTTTTTAAATGTGGATTTCTAGATTTTCCTCAAACAAAGGCTTTCTGGCTCTCTCTCTCTGCCATCTGCATTGGCTCATAACAAAGATTTACTTAATGCTAAAACTGTTACTGATGATGTGTTTTTTTATCTTTTTGACCTAATGTAAATGAATACCTCATAGTCTAATCTGGTTTATTAAGCTTGCCATACATTTTGAGTGAAAAGTATATCAGTTGGTAGTTCACAGGTTATATACTTCATGATCTTTCATTTTTAAATACGTAAGCCATGAAGGAATGGCCTGGAAGGGTGTTATGTACCTAGGATTGAGTTAGTCAGTTTCTGTTTAGTAGTGATGTGTATATCAGGGATTTTCATTTCAAATCGAACCGAATCGAATCTCCCAAAAAATTTTTGAATTGAATCAAAAGAATTTTTTAAAATTATGGTTGCATATCAAATCACCATAAAAAATTTTCTTGTGAATCGAATTTGAATCTGAATAAAATGCAAAAGCTTATGCAGAGTTAACCCTTTCACGCCAAAGTCTCTCAAAGGGGAATGCTTTCCCTGCTACAAGTAGCATTAGAAGTTTCTGTACTCCCCTCTACGGAGCTCTCTTGTAGCGACGAATCGCTCAGGTATGCCTTTTGCCCGTTTTGGAACCCCACTCAGTGGGACACCGTGCCCTTCACCCGGGCACTCGGCTCGACCCCCCAACCCTTAGCAGCCCCTCTCTCAGCAGGAGGCCGCTGTACGTTTGTTGCATTAACGTTGTTTTTTTAAAAATAATTCTATGCTGTATACTTCAAAAACTTGTACCTTTTAATGAACTTCTAATGTTATTTTGAGCATTTCACAATTTTAAACGAAATGCTAGCATTAATATTAACAAATTTAGACTCCTATTTAGAGCTCCTCTTTCCGCTGACCACAACCTTGACATGGTGGAAGGGCTTGTGTGTTCCAATGACCCCTAGAGCTGGACTGGCAGGACTAATTTCTATTGCTCCGGGTAGGGCCACCCATGCCAGATAGGTCAAAGGGTAGGAGCCAGACAAAAGGTAGTCCTGTGATAGTGTCACGTGAAACACACTGTGAGGAAGTGGGGGTGGGAGTCCCCTCTCGACTATTTTACTATCCAGAATATGAATGTCGCACAAAGAGAAATTAATCCTGGCAACTACGGGACGCCGCCCAATGAGACGGGTGTTGGGCCTGGCTTCAGGGGAGGCAAGACCCCCAAGGTTGTCATCACAAAAAATCCTTGCACAACACATTCATCACAGTATACAAGGACCAAGGAAGATAAGAAGAAAAGGAAGAAGAGAAGGAAAGTACCGATTAAACTAGGAACTTGGAATGTTAGGACTATGATGAGGGCTGGGAAGCTGGAAAATATTAAATGGGAAATGAATAGAGGGAAAATGGATGCCTTGAGGCTTTGCGAGGTGAGATGGAAGAGCAGCGGGGACTACTGGAGTGATAGTTACAGGGTAATCTATAGTGTGGGGGTTTAGAGTCAACGTGGGGTAGCCATAGTATTGAACGCAAAATTGGGGAGGAGGGTAGTAAATATTGAACAGGTGAGTGACTGGATAGTAGTGGTAGAAATAACAGCACACCCTTCAAATTTTATATTGGTCCAGGTGTGCATGGCTACAAGCAATCATAGGGAGGAAGAGGTGGATGGGGTGTATGAACAGATAGAAGAGATAATCAGAGAAGTGCCGGGCAAGATAAACCTAATAGCAATGGGTGACTGGAACGCATTAGTGGTGGAAGGGAGAGATGGGTATGAAGTGGGAGGGTTTGGATTAGGAAGGAGAAAGGATTGCAAATAGAAGGCAGTTGAAGATTTATAGGAGAAATAAATTAATAGTTACAAACACTTGGTTTAATCACCATCGCAGGAGGAGGTACACTTGGAAAATGCCGGGAGGCACTGGGAGATACTAAATTGACTATATCATGGTTAGACTAAGATTTAGGGACAGTGTGAAGAACTCACAGAGCTATCTGGGGGCTGATGCAGACTCAGATCATAACTTAGTAATGATGAACTGTGAGGTTAGATTCAAAGAGCAGGAAGATGAAGAAATGGAACTGGGAAGTGTTGAAAGGGGAGAAGAGGAGGGAATACTGAGAGATAGTGGATGAGAACATATGAGAAGCCAAAGAAGCAGAAACAATCCAGGAAAAGTGGAAGAAAATAAAAACAAACATTGTAAGAGCAGCTGAGGAAATCATAGGAGTAGCGGAAATGAGGAGGGTAGAGAAGCAGTGTGTTTCGGAGGAAATGATTAGGAAAATGGAGGAGAGAAGGAATTGGAAAAATGTCAACACTGACAAGGGTAGGGCGAAATACAGGGAGCTAAATAATCAACTATGGGGAATAACCAATCGGGCGAAGGAAAATTGTTGGAGAAGGCTTTGCAAGGAAATGGAGATACTGCAAAAGGAAGGGGAAGTTATACGCTAGGGTGAAATTTCTATTGGGAAGTAAGCGAGGGCAAACGGTACCAAAGATTAAGGACAAGAGAGGTAGAATGTTAATCGAGCAGGAAGATATCCTAATAAGATGGTGAGAATATGTGGAGGAACGATATGACAGCGATAGTAGACCAAATAATTTAAATATAGAGGGTGAGGGAAGCCTAGATGAAGATAACCTCGGGCCAAAGATTCTCGACAGTGAAATCGAGAAAGCACTGAAAGAGATGAAGGTAAGAAAAGCTGTAGGAGTAGATAACATTTCCTCGGAATTGCTAAAGAGTTTAGGAAGTAAATGTAGGCAAGCTTTTTTCAAACTTATACGTAGGATCTACGAGGAAGGAGTATGGCCAGAGGACTTTGTGAAAACAGTATTGATTCCTATCCCGAAAAAGAAGAATGCATCAGAATTCAAGGACTGTAGAACAATTAGTTTAATTTCACACGCAGCCAAAGTTTTACTTCAAATTTTCAATAGAAGGTTGGAGAGTAAGGCCAAAAACTACTTAGGTGATGACCAGTTTGGGTTCTGGAAGGGAAGGTCAACTCGGGATGCGATAGCGGTGATGAGAACACCTACAGAAAGAAACATAGAGTATATATTCAGGACGTTTTTGCATGCTTTATTGATTTTAATAAGGCTTTCGTCAGAGTAAATTGAAATAAACTATCAGTGATACTAGGGACAATGGGAATATATTGGCGAGACAGGAGACTAATTCGAAACTTATATATGATGCAAAGGGCGCGGGTGAGGGTGGCTGATGATGAATCAGGGTGGGGAACTCTAGGTCGCGGGTTAAGGCAAGGGTGTCCATTGTCGCCATTAATTTTCAACATTTATGCTGAGGAAATGGTAAGACAGGCATGGGAAGAACTTGAGGTTGGAGTCAAAGTGGGAGGGCATCTTATGCGATCGGTTAGATTTGCGGACGATCAGGCATTGGTTAGTGGATCTTCAAAGGGACTGCAAGCTCTGGTAGATGCTTCAGAAATGCAGTGCAGGATATTCGGAATGAAGATAAACCATAAGAAAACAAAAGTAATGAGATTCTGTTGGACAAAGAAAGCGAAGCTTGTGATTAAAGTTGGAGGACACAAACTAGAGCAAGTAGAACAGTATAATTACTAAGGTAGCACGCTAGAGGAAAACGGGCATAGTATCAAAGACATTCAGAAGAGAATAGTGCTGGATAAGGAGGCGTTTAGTAATAGAAGAGAGTTGATGACGGGGACAATGGATAAGGAAGTGAAGAAGAGGCTGGTAAAGAGCTTGATATCAGTTTTGATATTGATAGTAGCATTGCATGGGGCAGAAACGGACCCTGAAAAAGGAGGACGAGAATAGGCTGCAGGCATTTGAGATGTGGGTGTTGAGAAGGATGGAGGAGGTTAGGTGGACGGAAAGGATGACTAACGAGGAAGGGCTTGAGATGGTGGGCGAGGATAGGAAACTTTTGACTGAAATCCGGGATAGGCAGGGTAGATGGCTGAAGGAGGTAATAAAGGGTGATGGGTTACTGAAGAGTGTGATAGAGGGAAGGATGTTGGGCAAGCAGGGTAGGGGGAGAAAGAGAATAGGTTTCATGGACGGGATGAAGAAGAGTAGATCTTATGCAGAAGCAAAAAGGGATATACTTGTGGGAGAAAGGCCCCTGAATGTGTAAAAGACCAGGAGAAGATTCTCTGTCATTCAATTCTGCTTGTGAGCATTCTTGCATATTTAATTGTGTGAGTAGTCTATTTAATTCCTTGTGTGTATCGTTTACTACGTAAGTGTTCTCTCATATACGTGCAGTGCCCCTATGAGAGCTACTTTGAGAATAGACACTGAAGAGTATACATACTTGTGGTAAATATGCATTGAATTTATTGATTACCCCCTGAAGCAATCTATCATGAGGCCTTTGGGACTCAGGGCCCTTCTTATACAGATTGTCTAAATATGTGCTATCATGGACCTGTAGTAAAACATGATATTTTTAAATGCTAGAGGCTTGAATATCCTTTGAAAATCAAATCTCTGGTTGTCAAGGGAATATGCTATTGTTGATTTCAGAGAAAAATGTGAGATTTTTCAGCTAAACGCATAATTTTCAGACAAATACAAAGCCTAAAATAAAATTGATTAAAAGTATTCGGAACTTCATTTATTCAGCCAAAAAATTCATAAAAAAATCTCAGCCCTCTATCCTGAGTGAAAGTACTTTTAAAAAGCAAAAAATGAAAGCACTGCACCGAACACAATGCTTCACATGGACCACCAGGGGGGGCCTTCAGCGGCCCTGAAGGCTTTTCAATATAGCCTACATTATGACTAGATATATTTTATATCTACATACCAAATTTCAGCCCAATCAGTTCAGTAGTTTTTGCATAATGGAGCGACAGACCTACGACAGTTACCATTACATTTTTATATATAATTAAGGATTTCATTATTTTCTCTTTTTTATAATTAGTTTGATATTTCTAATAATATTAGGAATTAAATGTAAGTGTAAATTTTTATTCAAAAGTAAGATTTGAAAGGTAGGGGACTTACAATCAGACAGGGGCTATATTTATTCTAATACGATACTTTGATTGGTGTTTTCTTAAGTATTTTTGTTGATAAATTTAAAATGTATGGTAATCGCTTTAATTTATCTGCATAATTTGTTCTAATATTTGCTGCTGTAATTTGTTTATGATATTTTATGCATTGCTTTCAAATGTAATGGTAAATGTTCAATTATCAATTTGATTGTTTGAATTTATTTGGTGGCAATCATTTCTCAATTCATGTGTAACAAGTATGAAAAACTCATATTTAAGGATTTGAACTATTGGTATCCTCTCTTTTCTTTTAGCCAATCTGGATATGTTTGTATGGTGTTTTATCGGCGAGATGCACATGTGATTGAACTTCAACAATCGAGTGAGTATGCTGAAATTGTTTTATTGCCAAGTATGTCATGTTATGTGTCATTATCGGAGTTGTATGAGAAACTTTCTTAATCTTGTTTGGGCATTATCTACACAATGGTATTTCAAAACTTATCTATTCAGTGTATGAACTTGTGTTTTTCATTCACCAATTATCTATTTCCATTTTGTTTGTGAATTTCATAAGGTATTATCACTTATTCGTTAAAATGATTTTGTTCTGCCTCTTTCTTGCAGGTACTTTTGCCCGAATTCCAGAGGAAGCTTGCAGTCCTTTGTTCTTCAATCCGGCAACTCTGCCATACACTACTTTAATTAGTAAGTTATCATCTATTAAATTTTTTCTTAATAGGGTAAATGAGTAACCTAATAGGATATATGAGTAATTGTCAATTACGGATATTACATACATACCAATCACGCCGTTCCCTTCCGGGGTAGGCACAGTCACAAAGTTTCACTCTTAAATACATAATTGTACACCTAACTCTGCTTCAATAATTTCCTCCATACAGACCTATCCTTGCAAACCTCTTTTGCCTCATTTACCCCCTTACATGCTGTTCTGTTCGTTAAATGACTGCACCACATTTAAAGGGTTAATAATTTTATTTTGCAGCTCACTTAGATCACTTACAGAAGACAACCGCCATATTGTAAACTTCTACTGGTCTACTAACATTTGGGATAATCAAGTTCACTTACAATAACTTGGGCTACCAACATATGCAATGATTAAGTTCACCTACAACACCTCCCCCTTAGAGGTTAAGCCTTCTTGGCGGCTTGGACATACCTCCACTTCTGGTTACATTATGTCCTGATACATTTTGTACAATTCTTGGAACACTTACATCTTGATCAACCAGGGGATCATTATACAATTGAACCTTGTCATTTAAATTAACATTCTCATTAAAATTAACAAGCTCATCAATAAAATTAAACAAATCAGAACGAATGCTTTCATCACCTTGCTTAGACTTAGTGACTTGCGAATATGTAAGGTGTTACGTCGCACTGGATTTTTACTACCCTCCTTCAAGACCCAATAAGAGCTGGGCTCATTAGCCTTACATTTTACTTTGGCCTTTTGCCTATATTTGTCGCGAGAATTTCTTGTAACAACTGATTCACCTGCCTTATAATTCACCTCTGGAACTTTGCAATATGTTATATTATTTTTTACGCTGCCTCTCTAGGTGAAAAATAATAAATAGATGTTATTAAAATATGGAGAAGGTATTGGGTCACCCCAGAATCTTATCTTAATACTTCTCCTTCCTGTGAGTACAGAGTTCCTCCAAAATGTTGGTCTGGGGAAGTTGCCCCCCTTGCGTGGCCCAAAGGGAAGTATGGCCTTAGGAAGCCCTTTCAATTATCCTCATCTTCTCAGAAATATCTAACGTCTTGACCTATCTCTTTCCTGAACAATCACTCATTTCACACCTGTTATTTTTCAAATGGAAACTTAGCTAATAGAAAACAGCTGCGGAAGCAGTATAAGCTTGCTTACCCGGGCACTCTAACTGTGATTCAGGGAGCTCGCTATGATGCAACACTGTGGTAGATAGCCTGCTGCATGAAACAATTTGGTGAAGGCAAAATGTAGCAATGTTTTAGACTTAAACGCAGCCCCTAGCTGTAAGTGCGAACAGAAGCAGTTGTAGGTGGGGAGGAAGGAGTGGGAATTGAATGAAAGAGTTGGGGAGGGCATTGTTTAAGGACTGATCATTAGATATAATTTGTCAGTTGATTGAATCTCAGATAATTGGTGCTTTACTGATTACTGAATATTATTATGTCATGTGCTCTAGGTGAAAACTAAAACATATTTTGCCTCGACAGATACCTAGTATAAATTATTTTCTGCAAACTCTTAGAAATGCCTTAGAATAGAATACAGGAGTGTGCAATAGGGTGGATCGAAAAAGTTTTTTTCAAAATCAGTCAGTGGCTAGTGCTTAAAGTTTGTGGCTGGTGGTCCTTATAACCCATAAAACATTTAAACTCGATCGGATTATAGCTTCAGGCTGTGCTTTTTAGTCAAAATTTTAAATTTTTATAAAATAAGTGAAAAAATTTGCAAATTTTCCTGATAGTTCCCAGATATTCTCAGAATCATTTTATGGCAAATGATTTCATATATTGCTTGTATGTTGCTTAATATTAGAGACCGAGTGTGTTTGAATAAGCAAAAATGGTTTAATAGTTCATCAAAAATCATCAAAAAACACCAAATATATCGAAATGTTATGGATGTTAGGTAGGCAATAACATGCTATAATAACTTTAACCCACCTACTTAAATTTTCCAAGAATGATAATGTAAGAGGAAATAAAGTAAAATGCAGCTCTTAATTCATCAACTAATGGACTACGCAACACTTACCATGAAGGTAGATGCAAATGTAATAATAACTCTGGAGCATGCATTGCTTATATCCTGCTCCGGTAGGACTCATCTTCCATCACCCTAGTGCTCCCATCGCCCGCGCCACTTACTTGTCGAGAAGAGCACATTTCTCTCATCAAGGAACCTGGTTCGTTCTACCTTACCCACATTACGCCCAAAACAGCCAGTGCAGAAAGAGCAACTGCACCCATTTGGAACCTTCTCTGCGAAGAAGGCATAGATTTGACGGAATTGTTGTGCATAGGATCCGATGGAGGGAGTAAGAACACAGGGAAGCACAGTGCCATCATCTGGCATTTAGAAGAATATATCTAGAGTCCTCAAAAATCCATACATGAATATATCCAGAGTGCACTTTCTTGTATAGATTATGTGACAGTTGCATTCTAATGAACTTGCTACTAAGACACATTTTGGAGAAAATTGATGGCAAGACATCCGGCCCAAAGAGATTTCATAGGAAAGAGCTTGTCTACCTGCAAAGACTGACCAATGGTCCAGTTCGAAAAAATTGAAGCTCAGAAATCAAAACATTCAAGTAATGGTCCACTAATATTGTTATTATTATATTAGTGGACCATTACTTGAATGTTTTGATTTCCGATATGGAGAGGTTCCACTAAGTGAAGCCTGAATTTATTAGTTAAATATTGAAGCTGTTCTTCCTGATGTTAACGTTGATTTTCTCAGTCAAGACCAGGCATACCCTGCAGTGGAGGATGTTTTTCAGAGGAACCCGATCCCTACTTGAGTGTCTTGTGGAGGGCACTTCAAGTCGAGTACTCCGTCTGTCGGATGAGATGTTAAACCATGGTCCCCTTGGCGCCTTTTGTTAAGAGCATGCTAATGCCGTCGCCGGGTTTCTATCCACACTTCCTGCCTTACCTATCCCCTATGGCGCGAATGACCTTAGATGTCGGTCACCTCCCCAATTATCCAATCCAACCAGGCATACCTCTACAAAATGTGCCTGGCTCCAAACAGTGGAGTGAGTTCAAATGATCTTGCGATGTGTCTTCCTGGGCCCACTCACCATGCTTGATGGCTGACTCTTGCGGGGCGCATCCTACGACTGTATCTAGCAACCTCAATTCCATCACCTGCTCTTAAGAAATTGACAGAATTTGTCATTAAAGTTTATGCTCCCGTATGGTTTCACATCAAATGTAATGGAAATATCAAGGATGCATCAAAAAACCTGTGGCTAACATCAGAGTTTGAGTACTTACCAGAAATTTGAGTACTTACCAATGTTTTAAAGACTTTTATCTATGAAGGTCTTCAAAATTATCCTTTCTGGGGGCATCCAGAAAACATACTTGTTGGTATGTTGACAGACAGTTGGCCAAATATGTATCAAAATGTGGCGAAGAGGATCCTGGAAGCAAGCAAAAGCCAACCCAACAACACCATTACAAAATTTGGACGTCCAGTGATCAACTTTAGTGCCAAAGATTACACAGATTTATTGCACTGGGAAAAAGAAGAAATAACATCACCTCCAGAAGCAAACTTACTTACCAATGAAGAATAAGAAGAGATCGCAGCAGGAAGAGACGATTCCCTAGGAAAACTGCAGACTAGTTTGACCTGCCGTGCCATAGCCAGGCTGTGGAGTGGCAGGTCAAGGATGTAAATGCTGCATCAATTGCTGTATGTGGTTATGACTCCCTCAATGGCTACATTAGAGCTCGATTGGACGACAGCAAAATATTACCCAAGTTTTATACCAAATGGGACTTAAAAACTTAAATAGGCCAATCTACCCAGGTGGGTGGGCAGGCGACAATCAACTGCAGCCACCTCCTTGTGGTGAGTGCCGGATAGTCGATTAGTCGATGAACTAAGAGCTGTATTTTACTTTATTTCCTCTTACTTTATCGTTCTTGGTAAATTTAAGTCGGTGAGTTCGAGTTATTAGAGTGGGGTATTGCCCACCTAACATCCGTAATATTTTTGTATAAATGGCATTTTTTGATGATTTTTTGACGAACTGAAACCATTTTGCCTGATTCAAACACACTCAATCGCTTATATTAAGCAACATACGAGAAATTCTTGTAATTATTTGCCATAAAATGATTCTGAGAACATCTAGAAACTATCAGGAAAATTTGCAATTTTTTCCCTTATTTTATAAAAATTTAAAATTTTGACTAAAAAGCGCAGCCTAAAGATATAATCCGATCGAGTTTGAATTTTTTATGGTCTGTAAGGACCACCAGCCACAAACTTAAAGCACTAACGGCAGGCTGGTTTCAAAAAAAAGGTTTTTTGATCCACCTTAATATGCAATGCTCAATATTTTCTGGTAGCCAACATCTTTTTTCCTACTTTCTCAATACATTAGTCAGACAAGTCTGGCCACTGGTCATGCATCACTGACTGATTATTGTGTATGTAGTTATTTCATTATGTGCACCTATCTTGTAAAATTGCACGTGAGAGTGTGATTAACATCTATTTCTTGTCTCATCTTGGCATAGCTGAGGCAATGAAGCCACGGAAGTGCCCTTACCTGGGCCGCTACACCATCACAGGGGTCAGCCGAGGTGAACGAGACATAGGGCTGGTGCTTACCATGGGTGAAAAGGGAGGTGGGGGTGGTTCTGGGGGAGGGGATGGTGGCGGAGGAGGAAGGGACAAGCAGAGTGGGGTGGAGCAATGGCGCCGTCGACGGCGGCGAGAAGCTTGCAGTGGTGGGAGTGAGGCGTTTGAGTCACTGGTGGTTGGATGCAGTGCATCAGACACGATGGAGTTTCACTCATCGTGCAGTGCTGAGGCCGTCTCAGGTGAGTTATTGTCTGCCTCTTTAAGAGGGATTCATATGTAGTGGACTATCTGCCAACTATTAAACTAGAGCTGTGCGAATGCTAAGGAATCGATTCGAATCAACTCTAATCAGGCTTAATTGGAATCGATTCGTCTGTGAATCGAAGGGATGCTTTGAAACTGAACGATTCGAAATATTTGAACCTGATAGATTCGTTTTTGAATCGTTGCATGTATTCAAACATGGCACTCATACCAAAAATGGTGCACTCTCCATTTAGACAATGTTTTCCTCACGCGAAACGAAAATTTGAACATCCACGTGTTATTCTGTGCTATTCTTTGTGCCACTATAGATATATAAGCTAATGTAAGGCCCTGAAATATTGTGAAGATCTTACTGTGCATTAGCTTTTGCATTTTATTTAGATTCGAATTCAATTCGCAAGCGAATTTTTTAGGGTGATTCGATTTGCTACCAAAAGTTAAAAAAACGTTTGATTCAATTCAAAATATCTTTTGGGAGATTCGATTCAGTTAGATTCGAAATGAAAATCCGTGACTTGCACATGGTATTTATCTGATCAGCTGGGTGCCTACGGGCCATCTCCTGGTGGTTTTCTCGGCACTCTGGGCGGTTGTATGAGGATCCATCCCTGCATCCTTCCTGATGTAGGTTAGGTCCCAGTGTTTGTGCCATATTGTCAGCGGAGCCATGACTCGGTTCTTCCCTGCTTGGTCCTCACCTCCTGTCATACACAGGCTCCTGTATAATTCTATCATACCTTCCAAGTAGCGGTAGGAATTCCGGGTATGTGGTTACATGGTTAGATATAATTCCTGCGTTCACCTCTGGACCAAAGTGTTGTTCCAGCCTGAAAATAATGTCTTCATCTTCCATCTGGGCTCGCAATTCTTTTGCTGCACTTATTTTGGAGACAGCATACTCTACCCTACTTAGATTTCCATATGCATTGTATCTTCCCGTGTCTAAGATACACCTCACCTCCATCTGTTGTTCCTGACCTTAAAATTACACTTAGAACATCTCCTTGAACCTCTCTAAACCTTCACACAGATGTGATACTGCGTTAAGCCACTCCGCTGCATGTCCCGTCATTCCTTGTCATGCAATCTTCAGCATGTCATTCCCGGTCAGCTGATAAAGTTTCATGTATTCTTTGAGCTCATTCAAGTATCTCATGGGTCTCGCTCCTTGCCTTCCCTCAAACGGTGGTATTTTAAGTGATACCACTAGAGCTTGCGACGAGGTCACTGCCTTTACTCCATGTTCCCTTTTCTTCTTTGCAACTTGATCTTCAGCGAACTTCTTAAATGGCTCTTCTATTTGTGCCTCATTTAGTTTAAGTTTCGTCGTCAGCTGGGTCATCATGCTCTCATTGTAGACAACACATTCTTGTATGTTTGCCATGTCTCTTCCGCTTCTAACTTTGCTTCCTCCCATATTTTATTTCTTCTCGAATCTGTTCATGGTCCTGTTCGCAGGCTGCAGCATGTGCAGTAAACTTTGCATCCCACTTTGTTGCCACTGCTTCCACGCTCTCCTTCACATGATGCACCATCCCTGTTAGTAATTCTGCCTGCATTTTCTTATCTCGCTCTAACCTTTCCTTTTCTTGTTTCTTCAATTCTTTTAACAATCTTTCTATGTTTGTATTGCCCTATCTTCTTCTACTTCAAACTCGTGAGTGTCTACGTCTATCCCTTTCTCCTCAAATGCCTTTCTTAATCTGCATTTTAATTCTGCTTTAATACTGTGTAACTAGTCCCAGGTCCCTCAATTGACCGCTAAGCTCATTCTTCTTTAGTTCATTGAACTTCTTGAATGTGGTCACCATTTGCTGTCACTTCTGGCCCCCAGTAGATTCACTCAACTGTTTCTTGTGTTATATGGGTGATATGTTTGTTTATCGCATGTTTTGTGGTGATTGTTTTGGATTAATACCCTATTTACTCAGCTCTTTATGTCACGAGTACACTTACCCAGGTAGCTGTGGTGTATTATGGTCTGAATCAGTTTTTCTTAAAGATCTAATGGAGACCTAATCGATCCCTATACGTTGGTCACCATAATGTAACACTTGTTTTATTTGTCACAGGATATTTTGTAGTATATCACAACACTCATTTTATTTGTCACAGAATATTTCGTAATATATCAACACACTCATTTTATTTTTCACAGAATACTTCGTAATACACTATAACAAAGAAAACTCACTCAACCCTCTCTCAAAACACAATCTCTCGTCTTCCATCACTCGTGGCCATCTCCCTCTTTTTCATTTTTCAATATTTATTTTTCTTCCGCATCCCTGGTTACGCATTCTTGGGCCATGGTTTACACTTTCAATTTACAAATAAATAACTAATGAATTACTTTACAGCATAGTTGTTTTGTTACATTTGTGGAGGATGCGATCGAACTTGGTTATTGGGATAGGCTAGTGTTCTGAAGTAACAATGGAGTTCGTGGTTTGAAATGAAGGCTTTTCATCAAAGAAGACCAGTGAGTCTTTCTTCATAAAATGACAGTTTTTTTCTTGGTATTTCAATCCTAAGATTGGTTGACTGCAGCCCTCCACCCTTCCCAATCTGCTGCTAGTTCCTGTACCTCCTGGTATCTCTTCCTCTGTACTTTCCTCTTTATTTGGTCCATGAACCTACTCCTGGGTCTTCTTCTGGGGACTTTTCCCTCTATTTTACTATCCATTTTTTTCCTCACAAACAACCTCATGGTTTGTGAGGAACAAAATGACAGGTGTTTCTAGCCAAAAATATAGATTGAAACTTGACCATTCATATATCAAATTTTAGGCACGGTACGTTACTCATTGTTCTTCATCTCAGTACCTAAAGATGCTGTTCATCAGCATTGAAAAGTTTCCCACCCACTTTCATCATATATATGTAGTGGAATTTATTCATTGCCATTACCTACTTTACCTTAGTATTTGGAGGAGAGTCAACTCTTGAGTAGAGGAATTGGAAATTGGTTTTCTGCCATCTTGCATTCGGCTGAGTGGATTTGCCTTGGCCAATGCTCATGGATAGTCTACCATGCATGCTACTGGCTGGATTAAAAAACAGCCTGGTGAATGTTCATAGATGCTTTTTTCTGTGCAGAAGTTGAAACTAATGCATTCAATCAAAATTAATTGCTACACATAGCAGTGCATGCTATTTTGACTAGTTATCCTTTCTTAACAAATAGCAATGGCTCAAAGTTGAATAAATTTAGCTAAAAATATCCACACATGATTTTATCTTACAGCCTTTGGATTAGAGATTTTATGGGACTTCTTTTAGTTTAGTCATAGTATATGTGAATATTTTTATTTAAAACAAATTTTTTACCCTATGATATAATTATGTAATTGACATAATGTAATTAACATTCACTTTGGGTGATTTTCAGTTTTGTTATTCAGTAAAATGGTGTATTCTTTCATCATCAATATCTTTCGATATACACTGTTAAAAGGGTGATTAATATGCTGATGTAACAAAAGCTATTTATACCAATATAATCTACCAAGACTTGAGTTGAATCCAAAGGGAAAAGTTGAGGATATCAGCATCACCATTAGTGGAATTGAATTCTGATAGGGCAGAGGAGTCATTTGCCTCCTGCCAGCTGAATATGCAGTGATACAGCTACTGCATTGGTAAGCTACCGAGAAATAGCAAGTGACTGGCTGGTTAGCTTCAAGATTTTACCATCGAAGTTTTTGAGATAAATTTAGTTTTAATGCTATTGTTAATGAGAAAGAATCTTGCAATATTGACCATTATTGAAAACACAATACCATTGTTTTGTTACATGACCAGAAGAGATCACATGAACCAGATATCTTAAGATCTCATAGCTCCATTTTAGTGGTCATCATCCAATGGCCTATGATTTGTTTCTGTCTGGCCCTTTAAATGCAGCTTTTATTAAATGCAGTTTCCTCACTCAGGGAAGGTAGACTAGAATGTGGTGATGTGCCAAAAGTTCAGAATAAGCCAACTTGATATACTTTTCAGGGGGCATTTACATCCTCAGAAATACTTTCTCAAAAATGAAAAAACAAAAAACTGAATGTTTGAGGTTCAGCTCACATTAATGCCTCATTTAATGCAAATTTGCCATAGCATAAATTGAGTCAATGGTTAAAATTACCCTCCTCTCCATCCTTCTAGCCATGAAACTATCATAGTGCTTCGACAGTGGCCATTGTTTGAGTGCCAAAATACTTTATGGTGATAATTATTCAGCAAATGGCAACAACTTAGTATTTGTTTCTTTTTCTATGGTTCAACTAATAACTATATGTGATCAGCATTGAACTCATACCTCATGGTCATGCCACCTTTCTCTCTCTTGTACATAGCATATTCATGCCATGGTAGCTGGGAAGACAATGGCACCAACTACCTGATAGCATCCCCAGTGAGCCGTAAATCAGTGGGTGCCAGGCGCTACTGCTTCATTTACACTGAGTCTGAGGTTGGAGACAAGAAGATGTTGCAGTTCTCATCAGTGACGGATTCCTGTCTTCGCAACCCCATGCCCCCTGTGGGTGACCAAACTCCGTCCGCTGGCATATGGGCGTTTAATGTCACAGTAAATGGTGAGTGAGAATCGTATTGCTGAATGAAAAGCAGGGACATGGCAGAACATCAAATTCCCCCAGCTATCAAATGTCATGGAAGTTCATACTAGTATTGCTTTCTTGGTTATTATCCCAATGACTGGTTAAAAAATTATATTTGCTCACTCTACTATTTACTCTAAGATGACTGAAAAAAATTTTCACATTGTTGCCTGACTGGGTCCAGTGAACCCTTACTGGTTTTACTTGTCAATTTACAATTTTATATGTAATTTTGAATGGGTTATTGATATTATTTTACCTTTTCTTAATTTGACCACATTAAAATATCATCACAACTGTTATATTGTTGTGCTGATACTTCAATGAAAAAAAGAATGAAGTCATTTTATTTTTCCTTCAATTTCTGTACATATAAATTAGCAAATTACCAAATGTGGAGGAGAGCCCCTGAGAGAGTGATATAAGTATTGGGATAAGATTTGATCTTTCCTACTAGTGGAGACTTATATAGTGGAGACTATAATGGGCAACAACAAACTTGTAAGGCCACTGGCGCCATATTTTGATATTGTATTTGTAATTTCTCTGCATCAATGCATGTTCAGTGTGGCTTAGTGGTTAGCGTATGCTCTTGTCATTGGTATGGTCGCAGGGTCAGTTCCACTACCCGGCATTTATTTTTCGCTGCTTAAATTATTCATCATACAAGTTTATTTCAGTTTTTCTGATTTCTACATACGAATCCTGAAAATTAATATTTTAGATCCATAAATAAATTGAAAGAGTTTGAGCATACTTAAATTTGTTGGTCCATGCTTGAATTATTCTATCGAATGCAATACTTTAAACTTTACTGAAGTCAAACGGGAGGTCCCAGGCCGGCAGTTTAAACAAATTCTGAAGCACCTAAGTTTTGCCTATTATCGGCAAACGATGTATTGCATTAGCTCATTTATAAATGGAAATAATTTTTTAATCAAGTTGCCTATGCCCAAGTTTGAATTATGACGTCGTAAGCATTTTTTACCATTTTCCTGGGGTCGAACGGGGAGCGTCAGCCCAAAAGTCCAAACTAATTCTTAAGTTCCTTAGTACTTTCTGTCAAATTGAAAAGTTTCTTTGGACAGCTTACATTATTCAGGTAATTATACTTTTTCCAAGTCAACATTTTTTCATTCAGGCTCTTGTTCAAAAGTAGAAGAACTTCATCCCATAAATCTAAAATCATATCCGTAGGTAGACATGGAAATAGTTGTCCACATGACAGATACATTAAATTAAAGGGGCAAAAAATAGCATGAACTGTATGCAAAAGCTACACTGGGTGAAGGCTCATCATTAAGGTAGAGCAGTTCACTCCAAAGCAGAACCTAATACGCAGTAATCAAATCAGCAAACCATTTATCATTCTTGAAACTACGTTTTGCAAGTCTTGGTACAAACAGATAGAAAAAAGTAACTACCTAACTTTCAATCGAGGTTGTCAGCAAATAACTTACTCTCTTATCATTCTTGGTGTGTACATCAATAACTTCAAGAGGAATGTCTATATTGTATCAAAGATTACTTCTCCACTTGTATGCAATTATATTGATGTGATAAAAGCCACCAACAAGTGACAAACTTTTCAAAGAAATCCAGTATCTCAACAACAATGGTCGCAACTCCTAAGGCGTGAAGGTTGTGATTTCGTGATTCTCATGTTCAGAACCCGCTAAATTTAAACGAATCTTGTGAGAACGTAATGCAATTTACCTGAAAAATTCTTGTTGCATAATGCATCAATGATATTAAATGCTAGTTCAGTGTTGATATCGGAAAATTTGAATTGCTCGGTATATGTAACCATTCTCCAATCCTGAAGTGAGTTGAAATCAATTGCAGACTAATTTTAGGTATAAAATTTTTTTCATACATATCATGTGGGTTTGAGTTGACTAGTGTGTGGTTTTCTCACCATTTCAAATAATTATTCTTCTTCCAGACTAGATTAGACTTCTATTTTTTCCTGAGGTGAAGACAATATTTCTGTCATGTTGGTTGATTGTGGATTTGATTGGCCAAAATCTATGATGAACTTGACCGACGATTTCGATCTCCAAACATCACTGATTGTCATTGGTGAAACGCAATCACTAGTCAACTCAAGAATGATCCTTGATCAAGGGTTGATCATCGTTGGTGAAACTGGGCATTAGTCTTCTGCCATCAACTCTTTCTCTTGTTCTAATGCATAAATGCCAGGAGGAAACTTATTTTTTGGCAGAGTCATCCTCTTAAATATTACATTAAGTGGAAGTTTCCTCCCTTCCTTCCCCCCTTGCTGAATTTCAACGGGCACCCTCTTCTGATTAAATGTAGACTGAACTCTCACAACTACCCCTTGGGTGGTAGAAAGCCCACACTGGTTGTGATAGCACATTCACCAACTTAACCTTGTGAATGGTAAATGCTCCAAAACGTAAGAGATCCTCTTTGCCACCTTCGCTCATCTTCCCGGCAAGGCCTGCATGAGAATTGGAGGGGAAGGGGGCAGCGACATTGTTTCCGCATTGGAGTGGGGGAGAAGGAGCGGTCTAGTGGTCGGTAAGGCTCGTTCACCCAAGATTCGTCAAGGTGAGGGTTCCCTCGAGGGACCGAGGTTGGAGGTTCTCAGTATTGCCTCTGACCTACCAAAGTGGAATTGTTAGATAATCAGAGATAGGAAAATATGCTATACACCTATATAATAGTCTTCTATGTTCATCATTACTATGTACATTGCATGGAGCCTTTGTCGCAAGTTTGCCATTTTCCGAGGAAAACATAGCAATTCGCATTTAGTGTTGACATGCTATGAGTCATGGTAAGATCCTAATTAGAAGATTTTTATGGAGATATACTTTAAAAAAATAGGAAATAAAATTTCCAGCTTTTTCTTTGGGGTTTCCTGCATCAATGGTAAGGTAACAAAGGGTGGCATTAGTACAGTCTACCGAAATTCTCAGTGGAGAACACAAGACGTTGTGGCCAAGTAATTTTTATGATTGTGTCCCCTAAAAACTGAAGCAGCATTGTGTAAATGAACCATAAGAGTTTCATTCATTTGAAAAATTGGACTGGATAAGGGTTAGGCCAATGTTCAACTTGTAGAAATCCTCAGTGGATAAGTTTTCCATGCAGATGTCAGCCTGTTCTACGTTATCCAGTCAGCACTTTTGTTGGTGCTTTTGGTGTGTGGTGGAGGTCTTCCAAATATCAAAATAAAACACAATACATGTTACATCATATCAAAATTTTCAAAACTTTTAAATGTATATAAATATGTGTATGAAATAAATTATTCGAAAGAAACGGAACAAGCAGCAGGGATATAGACGAAGGTTGGGCTTTCCACACCTTCCAGCAGTCGTCGTCAATGAGAGGTCTTGGAGTGACCAAAACCAGCCATCCCCTTTCATTCACACTCACACATTAAGCAAAGAGAAGCCTGGGCTCTCTTCACACCATTAAGGAGTTCCTTTCGCAGGTCAACATTTTCCTGTTGAGCACCTTCTCCCTCATTTTCCCTTGCAAGCTGCATGGAGGAAGGCCTTTGTTTCATTGAGTTTATTTATTGCTTTCCCGTGCAGGGGGCGTGGTTTAACCGTGTTGTCACATCGACGTCAACTCGGGTCTTAGATATTTTTCAACTCCGAGGTGGTTTTTTTGGACAGGAGTACACAAATTTTCCTCTTTTTGCCCATGCACTTTCTTTCTTATGACTAATGCTGCATTATACTGTATATTAACTGCAATTCTTCTAATTGAAGTTCCCCTAATGGTCTGAGAAGTACAGTTATTTCAGGAGTTCCTGAAGGGTTAAGCTTGAGTCTAAATGTTTAATATACATATTTAACACAGCATTTCAAAGCACGTTCAAAGGTGAAAGCTCTAAATGTATGATGATAATGTAGTATTACTCTGATTAAGTAATTTGATTGAAAGTTGAAAATTACAATTACAATCAGTAAACTTTGTTTTGGTTGTGAATATTTAATACTGACTTTGAAAATAACTGTCAACTGTTGAAACCAGGGTCTGTATTGAATTTCAAGGATGGAGCTTCAGTACTGCTTTTCATTTCTTTATTTACAATCAGATTTTAACCAGATTTACAGTTGGTGTAGTGTCTACTGATTAGTCATTTATGAAAACAGTGACAATTCAATTCTTACAAACTAAAGAGCTAAGACCAAAGGTAAAATTACCAGTTCATTAATATATATAAAGCTACAAAACTGACTGACTTATCAAAATTCCTGGGCATTTCTAAACGAGCTAGGTGGTGAAATTTTTAGGGTAGAGTTAGAATCACGTGTCGAGTTGGGAAAAAATCGAAAAAGTTAAAAAATGACGATTAGGCTTCGATTTATTGCAATCGATTGCTTTACATGGGATTATATGGGAAAAATGAAAAATTTTAGTGTGGACCTTTTTTCTTTCGTTCATAAAAATATGAAATAATTGAGCTACAAGATTGATTCTTCTGATCAAGATTGATTGATCTGGCCAGTTCATACACACATAAATCTAACCCTCAGGGGAGGGTTAGATTTATGTGTTGATTTGGGGTAAAATCGGAAAAGTTAAAAAAGTCAATTAGGCTTCGAGATATTGCAATCGATAGCTTTACATATATGAGTTAGGTATCCTAAGTGCATGTTATTTAGTCTTCTTTATACCATTTTTTGCACTGCTAAGTACTGGGTATAATTTCTTCAACTTTTTCCTGGCCTCTACCGTAGCTTTGATGACCAATTTCAACCAACCAAGCTTCATGATATTGTAGTTTTCATTTAAAAAACATGCAGTCCATGTAGAAGATTGGAAGAGATAAATTAAATATGAAAATTAGTAGATTAAAAATCTCGGTTCCGATTGAATTTATATAGTAAAATTCTTCATGTGAGCTCTTATGAAGTATGCTGTACTGAAATGAAATATCTAACGTAAAAGAGCGTCTTATATGCCATCAAATGAGGTTATGATAATCTTCCAGTGGTTCTACATTCGTTTCGGTATACTGATTATAGTATTTTGAAAAGTCGTTAATAACCAGATGACATACAGTATAAGTTTGTACTAGAACTGTCTGGTATCCATACCTCATGGGGTGCATATTTCATTTTCGAGAATTATACTTTTCTTTGCTTGCATGTAGCACACAGACTTGAGAGCTTTCATTGTTTTTTTTTTCCTTTTTTAAAGAGTATAATCATATAACACTTCCCCCCCTGCTTGCAAATTGCAAGCACACATTTACTCATTTGCATCTGTGTCTACACTCTACCTAGTATTTCCATCTTAATGAAATATGTAACTTTTCCTCAGGTTGTGAAATTAAATGTGCCAAGAATTTTAAAGTCTTATGATTGATACAAGGTTTAGAGCTTAATTTTTGACTAAACTTTAATTACTTATGAGGTGGATGGAGAAGTTTTCTATTTCAACTGTGTATATTATTTTTTTTACAGTTTAGCTATAGAGTGAAAAAGCCTCTTCCCTATTTATGGTTTCCATTGAAGAATTATGAAGTTCTTTTAGTTTTATTACTGCATTTGTTATGTTTTATTGTCAAATCAGTTAGTGGTATAGTATCACAGATTGCTCTTACCGATTGGTGAACTCAATCACTATGAAAATTCGAATCATTTTGCTTGGGTCTATTCATTTTTTGCTTACTTATATTTTTTTGATCTTTTTGTTATCAGTGAGTGCACATAAAAATATTAAGAATGTTGTTTAGGGATGAAAATGAGTAGTTATGACTCAGGTGAAGGCTATGAATATGGGTTGGGGAGTAAGTGGGAGAATAGCATGTTTGGACTCACACATATGATTGAGAAAATATTGTGAGTTCTTCATACCTAATACTTCTCAATAGTCCCACGGTCCTGGAATATTTCCCAGTAAATGATGGTGCATCTTTAATGTTTTCTTATATTGAAGCTTACTATGTCAATAAGAGACATTTTTTATAAGTATAGTGAGTGAAAAATGTAGTTGGGTCTTATAATGACATTTGTTTAAAATTAACTTACGTAGGTATGAGGGTTTTAAATCCCAATTTCAGTGTCAACTCCACCATTTTTCAAGTGCATTATTAAACTGCATATGATTTTCCCTAGTTGATGATTTTCATTTGTATTTTGACCATGATAAGTATTTTCTTTTCCTGGACAAAGATTCATCTTGTAATTCCTTCTTGAATTAAAATTTCCCCTTATCTCTGTGTTTGTTTCTAGGGCAATGTGCTGAAGCCTCAACCAGTGCTGACTCTGGGATGTTTGTGCAGCCAGAAGCGGGTTTAGTGTTATTTGTTGCTGTGGTACTATCGTGTTGGTTGACTGGGCTAAGGTGATTGAGTGCCAGGTGAGGGCAGCACAAAGCAAACGACCACTCTTTGTTGAACTGGCTCAAGGCTGACAGGAAGGCAAGTGAGCGACTTGTGACATGAGCATGTCATTACAAGCTGGCTGCTCCTCCTGGTGGACCCTGAGGAATACAACAGTGTGTGTGGCATTAAGGGCCAAGTCATGCTTGATAATCGTCACAGAAAGATGCCAAAGTTGATAATGCTCTTTGCTATACCCTTGTCATGTGTCTTGTGTTCAGTTCAAAATTTTTTTATCATTTCCACTTGGATGAAGATGAATGTTTTCCAGTAGTGTAAGAGGAGGGGAGGGGAGTCAGCAGTCCCATACCTTTCCGAGCAGGATGTTCCACATTGGCCATGTGGTGTGGCTTTGGCTCCACGTTGCATGGAATGTCATGCTAATGGAATTTGGTGTGGTCCGGGAAGGGTGGGAGAATTGGTGAGACGAGAGGAGCTCTCGTAGACGACGGACAATGCCTTGAATGGGAGCCAGTTCTGTCTGCGATTTGCTGTTCCTTCTCATGCCACCTCCACTGGAACAGAAGATGCTTATGAGGTGGTGGTGGTTGTTGTTGTCGTCGTCATTGTTGATATTGTTGGAAGGCATTCATGAGAAAGGCAGGCAGGCTGTGGACAGCAATAGAAGATGGCACATAATTAATTAACCTTTGAACCTGGGAAGCAAGGAGAGGGTAGAGAATTGTATTTGAGGAAAAATCAGTCATGACTACAGGGCAGCTGTTTTGTATGAATGCTAGTGATCTTTTGGAAGACATTATTTTAGTATAATTGTCTTTATACAAATTACCTAAATTAAAAATAAATCACCTACTGAGATACATACTGATATTGAAAACTAACATGAAAACCTTATTACAAAAATTACCTTAGTTTCTTAACTTAATATGTCATGTATGCATTGGCATTTCAGGATTGCATTATTTTGAAGAAGGAAATTTCAAGTTAATCATAAATGTGATTTAAAATGACTTTGAGTTTGGATATTAATAATTGGTTGTAAAAAATCCTTAATTGTCATTTCCTTGATCATCTGTCTTCATTGTTACTTGAGGCTGTAACCGCTAGATAAGAAAATTAACTCATAGCTATTAATGAAATTGGAAACATCAATATTTTCAATGGTCAGTGTTCCTATGTATTTAATTGGATCCTGCTGAATTTTGGCAATTTTAGCCATGCATTAAAACTATAACCGTATGTGCATATAAGTCAATCTTCGAGGCCATTTATTGAAATCAATTGCAACAATAAGGATATGAATTGTAAATGCATTAAATTGAGATTTTCAGAGACTTACTTTCCAATGTAGGTGATTACATTTTGAATCTCCGTAAAGAAGTGTGTATCCAATATATCATTTAACTGTGGTTTGTGTTACTAATTTAAATATCCATCAAAATGGGAAATCTTAGCTAATGATTATATGCCATCTTTCAAATAATAAGTGATCTATATGCAATAAGAGAACATAATAACTAGACATACATTCCATTGATAGATGGCTGGAAGGTACTTGTATGAAGAATCTGACTTTGATTCCTAAGGTTAACACTCCATACTTTTTCTGCCTGATGTAGAATATCATTTTATCCCATGTATTCATTTATTTTGGGAATTCTCTTTATAAATGCATACTCAATGCAATTTACATCAGACCCTGAAAGCTGTATTAATTACTTTAACCTCAACTGCATTACATGTAACTGAAGTAAGAGGTTCCTGAAAAACTGCTAACAGAGTTGTGGTAATTCATTAATTTACAATGTCATCCATGATTTTTTAGCCGGATGCAGTTTTATTCTAACTTTGCGTTTGTTTCCTCAAAAGTTCATAGGGATGTTATTAGGAGTCAACTTTTGTGATGAATATTTTTTGAGTCGAACAACCTTTCAAGCAATGAGCGCTCATTGCTGCTCATTTTTTTGCTTTGCCTGTTAATTACTGTGACCATATATTATGCAGGGAAATAGGTTCACTCTTGAAAGTGAATGCAAATATTTGAAACCTTATCTTCATCTTGACGAAGGAGTTATGAAGAGCACAAGCCAAATTCCAAGGCTTACTCAACTGGATAATTGTCTCTAATCTCTTTTCAGTCTAAGTGATCGAGGAGGGCTTATATGCTTGTGCATACGGTGTGTAGGATGTTTTCTGTCAAATGTATTTTTAAAATGGGTAATTTGTGGAGGAAGAAAGTCAATACCTTAAAAATTCTAAGCTTTGGAGAGGGGTTATTTTCCTGTGTTACATCAATATTGGAAGAACTAATTCTTAATAACAGAATAACAAAAAAGTGACTGATTAATTTTTATATATCAAGTTTGTCACGTTACAAGAGCAGAATACTTCATTTTTTAGAGAATAGGTCAATCAATCATCTGCATCAAGTCCCCATCTTGTTTGCTGCAAGTTACTCCTTTTTTCCTCATTGTCAGTGAAGTACCATACTCAGTTTTGGTTGCCTCCCAGTTTGCTAGGGGATTCTTTGGCAGTCTGTGGCCAGAGAGTGAATTTATGGGATTGCATATTGATTATTACTAAGCTTGACTATTAAAGCAAGCAATCAAGAACTGTTCCATTTTTGGAGCACAACTATAATTCCAATTAAAAATTATTTGAAATTTATTTGTGAATGGTAATCCCTATCTATGAATAGTCCTTTTTGATGACCACTTGGCGGTTATTTTCTTTCCTGTTTCTTGATCGTGTTTTCTTGTTTCCTTGTATTTTTCACTCATTGAAAACAAAGCTTCCACAGGCATCTGACTGAGCAAGTGATGAGAAAGGGGATGCAAATGTTTGATGTGCCTCTGTCGTGAGTATGGCACAGCCGCTGCAGTGCCGAGGGGACTGAGGGGGGCCTGTGTTGTATTGGGGGAGGCTGTGCTGACGGTGGGAATGCCTCTTGCAAAGAGGAGAATAGTTGACTCAAAATGCTCACTCTTGCCAAAATGCTATACATGTGATTTCCACAGTGTGAATGGGTGTGTGCGCTTGTTTGTTTGTGTGTGTGCATGTGTTGCACATTTTTCGGAAGCTGCCACTTGGTCAGTTGTTTGGTCTGTCAAACTGCACATTTGTTACCTTTGAGGTGTGCAGGGAGGTGTGTTTTTTATTAGCATTCAGCTGGTTTGGTTCTGTAAATGTGAAAGACTGTTGTTCCCTACCATGTAACATTTTGGAAATAACAATGGTTGACTTGGATTTGACCAAACACACAAAACATTATATTGCATCTAGCGTGTGAAATCCTTGTGGATGTCATTTGAAGAGGAGGTCTGCTCGCTGACAGTTGAATGCCCAATGCCCCATATTGGAGCAAGGCATGATCATTTATTAGTGTAAATAGTGGAGGGGAAGGAAGGGTGAGGCATTTGGTGAGAGTGAGAAGATTTGAAGAGTTGCAACGTGTGTTTGTGTCATGTGTGTGTTTGTGTGCGCGCATATGTGATTTTGAGGTGAGTGGAACAAGGGGGTGGGATACTAGGGGTCCTCCTTTGAGTGGAGGTGATGGCTGCGTGGTTTTTTTAATTTACTCTAGCTTTTACAAGAGAGGGTGGGGTGGGTTGGATTGTGTGGATGTACACGCATGTTTTCTAAGAGGGAGCCCGCCTTACTGTTGGTGACATTGCCTCTGGTTTGATTATTGATTCCCCTAAAAATATTAAATTATATTAACTCCTTTTGTTGCTTCATTAGTGTGTAATTTTGAAGTATAAAATTGTAAATTATAATAAATGTAAATCACTATATTTACTACATAATATATCAGTTTGATTATTTTTCTTCTTTTTGTCATGCATAAATGCATGACATTGTCAATCTCTCTTAGGATAACCTATGTTCCCATGTGAAGACTATGAAGAGGATGGTTGTGACGGTTGTAAATGACCTTGACCAAATGGCTGTTAAAAATGGATCCTTGGTGCTAGTGCTGTGCGAATCGGGGATTTTCATTTCGCATCGAACTGAATCGAATCTCCCAAAAAAATTTCCAAATAAAATCGAAACGAATTTTTTTTTAAATTTTGGTAGCGAATCGAGTCACCCTAAAAACATTCGCTTGCGAATCGAATTCAATTCTAAATAAAATGTAAAAGCTTATGTGCAGTTAAAGTAATAAAGATTTTAACAATATTCAGGGCCTTACATTAGCTTATACATCTATATAGTGGCACAAAGAATAGCACAGAATAACATGTGATCGTTTAAATATTCGTTTCGCGTGAGGAAAACATCTTCTTAAAGGGTGGTGCTCCATTTATGGAATGAGTGCCATGTTTGAATGCATTCAACAATTAGAAGACGAATCTATCAGATTCGAATATTTGGAATAATTTGGTTTCGAAGCATCACAATTCGCAGGCAAATGAAATCGAATTAATCCTGATTTGATTCGATTCGATTTCAAAGCATTCGCACAGCTCTACTTGGTGCTTTCTGAACATGGTCATTCTGTGCATCAGTCTTGCAAACGGAGCTTGTATTGAATAGGGATACAATGTGAAATCATTAAGTAATAATTAGAGTTCACTAGTCCAGGAAGTATGGAAGAGTAAGGAGCTGTAACATCTATTGGTACTGCAGTACTATATCATCTATTCGTACCAAGGTAGATCATGAGAAGGAAACTAGGGAATAAGTTCTGGAGCAATTGAGTTCTGCAATATTTGCCTTCATCTTTTTGAGCTACATCTTTAACCCATTCACTCTCATGGAATTCTCTCTTTTAACTCTCAAAAAGCTTGCATCTTATTTTTTAAATTATAACTATATATTTAAATATTTTTATGAGTCTTCTGTGTAAAATAATACCAGCATCAAAAACTTTTCAGATGCTCGGCATAGAGTCCTATTTTAATTACAAAGGTGATGTGTCATAAAGCAATTGTAACTTAATTACTTAATGAAATTTAAACAAATGTTCTCATCACATGACCCTATGTAGCAACTTAGAGCGTCTTAGGGATAATTAACATCTAGAATTTGTGACATTTGAAAGTTTTGAAATTATCATGTGTATGGTGACTCAATGAAATACTTAATATATATTGTGATCTCTTGTTTCTGATAAAAATGTACTGGAAATGTAAAATTGGTATAATGCATTGTGCCTATATGCCTTAGCAGTTGATAATCTTGCTATAGTACTCTTCTGTTCTCCCTGTCCAATACATATTTGGTTCCCTGTATAACTCCTACCCTCATATCAACACACAACCATAATTCTAATTGGTGGAAGGAGTTCTTCAGGCCTGAGTAGGTGACCAATTTTGTTGTAAATGAGATAGGATGTTAGACTTGTAAGGAAAGGGTCATTTTGTGAATGAAAGAAGTGTTTGGGGAAACCTTACATATACTCTATGCTGAAATTAGCCTACAGTTAATGAAAGACATCAGGGATTTCACAGCTTTTCACCCTGTGCTAGAATGTTATTACTAAGCTTTTTCATTGTACATTCTGGTAGGTGGAATCATTTCAAGTTATGTACTTACGAATGGATAATATGAAAGGTAACCTATATGAAAACGCTGACTAATGGCCATTTAGGTGAAAGTCAGCAAATGGGAAAATGGTGGTGACAAATGGCCCTATAGACTTAATGGCTGAGGTAGTCATTTATGGCCACCAAGACTAAATAGCCATTGCCATTCATGGCCAATCATGGCTATTCTCTGCCTATCAGACTTAATGGACATTGCCGTTCACAGTAATGGTCGTTAAATAATTCAATAGCCATGAATGGCCATTTTTGACTTGGAAATTTTCAAACATATTTCGAAATCACCTGCTAAACTGTATGAAAGTGACTCACTTAACCTATATCATACAAATGCTACCTTCAACATGGTAACTATATCAATAACATTCATCTGAAAAAAATTGCACAAGAAAAATGCGACTCATCTTTAGGCAGAAATAGCCACAGTACAGTTGCTACACGTGCAGTACGGAAAATATGGCTGCATGCACAGAAACAAACATGGAATTCGTTGCTTCTCAACTTGCAATCTTGAAATGGAGGGTTTGTAAAAGCTTTAAATTGCATTATTTTAACATAGCAATGACCAATTTTTTGCTTTATACTTTTTTCTGTATCTCTAGATGGAGCTAGCTTCATAAATAAATTCCTTATGGTTTATAAATAAAAACCCTTATATTTGTAGTTGGGAATGTTATAGTCTAGTTTTTTTTTACTTTTACATTCTTTAAACTTCAAGAACATATTGATAGTAAAAATACACTACCACCAATAAGATAAGAATGGTGAACAATTGAAAAGGAATGGGTCCCAAGAAGGACCAGTCCACTGTGAATAAGTTACCAATAATGAATGGTTTTGCACATCTTAACTCCACATTGCCTCTTGAACTCCTGACTGAGGTGTCATAATCTGAGAAATTTTGAGTACTCTTTAGATGTGTAGTGTTATTCAAAGAAGATACTTGACACAATTTCATTCTTATTTCACACACAGTTCAATTTCAAGTACAAGAGTGTCATTCTTGATGTACAGTCTTGTTAAAAGTGTTTTGAAAATTACTTATAAGCAATGCTTGGTGAAAATTTGCTTAATAGCTTTCGGACTATGGCCAACAGGGAAGGGAATTGGGTTATGTATCTAGAAATCGAGAGTTGGGGATAGTAGTAGTTTAAAGTGGGTACGTTGACAGCTAAGGTGATTTGCACCACATACAATCCATGGTTTAAACTATCCTGATTAAAATATAATAATGTAAAAATAACTTCTTATTTACAGTTACATTGGTTAAAAGGAGCTTGAGTTGGTGCCATAAAATGTAATAGGTTGAATATTTTAATTTGTTTTGAGAACTTGATAACTTGGTTAATATAAAAAGGTAGTCTCTTAGGACATATTCTAGGTCTCCTGCCTAATTTTTCATGTGCGATTGAGTATCTTTCGCACTCCATAAAGATGTGCCTCAAGGCTCAGGAGTGAGACGCCCCCGTCACATCGTTGTGGGGTCTTTTCTTTGGTAAAAAGGAATGTGTGTGTGTGCTATGCACTATTCACAAGAGCATGATGGTGACTTCTTCCCTACTATTCTTTGTAATTGAGGTGGGCCACACTGATATACCGGCTTTTACAGCTCGTTACAATCGAGAGTTTAAATTTATTGTGAAAATTTTACAAGTTCTACACAGTGTTAAGATTGTTTAGACTGCAGATTATTAAGTTCTACATATTAGCCAAACACTGCTGAAAAGTTCTGGTGTCTCAAAAAAGGGGACTACAAAGTTAAAAAAGTGACTTTTATGAACATATACAATAAAAAATCCTGATATAATGAGCTCCAAAAATCTTTAAATTGATGGACTTGGATATTTTACTTTCTTTGGCTGCCATGAGACAAATGAAACTGTTTAAATCCACAGTCTTTTTAATCTCTGAAATCTTCCCTGGGAACCTACTTCATTGCACAATCCCACAAAAACATGTGTGCTACCTTTGAAGGTATACTTCGGCTTTAAGGCTTTACCTCAACATGGTTTCTTCTTTACTCCCTCTTGCCTACTGCATGTTCCCAATATTTGACTCTTCCCAAGAGTCCAATTGAGCTAGTGTTCCAGGTGTTTTTTACATGGGACATTTAAAGCAGTTTTTTTTCCATGTACGTACATTGAGAAAGAAGGTGGCAATACACATTGAAGTTACTTGTTTAGCAGTCACCACTTAACTCTAGTGCAATTGGTACTTTCATGTGTAATCATGGGTGTGTATGTCAGAAATGGTTGTATTAGTATTAATGGGTTCACCATAGTTTATGTTTCGCTTGTGCATGGCAAATAGACAAAGTATTTGCATTCAGGTATTATATTGGTTGAGCGATAAAGTTGAATTGTAGGCAATAAATTCAGGCTGTGGGTGGGTATAAAACAAAAACAACATATTAGTTTGTTATGTTAATATTTAATTTCTGCCATTTATTTATTTGGAAATAAATGAAAATTATGTGCAAACTGAAAAATGCCTCACAAATAGCAGTTCATATCAAGAAATAGTTGACCCTACTCTTCAATGGTCTTAAACTTCCATGAGTAAAGTAGTTTCATTACTCATGAAATCAAAGACGAACAATGAAGCAATTATGAATGGGACTCTACAAAGTATCTCTTTGTGTTATTGTGAAAATCTGAATATTAGTCAAAATTTCTCAGCATGACACCTCATATTGGAGTTCAAGAGGCAGTATGTAGACTCATTCCTCTGAATGGAGGGTTAGGGACTACACCATGCACTGGTGAAGGGTGAGGAAAGAGGGGTAGGGTCTTGGAGGGGAAGGGAATGGTGGGGGCTATACTACAGTGGTGCATGGTGCTAGTTGGCACCCTTGGGGGTGGCTCAATCTGTACGGCACCATATCTCTGAAACGCAGAAAGTTACATAACAACTGATGAAATTTTGGCCTTAAAGCCCTTTAATATTTTATTTTACATTGGAAAAGAACTTCAAAGCTCAAGAGGTACCACAACAATATTCAATGAATAGGCATAGTGTTGACATGGAATGAGCCACGGTAAGGTCCTAATTAAAAGATTTTTATGGAGATTTACTTAAAAAAATAGGAAATAAATTTTCCAGCTTTTTCTTTGGGGTTTCCTGCATCAATGCTTAGGTAACAAAGGGTGGCATAAGTATAGTCTACCGAAGTTCTCAGCGGAGAACCCAGGACGTTGGGGCCGGGTAATTATTATGATTGTGTCCCCTAAAAACTCAAGCAGCATTGCATAAATGGACTGTAGGAGTTTTATTCATTTGAAAAATTGGACTGGATAAAGGTTAGGGCAGTGTTCAACTTGTAGAAATCCTCAGCGGATAAGTTTTCCGCACCGATGTCAGCTTGCTCTACATTATCCATATGTCAGAGTGCTTTTGGTGGTGTGGTGGAGATCTTCCAAATATCAAAATAAAATGAAATACATATTACATCATCTCATGAATACTTTTAAAGTTTAAGATTACAATGAGAAAATTATCAAGGAAAGATATATGATGATGGAGACCAGAGATATAGTGAAGGTTGTGTTTGGTTGATTTCAACGATTTTCATGAGAAATAAAATCGAGACATAACACCATTAAAAACAGCTCTCCTTTGCCATAGGTACTCTCTTTTTAAAGAGAACGAAAGGAATGTTACCGATCCTCAAAGCTGAGCGCCATATAACCCTATGTCAACAGCTATTTCATTTTTATTCATAATCATCTAGACCAGTATAATCCAAACTTTTTCGAGCCACCACCCCCCTTTTTCTCCAAACCATTACCCAGCACCCCCAATATAAGCTAAGCATAAGCAAAGTATATGAACAAAGCAAGATGTTTATAAAAATAAAGGTAAAACAATTGCGGTTAAACCATTGTTTATTTCAAATCCAATAGAGAGATAGTTTACTCATCCCCGAACGTGTATATATGCAGTATGGGCCCAGTCTCCAGTGCACCTTTGCAGCCCCCTCCCGGGGGTGGTAGTGCCCACTTAGGGAACCACTGATCTAGGTGATAACAGTGTTATTGAATTTAGGGAGGATAGAAAAATGTAGTTCTTCTGGTGTCATCGTAGAGTTCTGTGAGGTGAATTGAACGCAAAGAATCGTTGAATTTTGGCAGCAGGGAAAATTTATGAATGTATTTACCCTGCCTTAATCACATCTTCCTTGAGTGACCCTGGCAGAAAACATGTGATGTGAACCCCAGTGGTCAATGCTCCATTTTCCAAATGCGATGTAAATAATATGTGGTCAGACTGTAGCAAGGGTAACAACCCACATAGCAAAAATACCTCTCAGAAACATCTCGGAGATATCTCGAATATCACATGTGATGTCTCAGAGACATGCATGTAACCTTCACAGACTTTCCGAGACCTCTCTGAGACGTCACTATGTCCAAAATAATGGTCTATGTGATGTCACATGAGATATCTCATACACGTCTTTAAACATCTCTGAGATGTTTAAGAAAGATTTGAGATGTATCTGAGACAAGCCTCACATAGCTAAAATACATCTCTGAGATATCTCGAATATCACATGTGATGTCTCTGAGACATACATGTAACCTTCCGAGCCTTTTCTGAGATGTCACCTTGTCCAAAATAATGGTATATACTTCTATTAATGGAACCAACACGGGTACCTAGGCACCGCTATTTCGCATAGACCTATGGGAACGAATGCTAATGGTGGGTCTTTCAACCACTTCTTTTCTCAATTTTTCAATCTCAATCAAAAAAAATTCATTCTTCCTCAATGCCCAGAATTAATTTTGGTCGAATAATGAAATTTTTAATATAGTAATTCCATGGTATATATATGTAACAGTGGCAATAATCCCAACTTCAGAAGTGTTTGGAAAAGCATGGTAAGGCGTTGATCGCATTATTTTACCTATGTAGAAATTAATTCTCTGAATATCTCACGAATACCTCTCTGAGGCATCTCTGAGACATTCGTGATGTTTGAGATATTCGAGACTATGGTGAGACATCTCTGAGACATTCATGATGTTTGAGATATTCGAGACTATGGTGAGACATCTCTGAGACATCCATTGCTATGTGGGAAGTTTAGAAGTTGATATTTGAAAGCTGCCCCGGAAATCATTTTGATTGAGTTCCCAACCTCTTGACAAAAATTTTTTTAAATTATGAAGACGAAGGTTGCAGTGTAACATACACTAATTAGATGAAGTTGGACCGAGTGTTAACATTGTGTGGCAAAAAGATGTCTCTGTCCAGCAAACAGCTTATGTAATCCCAATTTATACCGGGAAACAAAAATTGAGTGAAAGCTGAATTCAATGGTTGAGTAGATGTAAGTTGGTTTAAAAGCATTCTAACAGTAGAATAATTGGGCATAGAGTTATTTCAATCCAACTTTGAAGTTAAATTCTATTTCTAAGAGGGAGCTGTAAAGCTATTTGTGGGAACAAATTTCACGTTAAAAATCAAAGACACGGATTGTCACGTGGGACGGTCCCATTGTTCCAAATGCGGCGGTAGAAATTTTTATGATTCTGGGCACCTTCTCCCTCAGTGTCCCTCGCCAACTGTGGGGAGGAAGGCCTTTGTTCCATTCCGTTTGTTTATTGTCTTCCCGTGCAGAGGGCATGGTCCAACCGTGTTGTCACATTTACATCAACTTTGTGCTTAGAAAGGACTTATGGATAGGAGTATACATTCAAGTCCATCAATACAATGACTTGTGGGACAAAGTACTGGGATATTTCAATTTTTACATTTATTCTGGTCGCTTTTCTATCTTTGTAATACCCTTTGTTGAAACACCAATTGATTTCACTAGCCTTGGGCTACTTTGTAGAACTTAACAATTATAATCCTGATGCAAATAAAACTAATTGTAATATTCTGAAGTTATTTCAAAGTCCAGAGTTTTATGTGCAGAACCCACTTCCTCTCCTCACTCCCACAAAAATGCATGTGCAACCTGCACACGTCTCCTGTTGGCCTCTCCATTATTTCTTCTCAACTCTCCCTCCCATACCACCTTACCCTTAATCCAAAATCAGGTATTAAACGTTGGAAATTAGCCAAAAGCCACTGAATATTTTCACTGAGTATTGCCTATAAGGTATGTTCAGAACAGATTTAACACGATTGTATATCCTGAATTTGAAATTGAAAGGTTCATCAAGTGTCAAGTGAGAGTGATATGTGCAAAAAATCTCCTTTGCACAACCTTATATATCTGGATATTAATAAAAAATTATCAGATTATGACAACTCGTATTGGAGTTCAAGCAGCAATGCATAGAATCCCATACCTCGGAACCGAGAGAGGGGGACGATGCATTATGCTCTGATACAGGTAGGGGAAAGAAGGTAGGGTCTTGGAGAGCAAGGGAATGGCACATGCTATTCCACAGTGGAGCGGCAGTGCTGTGTGGCTCCCTTAAGGGATGACTCAAACTGTGCAGGACCATACCTTATAAACGCTGAAAGATACATTAAAACGACGAAATTTTGGCTCTAAAGAGCATTACTATTGTATTTTACAGAGGGAGCTTTTTTCCAGCTAAATAATGCATATGTATTTAGTTTCAAAGTATATAGGGCCCTTAGGGTATGGGTGCCTGTTAAGAGAGGCGAAGGTTTAACACGTAATTAGCACTCCACGACGATCTTTTTTAGAGGTAAAAAACGTTACTTTTCTTAATTCTGAAAAATGTGCCGCCCCAAAATATATGACTACTTTTCTTAAATAAGAAATTCATACATCACACATGATATAGGACCCTGAATCCTTCAGCTACTTGTAAATTGCGATATTTGGAGCCATTATCAGGCAATAAACATTATATTTCGTGTAGAATATTCTACACGAAATTACCACCATATTGTAGGCATTATATACACTGCGCTCTTGCTTATGTAGATAACCTGTCTGTACCCTGGACCCTGTACGACTGTGGCAGATTGGACGCCCCTGGATGTATGCTCCCAGCATGACATTATTTATTTGGGATACGTTCATACTGTAGTGGTGTAGTTGGTGTATACTGATGTATACACGTAATCAGCGGAGCCGCTGCGCGGGTCAGTGCGGACACGGAGATAAATCGAAGTTCTTGAATAGACCTTCCCTTTGGTGGAATGGTCATTGTTTCATGAGGATAAATGGGGTATATTGTTTTCTAATGGAAATGTTTCATCGAGGTATATGTTACTGTTTTAAGTAAATGGCATGGTCGATCAACATTGAGCGGTAATTCATGGGGCGGTAATGTCAGTCACCCTAGTTATATCTTAACAAGCATTATCATTAACCGGGAACGGTGGACATCTGATTGTTCGAGTAGGTTGACGTTACATTTGACGTGGCCTTAAACTCCTGTGTTAGATGTTGATGCTGATTATATGATATCCATCCAATCAGCGAAAAATGTAGCTAGTATTTCCTACCAATTCTCAAGCGAACGTTATACGCTGACGTGCTTATATTTTAGTTTGCAATTGACACTGCCGTCGTTGCTCATCATTACTTCCATGAATCCCCCAAGTCAAGGGAAGAAATGGGGAATACGCTCAATACGACAGAATTGACCCAATTGCAAAAGCAAAGGGGTATGCTGGACTTGAGTCTTCATGTGAATTACGAACAATATTGTCAGGTGAGATCAGCGGAAATGATATGGAGTGTATTAACTGAATGCAATTGGTTTGAAATAAACGGTTGCGTTCGTGATTCAATTTATCCGTCACCGAGTGAATGATTGTGTTAATTAACAATGACAAATTGCCTTGAGGTAATTAGTCAACTGGTCATGAAAAATATAAATAATTATCTATTAATGGCAGTGGTGGTTAATATAAATTCTTCAGTAATGACTTCATCGCGGTTCAATATTGTGCTAACATTACGAAACGTGACTCGTGTAAGCGTGGAGGTTTATCTTTCCTCTGCCTAGGAATTTATTTAAGTTTTTATGGTTGTTTTTTTTACTTTTCTTTTGCTTTTTTGGTATGTCAGTGTGTTTGACGGCTTAAAAAACACTTTTGCAGCACGCTTTAGGCCTGGCACCGCAGGGAAGCCTGACGAACCTTTCCTCCTCCCTGCCAGCCACTCCTACCCTGCATTCGGGCCTTAATGCTTCTTTTAATTGGCTCTCGGATATCCCAGCAAGCCTCCCAGAGCGTCTTCCTCACCTAGTCATCCTCGACCTGAGTCACAATCGCCTTGCCAGCATAAATGATGCCATATTGCTAGCTCTGCCTCACCTGCGTGACATCTCCCTCTCAAATAACCTCCTGCAGACTCTACCTGAGTCAATCCACCTGCTCCCTAAGCTCACCCGCCTGGATTGCTCACACAACACCATCGAGGTGCTACCTTCAGCGCTCGGCCTGTGCCCTGCCTTGAGAGCCCTGGACTGCTCCCACAATCGACTGAAGCAGCTGCCAATCACTCTAGGAAAATCGCAGACCTTACAGCTCTTGCTAGCGACGGGGAACCCTTGCACATCTCCACCAAAGGATGTCTGTGAGAAGGGATCAGGAGAGACGCTCAGCTACTTGAGGGCAATTGCATATGGACTTGATCCTAATTCACCGTCATCTGGCCCTAATGGTTTACTACCTTTTATTTGCGAAATCGTTTTTCCTTGTTAATTACTAAGGGATCTATTCTATTTTCTCTCTCTTCAATCACAGTGGACTTGCAATTTCATTAGTGATTTCTCCTGGCACTAATTTCGTTGCTCTTTCCTTAGGTCATTTTCCTTCATTTTATCATACTAATGTATTCTTTGGGGTTTTTATGGGTGTGGTTCTAACACCATTTTGGTGATTAAGAACTTTTTACAGCAGGAGTTCCTTTCAATGATTAAAGTGACTTCCCAAAGATAGTGAATGGAAATGCTTATTGGCATCCATATATACTTCTTTGATTGGTCGCAGTGGGCATGATTTCTTTGTATAAATGGCACATGTTTCTTTATATTATGTTGTCATGTGAAATACAAAATCTGGGATGGCTCAGTGCAATGAGACCTCACACAAAAGTATACAACATAGGGGGTGAATTTCTTGTCCTAAAGAATAAAATAATCACAACTGCCACTCACTATGTTTACCAATAGAACTCAGATTGATATGGTCTTGGACCGATCTGAACATTCTAAGCTAGCTTACTTCTTTCGCCTGGTTTACCAATGTGAAATCCATTGAAATATTGATTTGAATTGGTTAATAGCGATTTGAAATCTCAGACAGGCAGAGAATGTGGGCCGAGTTAGCCCGCCTCTCATATCGATCCCACTTGCCCGTTGCGTTTAAAATACCAAGCTGAACATGCCAAACCGATCTGAGTTCGATTGGTAAAAGTAGTGGCTGTTTATGGATCAGAGCTGTTTTTTAATCTTATTATGAGCACCACATTTTGAGGTCTCCTGACCTTAACCTCTAGGCAGTCTCCTAGGTACACTGCCCTAATTTTTTTCCATTACCTTTGTGGTGAAGGTGGTTATAGGAATGACTACCATGATATGACAAGTCATATGGCCGACCAACATAGGCAAACTGTGATGAGATCTATTTTTCCCTGCTATGAAAGGGTTTAAGAGGATCCTAATTCTTGAGTAACCCTTGTAATGAAAATCTTTTGTCATCTGCAGATGATGGCTCCTAAAATGGTTACAAATAGCAGTTGTTTTACTATCAGCTTTATGCTTCTGTATTTCTGAATGATTGAATGTCATTTGAAGAAATTAGTAATACGATTTAATCATATTGAGGCTGATGTCGTATTAGACTTCCTAATGTTGGAATTAAATATTCATTAACGTCTCGCGTGCACTTATCGATGCAAATGGTATCAACTGTTCTATAAAGGGGCAGATTACACTTCCTCTGTGAAGTGATGACCTTTTTTATGATCCAAATATCTTGTTCTTGAAGAAGAAAAATAAGTTTTCCAAAATATTGAATGAAAATAAATGTGGGGAAAAGGTCGGAGCGGTGAATTCACCTTCTCACTGTTTGTCCTTGTCATTTCTCGCCTGGTATTCAGTCTAGAGATATCAACTTTAATGGATTTTGCTTGTTTACTGGTGTCACATGGTCCATTATAAGTTGAGGCTCCATGGTTTTTCCTCTAATTTATCTCAGCTTAAGGTGTGCATTTTTGGTAACTAAGTTCTTGCACATAATTTTGTGCATTTTAAAATTAGTGATGCATTATCATTTATTCATAGTTGCTCACTTTGCTCCAGTTAGTACCACCTGAAATTAAATGTGGTAAACCTTAAACGCTTGTGTATATTGATAATAATCAAACTGCAAAATCTTGTAGGTAATTCAAGGAAAATTTTTTGGGGGATCATATCTTAAATTAAAGAGTAGATGATGACTCTATATTGTTCTCATGCCTCTTGATTTCAGTTACCCTAATCGGAGGGTATCATGACAGAGTTTTCAAATAAGTAACAGAAATATCAATTGTTATAATACCTACCATATGTGTCAAAAATGTCCCTAACCCTTAAAACTTAATTGTGTGACTGGTTGTTGATTTTGGCAGTTTAGAAAAATATTACTTATTTTTTTCTGTAAAGAATCTCCATTACTTTTCTGTTATTTTGAAAGTTTTTTATCCCCATTAATAGTTAAATCATCTCTGTGATTAGTAGTCAAAGCTTTCAAAATGATGCTCTGTAATATGGGCGCTCCTCCTTCATCAATTTAATCTTTTGACACTATTCTGTGACTTATATCCTAGAATGATGTGTTGTCTGAGTTTGCTTGTCAAGTCTGTACTCAACCAATTAATCCCTTCATCTATATTTTGTGTTATGGTACTAGGAATAAGTGCCTGCCAACAATTGCCAGCCTTTGATTTTTTGCAGTGCTTCCGCATCTTCTCTCTTTGCTATTCCACTTTGTACTTGACCATTTGTCAATTCCTGTGGGCATTTATATTGTCCTCTGATTGTATTTTGGTCTCATGCATGGCTTCTTGGTAAAATACTGTAAAACCTGTATAAGGTGAACACAATGGACTATGATACACTTCGAACTGAAACAAGTAGGATGATGCAATGATCTAGGTTGAATAGCAGTATTTGATTTATTTAGTAATTTTCTTTCTTTCAGTTAGCATTCATTCTTTTTTGCTTTTGGTTTTATTTGTTGTAGAGTAACATATTGATTTCCCAAGCCCTAGTGGAGGGTAAATTAACATAAATATATTATTTGAGGCTTATTTGATTAAGAGTAGAATTAACGTACAATTGGAATCATAGTTATTGTTGGACCAGCATTTACCATTGAGTTTAAGTCACTATAACATATTTGACAGTAAATGTATATCTAAAAAATTCTGGTGGGTTGTAAAATGATATGGTTGGAGTCCAAAGCACCACCTACCATATTACCCTGCCCATAAGTCACACTGGCCTATAAGATGCCCTGCAATTAATTGAGTTTGATTTTAGAAAAAAATAGCAAATGCATCATTGGCACATAAGATGCTGGCCAATTTTAGATCACATTTTCAAGTGTAAATGTGTGCCTTATAGGCTGGGAATTGCAATAGTTTTTTAAGGAAACATTCCTATTCAATTGTTTGTTTTTATTTAATGAAGTGTCCCGGTGGAGCTGAAAGTAGGTCCAGTCCTATTTTCACCTTGTTTGAAAAAATTATTTTCCACTTCATTTTGGCATGCTGGTTTGAACTGTTTCTCCTGAAACTTGGAAGAGGGAAACAACCAAAGTGAAACATGGAGGAAATTTTTGGGACTATGCAAGGAACCCCATAGTTTTGTAATGGAAATTAGATAACCTTTAAAGAACTATATTTTTTTTTCGTAACTGATTTGGTTTGAATTAGAATTCTTGATCTGCAAAGAGAGAGAGAGAGATTTTCATGTCCTTTGTTGCTTCAGCTTAATTTAGATTCATTGAGCTTTTGCTAAGTGTGTGCTGTTGAAGAAATATTCTCAAAAATTTCAGTGGCAGTGCTGGGAAGGTAAGGATTTTTTTCAAGGAAGGAATTTAGACCCTGGTTTTGGTATTTGTGGGATATGGTCAACCCTCAGGGTCATGAATGTACTTCACTCCCATGCTCTCAATCCAAGAATCATGATTAACTGGTATATGATGATAACGATTCCTCGCACTGTACTCTGCTTCTTTGTAGTAAACTCTTCAAGTTGTGGCTCAGTGACAATGAAGAGGTTAATGCATCCGTACCTTCTTCTGATGGTTCATTCCATTTTAATCATTTCAGTTGGCCTTCAGTGGAAAATCCAGGGAAAGGGATTTCTTTTAGTTCAGTGGAAAAGTGACGTTTAATAAATGAGGTGAATCCCATCATGTCAAGTGATTAATAGAAAAAATTGTATTGAGTGTTGAGTTACTCAATGAGTGTGTAAGCGTAGGTATCAAGATAAGTGGCATAGCAAAATGTCGTTCAAGTTTCATTCACACTTCTTTATTTTTAATGCTTTCATGCCAGATGGAATATTAATTTCCAAGCAGGTGACTCTACCCTAGGGGAATGTTAGAGGATGGCAGTTTTCAACCTTGATTGATCATTGTTGGAGTTCTTCTTTTTATTCATCCCTCATATTTTTCTGGTTTGGATGGAAAGGTTGTTCAAACAAGCAGGGTTTCCAATCACTAGTGCCTGACTTCATGTTTTCACTTTGAGAATTTCTTTTCAATTTTTCATGGTTCTGACTGGTTTCTGACTCATTTAGGGACATAGGTGAGAAAAATGTTATCTGTGTTCTAAGAACTTTAATTTTTATGGCTCTAGTAGGTTTCTCCCTTAGATGAAATCTCTTGTGGCATTTGCTGTGCCCTTCCTTGTGAAATACTCTGCTATTTTAAACTTATGTCAAGTAGTCCTTTGGTTAGGAATTATTTTTGAATGTATTGTGGCTTATTTTCTGTGGCTCTTTGTGGGTTGTGCCGGATAAACTTCTGCTCTCACAAATTGTATTTTCATTCAGTCCAAGGAGAATCGAGGCCACGGAAACTGGTCTTTCCTCGTGTGCTGGGATGCACTCTTGGTGTGCCCACAGTGGGGGGAGCTGCTGCAGCATCTGGCTCAGGTGGAGCCAAGGAGCAGTATGTGGAGATGCAGCAAGGAGGCAGACAAATTGGCATGCAGACAGCTGTTGGACTGAGGACGCCTCTGTTTCCACCTCCTGGCTCTACGACCCTCGATGCATTGGAACTCCGGGATAGGGTTGCTGGTTAGTAAATGACTGATTTTATTCACTGTGTATGTTATTGCAGTGTGGCACCAGCTGTTGGATTTTTTTACAATGAATACTCAAGGCTTTAATTGCAAACAAACCAATTAGCATATTGCCAAATGAGATACAACAATACTTTCCCTGTTTGATTCTGCGTTGGACTTTTTTTTGACCAGTATTTTTTAAAGTACAATACTTTTGGTGTGGCTATGGTAAAAAATACCCAGATTTTTCACTTCTAGATAAACCATTTGATAAAAAAATTAATTAAAAATTGGTATCTCAGTGTATGTTTGCAGTGGCTGTTGCTTTAGATAACCACAATATAGAGCTTTGAAATCAGCCCAAATTTCCTGTCTTTATTCTGAGCTGAGAGAAAGTTTCTGAAGAGAAATGAAAAGACCTTTTCTTTAGGTATTTGAATTATTATTACTTGAAGATTACCAACAACTTCCTAGCTAAGTAAATGCTTAACCTAGTAAATGGTGAAACATTCATCATGACATTCTTAGCAATGTGACATTTTGTTTGTTTAAATCTAAAAATCTCCTTCTCTACCGTCTGTCTTGCTCTATGTTCTAGTTTGTCTCTTTCAGTATTTCTTCATGTTCTCTTTTGTGTTCATTTGACTTCAAATCTCCAGTGCACCACTAGAGCTAGTTATAAAGTGTTCATTGTGGAAATATCACTGAGAACATAACACAACAAAGAGCTGGTGCTCTTTTGAAATTTTCTTATTGAAATTTATATCATTACAGGGTTCTTTGTGCTTAACTGATTACTGTGTTGACTATGCTTTTTAACCGCTTCCCTGATGCACCCGAGAAAACTGGGGCACTGAAGACGAGCAAATTCTGACGTGTCTGAGTATACTGGGGGTTGCCAAAAAAGTCTGTATCTTTCTCCTCGTGCTCAAATATTCTCGATAGCTCCTAGTAGTTCGTTTTTCTGCCCTCAGAGGAACGTTTTAGGGCACGTAGCTCACTCTAGCCCAGTGGCGCATTACTCATAAGGAAATTTGATGGTCAGAAACGAAATGGTATTTATCAGTATTTTTCAGTGGTTGCAAAGATGTGAAACTGCTTTTAACTGTTTCAAAACTGATTTTCTCCACAGTTTCTTCAATTTCTTTCGCATTTCTTCATAAAACCTCATGGCAGCAAGTTTATTTTCACGTGTTACAATGCTTATACAATTTTTTTTCGATCTTTGCTCCAGATGTATTTGTTACTTGTGATTCTACATGCGATGTGAGGAAGCTAGAGGACATGCAAGGGATAATGTTTGCATATATGTGCGAATTCTGTCTATGCCTATGCCTCATTTTCTTGTTGATTTTCAAAGCGCACATATCGTTGTCACTTTTCCACATGAATTCCACGTTTTCAAATATCTCTGTTGTCGCAGTGGCCCTTTCTGTGGGAATATCCTTTTTTGTCATGGAGTGACAGATACTTCAGCGATGAATATAGGAGAAGAATCAGATTTCACCCGCTTGGACTTATAGATGTAGACATTGAAGACTCTGGTTCTGACTTGAGCTGAAAAGCTGCGGAAATAAGCTATGACTCAGAAGATGCAGCAAAACCATTGCAAGTAGGAGCATGGGGTGAAATGTTGGCCTCGAATCCTCCTCCAGAAGCATCTATGTTTCCTTTTGAAGGGAAACCCTCATTGAACTTCGATCTGGTGCCTGAGTGTGGTGCTTTGAAATATTTTGAACTTTATTTGATGATGAACTCATTATATTTTTAGCCAGTGAAACCAATTGCTAATTGCTATACTAGTGCCTCATTGGAAAATGAATTGGGACAGAGGAAATTTACAAAACACAGAGCTAGCCCCCCTAGGGTGTGTAGCACGAGGTGATTCCAAACCAGGCATGCAGCACTCATCCCAGCTGAAATCCGAACCCTGCACCTTCTCCTGGTCGCTAGGTACCGGTCAAAAGCAGTCAGGATAATGTTGTGCAGTCAGATCAGTAACTAAGAATGTTTAATGTGCGGTCAGACCAGAAACTATGGGAGTAGTGGTGGGGAAGGTTGCACTTCATGACCCCAGATATTTGAGTATTTATGGCCCTTGTAATATTACTGAGCATTTGTGAAGGCCTTGTGTGTAGTATTATTCATCAATACAATCAATGCTTTCACCTCCATTTTTGGCCAGACAATGTCATATTGGAGATTTATAAAAATAAGACTGCGTTTGCATTTTGTGTATAATACGGATTATCATCCCCCAACCCACCCGAAGGCAAAACTGGACAAAGTCTGGGAGGTTCACCAGAAATGTGAAGGGAAGTTCAAGGCATTTCAAAGAGGGATGTTACATTGATGAAAGACTCATCAAGGGTGGATTGGGATGGCATCAGTTCATGCCGGTGAAGCAGGCTCACTTTGGCATCAATTTTTTTTGTGTTATGCGAGTCAAAGAGTGGATGTGTTGTTGAGGGTGATATATTTGGGGAGGGAGGTTGTTCTCGATAAGGGCCATAATCCCATTTCGTCAAAAGTTGTGATGTCACTGATGAAGCCATTACTAGACATAGGATTTTGCTTGACCATGGAAAATTTCTTTATGCCTTCTGCATCAGCTGAACTGTTGGTTTCCCAATCCATGGATACCTACGAGACACTGATGAAAACCAGGAAAGGAATACTAACTGTGCTGAAAGGAAAAAAATGGAAAAAGGGGAAGTAGCAGCCTTCGTGCGTAATTATTCCATGGAAAGTGTGGTGAAGAGAGGGAAAATAAATGAATAACCAATGGTCATTGTGGACTATAATGACTCAATGGGAGGAGTGGACCACTTGGAACATGTGGACCAACACTAGGCTGATTACCCCACAAAAGGGGTAAAAATATACATTTTTTTCGCCTCCTAGAACTTTCCATATGGAACCCTTTTGTTCCCTACTGTAACACTGGCATGAGAAAAGTGCATTTGGACTTCCATGTTTGGGTGTTTGAGGAGCAAATAAATGTGTATTACCCGAGTGTTGAACTCCCATGAGTGGGTAGGCCACCCACAATAACTCATTTTTCTGGAACAATTCCTCCAAACAAATATTACCCTACCAAACAGTGTTTCCTATGTTGCCCGAAAAGAGACGCTAGAGGAAAAAAAAATTAGAAAGGAAACAAGCTATCACTGTCCCCATTGTGAACTGATTCTTGGAGTAGCTTTTTGTTTTAAGGATTTTATATACGGCAAAAATCATCTGAGGACTTTATTTTTTAAGTGCAGATATTTCATCAACATAAAATAAAACATTTTTAGTATTTTTTCTTGTAAAAATAAACAAAACATTTTTATTTTAAAAAATTGAGAGATTATGCCTACACCACAAATAAGGTGTAAATATTGGTAAAATTCAATAAATTTTAAAATTATAAAAAATATTTAAAAAAAGGTTTTAGTGCTGTATTATTCACACATGTTATGTTGTAAGTGAATAAAGAACAATAATCTTAGATTAAAAATATGTGGTCTTTTTTTGGACAATACACCCCAAGTTAATACGTCAGGGAAGTGGTTAAGCATAATTTTACCTGGGGATAATGATTATTATCATTTCCTAGATATAAATATTTGCAATATGGCTGTACCATTTGGAGGGGTTTAATTGGCTTCTGCCCTGCCAACATAATTATCCTAATGTTTTTACACTTAGACTAAAGGTTAAAAGTCATTCACAAGGGGAGTGTCAGGTAGCCGGGTCTCAGATTTTATTCAAACGCGGTAGTTGCACAGACCGCTGTATGTGGTTCATGAATCACCCCACATATAGGGTTATACAACCAATAGTTAAAACAAAAAAGGCATTTAAACATTTTAAACTCCCGTAAGTACCATTCCGATGGACCATCTACTCAACTGACGAAGTGGCTGGGTGGCTACCGTACTAGACTATGGTCCAGAGAGCACGGGTTCGATCCCCACATGGTATGTTATCTTCTCCACAGTTTTTTTAGTTTTTCTTGTACGGCATCCTACAATGCGCTCAAGATTTTTTTATTTGTACTCGAAATATTATTTTTGTGCGAGGCAAATTTTTCATTTGCATACATGACGTTAGGCTTATTCTCTTTTTTTTCATCAAAGGCACCCTTCTAATTATGTCACTTCCTTATCTTTACACGACTGATTTTCATTATTCTTTCATGCACATTTTTTATCATTATTAAATTATATTGTCTCCATATTTTTACAATTCAAGCATGATTCTTAAGGATTAAATCTTCAAATTTCTCATGGCTTGGTCATAAACGAATAGTATTTATTATATACCAACGTTTCGGAATTCAATCTTTTCATCATCAGGGCTATTACAATAAACCAAATTACAATGAAGGTCAATAACATTGACGGTTAATAATAATAATTCTTAAATCGCACAGTCACAGATCTGGAATACTTGACTTGCCGTAATTTTATCATTGTGCATATGAGAATAAAATCGTGGTCAAGATACGTTGAGTTTTCTCCACTCGAATCGATATTTCTCTTGCTAGAAGTAGACAAAAGTAATATTTGCAAACAAGGAGCATCTTGGGATACTCAGGCATATGCATACGCATTGTAGGATGCCGTAAGAGAATAACTACAAAAAAACAGCGGAAAAGATAACATACCATGTGGGGATCGAACCCGTGCTCTCTGGACCATAGTCTAGTACGGTAGCCACCCGGCCACTTCGTCAGTTGAGTAGATGGTCCATCGGAATGGTACTTACGGGAGTTTAAAATGTTTAAATGCCTTTTTTGTTTTAACTATTGGTTGTATAACCCTATATGTGGGGTGATTAATGAACCACATACAGCGGTCTGTACAACTACCGCGTTTGAATAAAATCTGAGAACCGGCTACCTGACACTCCCCTTGTCAGTAACATGGCAAAGTGAAAGGAGGGATATGATGGGCCCTGCCATTGCCCTGCTATTGTCATTGATTCTCCTAGGTTTGGTGTTTGGAGCTGTGGTTGGGGACAGCATAGGCCTTGCCACAGAGTTCATTTCTCGTGATGAGTGTATGTTTCATTACTGCCCTCTGGGTAACACCACTTCTGCTGATGGTAGCTCCACAGTTCTACCCCTGTTGCAGCATGATCGAATTATCCGAGATGGCCACAGAGTTCGTTGGAGCCGTGGAGATTGGACTTCTCATTCAGAAATCATGGTTTGATATACTTCTTCTCATTCTATGTTTCGTCTCTCCGAGCTGTTTGTGTGCATACAAGTTTCTGTGAATGTTGAGTATTTTTTGGGCATCATAAATGGTAGAAGAGCTATAGTTTAGCGGGAATCTTTTTCAAAAATTTGACCCTGTTGTATTAAAAATTGCTTAGTATGGTGATACTTAAAAATTTGCAAAATGAAACTGTTGCTTTAATCATTGTGATGTAGTCAATATGTGTGCTTTGTCTTGAGCTGTTTCTTCATCATAACTTGCTTGCTTTCATTGATGGCATTCCTTTATTGCTATACTTATTTATATTGCTCTTAATGTTTGATGTTGAAAGTTCATATTTTAATTTGTAGTCAGTTTTACAGGTCAGAGGCAATATTATGTCCAGCCGACATTTACCAAGTACATAAGAATACAACTTACACTCCATGCACGATATTCATCAATGGGAAGCGATATTCATCAACCATCGCCCTAAACCCACGCTGAACCGTTATGGAATCATGACCTTAGTTTCATTTGACATCCCTGATGGAGTGTAAGTGGTATTCTTATGTACTTGGTAAATTTCGGCTGGACATAATATTGCATCTGACCTGTAAAACTGACTACAAATTAAAATATGAACTTTCAACATCAAACATTAAGAGCAATATAAATAAGTATAGCAATAAAGGAATGCCATCAATGAAAGCAAGCAAGTTATGATGAAGAAACAGCTCAAGACAAAGCACACATATTGACTACATCACAATGATTAAAGCAACAGTTTCATTTTGCAAATTTTTAAGTATCACCATACTAAGCAATTTTTAATACACCAGGGTCAAATTTTTCAAAAAGATTCCTGCTGAACTATAGCTCTTCTATCATTTATGATGCCCGAATAATACTCAACATTCACACGGGTTTCATTGTGTACCTAATTCATTATCATTGAAATTATTCTCAATTATCAGTATGTAATCAAATAATTTATCCATTGGTAATATATTTAGATGTTTGTAAGCAACCTCTACGTTTATAATTCTTGCAGCATTACCGAATTTTTTGCCATTCCTCTTTACAATTTTTTCAAATCCTATTTTGAGTTGTGTCCATGAATTTTTTGTGTATATTTGCTGTACAGTGCCAAGTAGTCATGCCATATCTGACCAAAGATTCTACAAAAGCAGAGTAAACCCTCAACAAGACATCAGTTGTTACATGATATAATATGTGATACATCAAATGTATAACTTTCCTAAGTTTTCTATTTAATTTATAGGTATGCTGATCAAATTTAAAGTTACAGTCAAGTATAATTCCTAAAAACTTATACTCATAAGTTTGAGATAAGTGATCACATTTATATCTGAACATTTGATGCTTATTAGGCAAGACAAGTGAAAGCTCTTTTAAGAGCAAAACTGTACTATGATGTAAATCAGTATATAACTGATCACTTATAAGTTCAATGTAATTCCATTGCTCACTATCTGTTAAGTATTTGAGTATTTATATTTTGTGCCATAATTTTTATAGTGCTATAATTTGTTTATTTTATGTTTACATCTTGTACTTTTTTTCAATCTGACATGCCTTACATTGTGTGCACAATGTAACATAGTCTGCAGGGCAAATAAAAGTTATTATTATTATTATGTGATGAGATCAGCACAATATCATCAGCATAAAGTGGCATAAATGAATTTTTAACACAATAAAATATGCTATTGATGTAAATGGTGAATAATATTGGCCCTAAAATTGACCCTTGCAGAACTCCACAATGTAAATTCTTTGGATTACTTAGGTGGTTATCTAACTTAGCTATTATTTGTCGTTCTGTGAGGTAACTTTTAAACGAATCATAAACATTCCCTCTTACACCCACGTCATATAGGGTTTTCAATAGTAATTCAGTATTAACCATATCGAAGGCTTTACAATAATCAATGTATACATAACAACATAACATCTACAACATAATTTACTTAATTTAAATTCATCTTTATATTATCAGAAAATAATTCTAATGCATCTTTTGTGCCTTTTTCCTTCTTGATATCCAAACTGATATTCATGTAGAATTCCATGTTTTGTTATGTAAGAAATAAGAACATCTGCCGTATATCTTTCAATTACTTGACTCAGAGAAGGTAGTAATGAAATTGGCCTATAATTACATAAGTCCTTATAACTACCTTCTTCATAAATGGGTCTTATGATTGCAGTCTTTATGCCGGTTTGTAGAACTCCATTCAAAATACTCATATTTATTGCAATGCTTACTCAAGTCTTCATGTCTTAAACATGTCCTATGTAATTTGTTCACATGCCTAAAATTTCATTTGAATTCACAAATAATTGCTATGCTTACAGTCTTTATGGCTTCAAAAGGTCCAGTGTGATTTGCACATGCACCTAAAAAGTCCATTTTTACTAAGAATAAGTCAAAACTGAATATTTTTTACAAAAAAGTTTACTGGTGAGAATTGTTTGGACAGAGTTGTTGAAATTAAAGAGTGAAATATCTGTGACTTTTGAAATTTTCACTGAATTCGCTCATTTTTAATGGACTTATCATCATACCAATATTCTATATAGGGACTAATTAATTCCTGGTATTATTTTTCCTCTAAGCCACGATTGGTACAGAACCCAGTATATCATAAGGTATTTTTTGAACTATGGATTTTTTTACCGAGGTCATATTGGAAATGTGAAAAAAATGATGAAAATCTGAAATGGTCCATTTGGGGCCTGAGCTGAGCTGACATGTGTTGTCCTATTTATTGGTGCGGAATATTCCTTTCTGATGTGCTCTTTTCCTTGTGTGTCAAGTAAATCATTTTTTCAGTGTAGTAATTTATGTTCTCATCACCCAAGTGAAATAGGCTTTTCATGCAAGCCAATTTATTTTATCTCTCTTTCTCAGCTGTTGGTCCTAGATTCTATAATTCATTGGGGAGGTGTAGTGGATGAGCTGGACTTTGCCATGCGGCTCAAGATGTGGTCAGAGACGCTGGCTGCTGGAGAAGCAGTTGAGATCAAAAGGGAAGCAGCAACCTCAGGCCATAAAAGGACATCTGATGGAATATCACACATCTCGTCACCCATTATTAGAAAGGTTCACAAGTTCTTTTGTTTTTCATGCAATGTTACATGTTATAGTACAGTTACTATAATTTTCAAGGTGTTGTATGTATTTTTCTCTGTGAAAATTCACCTAATTATGCATGGTGCATATTATGCATGGCTATAAAAATAACTGTGAAATGGTTACCTTTTTATTTGGTCTATAAGTGACTGGAGGAGTATTTGCTTCAGTGCTTGTTAATGACCTTTTGGCTAACTTCCTAGAAGTGAATATTTTTCATTATTTTTTAACTCTTTTTCACTTTTATGCAGAAATCTGCCACTTAAATGCACATTTTAGCATACTCATGAACACATTGCTGCATTTTAAAAACGATTCCTGTGCACAGTATTTAAGTGCCACTCTTTCTGCAGATTAATTGAAAGCATTCTGACACTAAAAAAATATTTTATTGGCTCCAGGACATGTGGTTAACATGTATAGAACATTCACAATAACATACATATGCAGACAAAAAACATAGCAACCAATATTCACATAAATATACAAAGTTGCTCTCAGGTACGTTTCGATAGCAAAAATTCATCAATAGAATGAATTGCTTACCAGATATTGGTACAGTTGATGTTTAAATCTTGATAATGGACAAGTTTCCCTTAGTTTTTGTGGAAAGTATGTTAAACAGTCTCACACCAACATAAACAGGATTGTTGCTAAATAGGGTGAGACTGTGGGAGACCACCCTAAAATCTTTAAAGGCTCAGGTATTATGACTATGAACGTCAGCATTAATTCCAATATCAAACAAGCTTTTATATTGTCAGACTAATACAACAGTGGAAAAAATATATAGGCACGGTAACATGAGAATTCCTTGGGATTTATGTGTCCGGCAAATACTTCTCCCTGAAATATTTTTTAGAATAGAATATGAATAATAAGTCCCCAGGTTCAGAAGGAATACCTGCAACCATGGTCAAGAGGTGTCCCTGGAGTGGAAAATAGCCAACGTCATGCTGATATTTAAAAAAGGAAATAGTAATGACCCAGGAAATTACCGGCCTACATCATTAACCACTTTTATGCAAGATCCTCGAACACATTGTCGTTGGCAACATTTTGACATTCCTGGATAACCGTAACGTATTACATAGCAGTTGGCATGGTTTCTGTTAGGTTAGGTTCTGGAAAACACTGCTTGTACTCATCCTTCATGATATATGTAAATCAGGTGAATCGGAAAAGTATGTTGACGTGATATTCCTTGATTTCAAGAAGGCATTTGACAAGTTTCCTCACAAAAAGAACTCATATATAAATTGCATTCATGCGGAGTTAATAAAAGAGTGGTGAATTGGATAGGGACTTTCTCAGTGATTGAATAGGGACTTTCTCAGTGATTGAGAACAAGAATTAGTTATTGATGGTTTTAGCTCTGATATGGTTGGAGCCACATCCGGTATTCCTCAAGGAAGAGTGATCAGCCCTCTTAAATACATTATTTATATTAATGTCCTAAGTTCTCAAGTTAGCAGTAAATTACGATTATTTGCTGACGATGTAGTTATCTACTGTGAAATAAGCGAAGACTCAGACTTACAAGTTCTGTCATCAGACCTTAACAAAGTTCATTTGTGGTGCCAGGAGTGGGGGTGAAAAAGTAAAAGAGAGATGCTACTTCGCTCTGGTTAGACCAAACCTCGAGTATACTGTTAGCATTTGGGACCCTGATCATAAAGAATGAACCAAAAAATGAACAAAATACAAAGGAAAGCTGCACGCTTCATTAAAAACTGCTACGCCTCATTAAAAATTGCTAGCAAACAAATAGTGTTTGACAACTTTTTGAGGGATTAAGGTGGGAGCCCTGAGAGAGACTGCGGCTACATGGTAGGCTTAGCTTGCTTGAGAAATTCATAACTGGTGTGTTTTAGAGCGACACAGAGAATATTATCATGATGCCTCACTACATCTCTAGGTTTGACAGAGGCGATGAAATAAGAGAGATACATGGTCGAACAGATAGGTCCAGAAACTTGTTCTTTCCACACACAATCTGCTAGCACAATAAAAGCTGAGCTCCACTCAATACCCTCCCATAATACATGTCACCATTTCACCTCCCAAAACCTTACATCTTAACACGGCTGGTGTCCTAACACCCCCTGCCACATGCTTATGTGGCGGTTCACAGGGTAGTATATAGATGTGGATGATGAATTGATCTTTACTATTGTTTTTATAGGACTTACTCATAAAAAAACTTCATGCAATGTTTAGGAATTCCACAAGAACTTGCTGACCACTGCTCATAGCTAAATGCAATTTGCTAGAGATGTGCATGGTTTGAAAGAGCAACATTGGCCACATTTACTGTATGTGTCAAGTCATATGCCACTGATAGTGGTGGCATGAAGGCATTATTTTTGGAGCTGATTGGAAGTAGTGGTAATCATTGCAAAATCTGCTATAATGGTGCACACTGCTCATAATTACGTGTGTCATGAAATAAAGTAAATCCATCGTGAAGTGAATCCGTCATAAAGCAGGGGTCTACTGTACGTAGTCTTGATTAATATAGACTTGTAAAAGACTTTTTTTAAAGAAATGTTTATATTTATCTTATTTTATGTTCTCATATTTTTGAAGTACCTTAATCAATCAAGGTAACCTTATATGCTCTGTTCATTCATTTTTATAAACAGGTGTTATCAAAGCCAAAATTCTCCAGCTTTCCCCATGATGCAGCTCTAGCTGTTTGGAAAGAGGCTGTTCAGTCTACAGCTACCAACAAATTAGCATCAGAGGAATCCACATACCTGGATAATGGCTCACTCCCACAGTCAATAGTTCTTGGTATGTGTTCTCAAGGAACTTTCCCCTGGTAATATGCTGTCTCTCAGGTTGGCGATTGTCAGGGAAAACCTGGAATTTTGAGGGAATTTTGAATTTCTGGAAAAGTCAGGGAATTCTCGTAACTGTTAGGGAGAAACTGGAATAGGAATCCTCGTTATTTTTCTACCATTACGTTTATCGGCCAGTCTTTCCCGCCCTTTATTTCACCAACTAAAACTAACGGCCGTCGCTGACATGCATGGAAAAAGCACCTTCAATTCGTGGAGTATTCAGTTGTGAATTTTCATTATTTAGTTGTGAATCAGATGTACAATGTACCTATCCCTTTTGTATATCCTTATTGTGATATTTGCCTAACGATGTTAAAAATCATGATCACAATGTATTATGCTCATCACAAGGAATCCGAGGCTATGTTGTTCAGGAAATTTTACCTCGCGTTATTGTTTTTACTTCTGAAAGTCAGGACGAGCAGTAGCTGAAGCACACTAGCTTATAGTAAATATATGCTTGCAGTTCTAAAAATACGAGTATATGTCGAGTTGAAAAGAACCGCTCATTCTCCTCTTTAAAACAACGAAACCATTAGAAGTTCTTGGATGAATACTGAAGCAAATAGTGACTAAGGGCAAACTTCCTGTAAATTTATTGGTAGTACGTGTGATAAAAAATGGTCGTGTGTACTTCTACAATGTCCTTGGGTGTGATTGTCAGTGTAAATGTGTGATGAGGCAGTTTTTTAAGTTTTGCATTGGCTGAGGGTATTATCATCTTCTGTGCCATCGACCATGGCTATTGCCACTATAGTGCTCACAATGTGACTGTTGGTAGCACTGGAGAAAAGGCTAGAATTCAGTAATGAGGAATGACATTTATGCTTGCTGTGATCAATGTTTCAATGAAATGATGTGGAGTAAAAACCAGTTATATTGCACTTCAGAATACTGTGGTTTCGAATATACAATGAGTTCAAGCAACACCCCTAAAATTATCACTTGATTTTTTTCTTTATCTGGCTTTTTATCAAACTTATCTCAAACCTTCCATTCTTTCAGGATGTAGTTTACGATGGTAAAGTCACACCAGATAAATCATGGTTAAGTAGACATGTACGTATTAGTGCATTGTTGTTTCCCTAGTAAACCACAGTTTTGTCTATCATGGCCCGTGATTATCCAAACCTAGCATTTGAGTGCAGTGAAACTTGGCCAAATGCAGCTTCCTGCCCCTTAGATTCTAATTGTGGCAGAGCCTTGAATTACACAAATCTGTGGTAAGCCTTGCGGAATATGATTAAATTTTCTGTGGCTGCCTGTGGGTGCTACAGTAGCAACTCGATAATACAAAGTTAGCGGGACTAAAAATCGGCACTTCATATTATTGAGTTTCGTATTTTTGAACCTTTTTAATAAATCGCGAAAAATATTTCCCCTTCCCCCCCTGACTTCTCTGGTCTATGGAAACATTTTAAAATGATGTATTTTTATTAGGTAGATGTAGATGAACACTTAAGCTGAATGAGTCACCACATGACAAAACTTGGATTGTAGAAAATAAAATCAAAGTGGATAAAAAGTTTCTTTTTTTTTTTAAGTCCCATAAAAACGAAAAAAAACTTCTCCAGCGTTTCTCTGGCTGGAAAGTTACTTCTGTTGCACAGATTACCAAGCCGCGCGTGCCTGGGTCTTTAGATCAACTTGCTATGAAATCTCAACTAAGGGGAGATCCCTTGTATGTTGTTTGGACACTAGCAAGGTACCGACAGTAGGCCTCCTCATCATGAGTCACGTCTGTGGTTCATGCCCAGTACGCACGATTCAGCCCTTCATGGTCATGGTGAATACAGCCAAGGGACTCCTCGGAGGGCTGAGCAAGGAGCACTCTCTTCAAAGGGCCATAGGAAGAGTTAGGGGTCACGGAAAAAATCTGCCACAGCTGAGTCTGAAACCTAAACGAATGGTGATGAATGGAGCAATATGTGTAGAGAAACGTTTGCTAAACTGCCAATTGGGGACAATCTTGCTGTTCACAACAGTCATAGTCTAATACTACATGTGTGAATATCAAAAATCGTTGTAAGTACTAATTTAAAAATTTGAGCTATGCTTTCACTGGAAAAGAACACAGAAAATATTGCAGATGTAATTATTTTTGTTAGAAGTTCTTAACTTTTTAGCGATCATTAACTCTATTACCAAACTGTTTTAAGGGGCACTGTACAAGTATAGGGTTAGAAAAAAATGGAACAATGCAAGTAAACTGTTGTGTTATGAATTGAGGGGCGCTATAGAGCAAACAGAAGTGCACTTGCAATACTTTGTGCTTATGACTAAAATTATATTTTGTCATCTTTATAGTGACTATTATTTTACTTAGGCATACAAGTATGCGTATTTTTAATGTAAAAAGTATCTCGAGCTTAATCTGTTTTATGTACACTATTGCTCATCATTATAAACTCATAATAGGTAAAATAGCACATTTCTTAGCAGTTTTAGGGGTGTAGGATCAACTTACACTGTAACTCAACTTATGTCAGTCCTCACGGAACCAATTAATGACATAAAGCAAGGTATACCTGGATTGGTTTCTGGTTGGACTGGTCCGTAGGCAGTCACTTTTGTACATACTTGTTTTCTTCTCTGTACTTTGCAGATCTTTTTCAAATGGTAAACATTCGCTTGAAAAGGTACACATCTGAATTTGTTGTAACCATTCAACTGACTTAACTGGAAGAGACTCCATTTTTGTCCTTTTGTCCAGAAAAACTGTCAGAACTCTGGTTCACCCAGAATCTGAACTCCTTTTATTGAACATTGGGCTCAAATTGATAATTTTTTCATTGAATACCTCTTTATCCCTGTTTCGTTAGAAATAGGTTTTGCATATTTTCAAATGTACAGAATCAGTTACTTTATTTCTTTCTGAGTAGAAGCATTATACCTGTTTCTCTAATCATTGGATGATTTATGCTATTACAAAATATAAGAATGTCGGAAAAGTGACCCCTTTGTTCAGGAAACAGAAGTTCATTTCTTAGATATTGTGCTAATTTAATTAGTTTTTAAAATGTTATTCTCCATATAAATCCTTCTAATCTCTCATCATTTATCATTTGTGTTTTTCATGTTAAGGAGTGCCTCACTTTTACAACCTAAATGAAGTCATGTCAAATTCATCGAGGATCTGCCTCACGTCTCACCAAGACCCAGCCTGTGTTGCTGCAAGTGTAGCCACTTCGGTCATCATTGCTGAGCTACTACAGGTATGTGTGCACATATTCTATGTTGGAAGCATTTAAAGTCCAAGCAAATGATTTACCCCTGTAGACTGCATAATTTAGTCTTTACTTCTTTAATATTGCCTAACAGCCCAAGTGATCCTTACTTAGGCTTTTGGCTTATTCAGATGCTTGGTGCAACCACTGGAATAGTGACTTTATTTTGGGATTTGGTGATGGAAATGAATCAACTAATTGAAGTATATTTGTCATGAGCGTGTTCCGTTGTCGTTTAAAATACAGTACTTAGTTTCATATCAAAGATGGTTTGCATAAGAGAAATAGTGTGTTATCAAACTTGTTTTAATCCCATGGCGTGTAATAATTTAATTTGTTAAATCCCTCGAAATTAATCCTCAGGAATATGAGTTTGATCTTAACCCATTGGCTTACAAAGATAGTGATATCCTGGCTGTTCAAAAAATGTCTTTTCTCACAAAGATGGTCTCGTACTTAATTTTTTCCAGTTCTTTTTTGTAGCCTAAATGATTCAGTGACAATTTCATTTATATTTATATTCTTTAGTGTTTACCTATTATTTCAACCATTTTTTATAGCTCATGATACATTACTTGATATGCAATGGTTTTTTTTATAGTCGCTATAAGGCTTTGTGAAAATAAGCTGTACCCAGTGCTTTCTATTCACTATCAATTTTCTCTTCCAGCTATGACTTTTCATATGTGATGGCTGATTTGACATCTTTGTGGCCATTCAAAGAAGGCACTCTCTTTTTGCTTATTTTGTAATGGTGATAGGCGAAACAGAGGCGAGTAAAGGAAAGCAACTCCAATGTCAAGCGCTGCATAGAAAGATGCCGAAAAGCAAAATATAAAATCTCCTTGCTATGGCTCAGATAGGGTTTACTTTCATCTCCCTTTCTCATTACATTGTCATCACTGCAGCTTATTCAGTCTGCCCTCCTGTACTCTGGTGATGTATGTATGTGCGTTAGTCTGTCGCCATTTGTGGTTGTTCACTTATCTACTTGCTCTTTTCTCCTCAAAACTGGCCAGTAAGAAGAGGGAAATGTTTTGGTAAGAAAACGTTTAAAAGTCTCTTTTTGAAAGTAATGAACATTGCTGACTTGAGTGAAGTAAGTGACTGTGTCATAGTGACTTCAGATCACGTGGATCTCGAAAGCACAAAATTTTCCAGTGATAGTGAATACAGAGATGGTTGGTTTGTCCTCATACAGTCTAAGGCAGAAAACGCATGGAAATGATGTTAAAGCAATAGTGGTGTGGAAAAAATCATATTCTCTGCCATGCCTGGCATTGACAGAATACAGTAGAAACTCGATAATACGAAACACGAAAATTCGAAGTTTCAATTATAGGAAGCCAAACTGTCAGTCCCGACAAATAGCCTATATTAAATACATGGCGCTCTTTGAAAATACGGAGTGTCAAAATTACAAAATTTTTGAAATAACGAAACTCGGACCCAGTCCCCACAGAGAAACTGAGTTTGTTTTTACAAACCTTGGGGGGAAATCGCATCAGAAAAGCTGTCTATTTGCCGACACCTATAAATTCAACATTGCTGAATATAATCTATGGTAAGTGTAAAATGTGCAAATTTTAGTGCATTCATCTCTCACAAGTGCCTGAGTCATACAGTTATTCATCAAACTTAAGTCATGGATAATTTAGGTCCCGAGTGACGGGGAAAATGGCAGATTGAAGCAATTTTTTATTTTTGTTTTAACTGTTAGCTGCATTTCCTAATGTAAACATGCTATATTAGTGGTAATTATAATTTATTGAGTGCTCGAACGGGAAAATGATGTGATTAAATGATGGGAAATAGGACTGGGATACCTGTCGCAGTCACTATCCCCAAAATCCAAGACTTCACTATGAATAAACTTGCATTTACTCCTGCCATTGTCCATATTTCATGAGACAATAGAAGAAAAAGTTTCCAAGAATTTGTGAGGGTACAGCCATCCTTGCGATTGATATAATTTTGCACTGAGCGTGAGTGTAAGAATGCTCTTCATAAGATTTAACTGCGTAATTTTAGCAAAATATTTTTCACAACGAATATGTCAGAAGACATTTAAATGATTCAATAATTTACCTTATCGTCTAAGTGTTATTCTCCATCTTTTAAGTTGAACTATTGAACTACATGGCTAATGTAATGCTCATAGCAAACCTAGAAAATAGTGCTGGGTAAGCTTCAAAAACCATTTTAAAGATATTTTCAAGAAAATTCCACATTTTTTTGGTCTCTTACTCGGATAGGTAATCGGTATTTACAAATTCGGCAAATGGAACCAAACTCAAATTTTTATTTAAAATAGTTGTCCTCTTAACTAAATGGTTTCAAAGTGTTTTTGAAAGTGAAAGTATCCTCAGGTAAGTTCACTCAATCGACTAAACAGAGATCTGATCTATTCCCTCGTTCATGAAAAGCTTTTCATTGATTGATAATTTGGCGAGTGAGGGGATATGAACCTCAGATGGAAACGGGATGTAGAAATCAAGTGGGGCCGAGTACCCGAGAATGGGAACATCTCATTTGACGATCAAGGAGACCGACTGATTCCTTTACAAAGCCCGAATATGTGTAAAATTCACACACTCATGGTTGAAGTCAATCTATCTGAAAGATCTATTCGCTGTGCCTTCTGCGGATTACTCTGAAGTTTTGGCAATAATAAATTCATATCGCATGGATTGATTCTGAGGGCACTAGAAGAGGCCTCGCCATGATTTGAACCCCAGAACTATTTGGCCGCAGACGACAGCTCTCCATCTAGGCTACTGCATTGATCAAGATATGTCTGCGCCCAGTGGTTCTTACTATACATTGAAAAAAGGAAATTCCAACATTTCCTTTAAAAACTGGACTAAGTAAGATGCCCTGGACTTTTGAAAGTTTTCTGAATGTAAATTATATTACATTAGGAGGAATTAAGAAATATAAGTGCTTGGGACGACCTGAATACATGAGGGCGGAATTTTACTTAGAGTACCGTATTTACTCATGTAAGTCACGCACCTTTTTTCCGGAAATGCCGGTGAAAAAATGGGGGTGCGCGGCTTACACGAATCCTCCAGATTGTCATGTAAGCCGTGCACCATTTTACATCAAATTTCTGTCATTAGTTTCTCCAAAATCGTAAGTTTCTCCAAAGTTAATATATCGATGCAAATTGGTAAGTATGTTGTGGTAGTAAACCCATAAAGTATTTTGAAGTAATCATAAATAATAATCATCGTTTATCAAAGTCTGAGCATACAATGGTACTTGAAGAAAGGTTATATCAGAAACACTACTTTTCAAAATCGTAATCGGAGTTTGTTTCAGTATCACGTATCTGTAGCAACATTTCTCTCGTAATAGATAGCCACTTTTGCGTACACATTAAAGCTACATTGTAAAAACACGACCAAGTATTTGTTACATAGTGGCAAGACTCGTATGCTCAGAGACTGTACCGTCTTACTATACCAACGTGCTATTCTGTCCGTGCGTGAGAGGAGTAAGCGAGTTCGAGTCAGTTGGCATTTTAAAATAATTTGCAGTTACCACCCTAAAAATGAATTCTGAAGTGAAATTACGATCGTATCCTGTGAGTACTAAACTACATATTATAAGCGATGCCGAAAAAATAGGAAATCGAGCTGCAGGAAGGAAATATGGTGCATATGAATCGTGCATCAGAGACTGGAGGAAGATGAAGGAAAAACTGCAATCTGCAAAAAAAGTATGAGAGCATTTAGGGATAAAAGTGCAAAATACCCTGAACTAGAAGAGTGACGGGCTTCATACATATTTGATCGACGACTGTATGAATATGCAGTGTCAATGGAAATGTGCCAGGTGAAGGCAAGAGAAATAGCGAGAGAATTAGGTGTTGCTCCGGCAGACTTAAAGGCGAGCAGAGGATGGTTACAATGATTTTTTATCAGAAACGGATTATCAGTTAGGAGAAGGACGACAGTTTCCCAGCGTTTACCTGATGCATATGAATAGAAGCTGGAGAGCTTTCAGAGGTATGTAATTCAGCTGAGGAAAAAAAATTGCTACTTATTGGGACAAATTGTAAATGCAGACCAAACACCAGTGTACTTCAAGATGCCATCAGAAACAACTGTGAATGAAATTGACCAGAAGTCTGTGCAAGTATGAAGGGGTGGCTATGAAAAACAGTGATGTTGACAATAATGGCAGATGGGAAAAAACTCCCACCTTATGTTATTTTTAAATGAAAAACTCAACCCAAGAAAGTGATATTTCCAGCCGGTAAAATAGTAAGGGTACAAGAAAATGGTTGGATGGACAGTAACATGGTCTTAGATTGAATTAAATGTGTGAGCCAAATCCACTTTGAAATGGAACATGAATGGATTATCCGATTAGATTTCACTATCAATTACCACGAGTAATCGTAATGTAAGATGTAATTAAAACAAGGACCAGTACAGATTGAATGAGTTACCAATAATGAATGGGTCTGCCCATCTTTAACCACTTGACTGGCGAACGAATTTTTCAAAAAGCGCATTTCATTTGGGGAAAATTTTTTTTTAGTATTGATAAAATTATTTAGCCTTAGTAAAGGGAACACATTTCTAGTCATTTATTGTTTTTATCTTTCCATTTTATGCATTAATTTTTCATAAAATATCAACAATTTATATGAAAAATATTTTTCCTAAAATTCAGTTTTTGTGTGATAATCTTTGAAACACGTGGTCAGGCAGAGAGCCACCTCGCAATATGGGCAGCAGAATCGTGTTTCCTTGTGCTGCCCTGCATTGAACCACACTACACATCATTATGTGGGAAAATATTTTTTTTGGAAGGTGTGTTCGAGTCTACAGTGTCTCTCAGTCAGCCTAGTAAGGTAAAGAGTATTAGAAGCAGCTATTTTCCCTACCAGAGGTTGACTACTTTGAGGTTAAATTTTCTGCCTAAGTGATCATAAATGTTACACATTTCTGCTGGCCAGTTCTTTTTTGTAGGTTTCACTAAGCATAGTGTCCCTCGTAGAGTAAATTTTACAAATCCCCTCAACCCTTTTCGCACTCAATAAAAAAATAGAATTTGATCTCAAACCAGCTGCGTTTGGAAGAAATTAATTGCTTTCATGATAGGTGTCCTTTCCACTGGAGTAAAGACTCATCAACGAATATTGCCGCTTAAGGGACGTGGAGGGCAGAGAACCACTCTTTTATGTGCTCCAAGATTGGTAGGATTTTGAGAAGTTTTTGTTGGGGCAGTCATTACTAAATCTTTCATTGTCCAAAAAATCGAGAAATTTCAGCAGCAGATGATATCTTCCCGTGAAAACTTTTCGAGAGTATGGAGATGAGATGCTCTCCCATTTTGAAAAATGGCTGTGATAGTCGGGTTTCTGTGCATTTCCCATCATAATAGAAACTCCAATGCTGTATTTCACCAGGACTTGACTCACTCCACCCGTGCACCCTTGAGTGCAGTTTTTGATCTGGATTCCTGTCCGGAAACTTCTTCATGTGGAGGTTTTTCAGCTCGGATATCAAGCCATACAGTTCATCATCTACAACGTTTGGGAATATCTCTAAAATATCCTCTTAATTCTCCAACTGTACCATTATGCCACTGGTGCCTTCAAAATCGAATTGACTATACACAGTTTTGAGCGAGCTCCATGACAGAGATTGGATGGTGTTCACTCCACTTCTTCTTCCTCTGATTCCTCATTTACTGCTGATTCAGAGGAACTCATGTTGGTATGCATAAAAATGTTGTCGCTCTCTTCTTTGCTTCAATTTCATAGCTTTCTTTCAAAAGTTCACGAATGGCATCGGAAGAGAGACAAGTGTGCCTTCCTCTTTTACTACTTTTCCATTACTGATGGAGCACTCCAAATCAATTCGAGGTTATGCTTTCCCCAGGAGTGGAAAGATCCAATCCAAGTTCACACCTATCTCAACAGTTTTGCCCACTCTCTTACTATCGTCTACCCACAAAAATCTGGCACTTCACACTTACCGTACGCACAATATTTGGATGATTTCCACGCTTGCCAAACAGGTAGAATGGTTACCCTTTCCCAGTGTGGGTTCAGGAATCAGGTGATTGGATGTGGGACAGTCACACGAGCCTCCCACGAACGATGCTTCGTCTTGGAAATTCCCTCGCCCGGCCACGACCGGCTCTCTCACTAGCAATCGGCATCGTCGCTCTATATCTCATACCCATTGCTGCTACACAGCAGCTGGTTCTTAGAGCAAGGCTCCTCCGAGAATCTTTATCCCCTTTATATTGCCCCTTCACTGCCCTTCTCTGTCTCAAATACGGTGGGAGCTGGGGATCACACGGCACAGACCAATATCTTACAGGGAGTAAATAACCACAGCAAACAGAAGTAGATAGAGATCTAATTCACGCGATTGGAGGAGAAAATGACATAGGCAGAGTAGGGGTACTTTCAGGCTAGACTCCACGCATTGGGAAATTCCTTATAATTTCCGACTGTGGGCAGGTTGGTAGATATTGCTTCCGAACTCGTATTTTCCCAAAAAGGTAAAAGTAGTGATTCAACAAAGTGAATAATATGCAGTTACGAGCACTGAGTCAATTTGCTGCAGACATGACATTGAACGCTAAGTATGTCTGCTTTGGGTTTAGAATATATTAGCAAACTGCTAATTCGAGTTGTGAAATGACATGGTATTACAAAATGCCTATGGAAACCACTTTATAATAAATATGAGTAGTAAATGCATACTGCTCTTTAGGGAGAAAGGAATCACAATGATTGCCTTTGATTCGAAAATGGTAAAAATGTCTTTACCGAATTAACGAAATATGTCAAAGGTTAAGGTAAAAAGGTCAAGTTATGCAACCCCTATATACATGTGCGGGTTCTGCTTTTCGATTTCTGACCAAATATTTTCTAAAGCTGCCATCTGCTGGCCAGAGAGCTTACTTGAAGGACAAAGGAAGGTATGTAAGAAACTCCCAGCGAGATATCTCGTCACGCCCAAATGGGAGAACGCAAATTCGATTATGACGAGATATTTTGTCATCCCCACATGAAATATCACTGTTGCAAGACGAGATATCTCGTCATCCCCAGTCAAGTGGTTAATGCGAATTGGTAGTATCAAATTTATACTTAATCCTGCACTGCATAGCTGTGTTCTTTTACTGTATATCAATCTATGAATTGGCTGTCAGTCGTTGCATGCTGTGTGCTTTATATTACTGGCAGTGCCCTATGTGTCTGATGCCTGTTTTATCTTGCTGTGCAGGGGAGATTGACTGGTGGAACCAAGGGGGAAGTGGACAGTGGCAGTGTGGTGGACGCTGTGTTCAGATCAGCACGGGATGCAGCTTGGCCTCACCTCAAGGAGAGCAGCACGAAAGTCCAGTCAGCATTTGATGGCTGTTTCTGGCCTCATACCCGAGCAGAGTGAGTGAAAGGGATGCATTCTTTGAGTGTGTATAAAATAGAGGGTACATGAGCTATCCTTGCGTTGTATTGTTAGTGGGCCCAAAGCAAGCTGGCATATATGACATATGACAGTGTTATTGGCAGTGTTACCTTGTCTGGCATCGCACACCCAGGAATTTCTCTGTGGATGACTTCCTCAGTTGACAGCTTTAATTATATTGCACGTCATTCATTTTCAGTAACTATCTCTCAAAAAGAAATAGAAATGGCTCATACATGTTTAATTCCTTGGAAAAAGCATGCCTTATTTTTATTAATCCTCTTGTCCTCGTTCTATTGTGGTACCTTGATGTGCACTCCTGTTGCCAAAATCAATTATCTTATGTGATACATTGTGTTGACTTAATGTTAATGTAATTTATGGTCAGTTTGGGTCAAATTTGCCTTCACAATGTAACAACAAAATGGCTGATACTTTTTGTAGTCAAGTCTTTTTACTTTTTGCCGTAAAACTTGGCCATTGGAAGCATTGTCCCAGTTGGCTAAACATCCGCCAAATGTAAGATAAGTTATTCATCTCTTAACACTCCAACTAGACTTAAAAGTGTGAACTGATAGAGAAAAGTTGGGACTATTGGTAATGCTGTAAATAGAATGTAACTTTAGATGGTTCAATGGAACCTTAGTCTGCAGCATGCAGTATTGTGTCCACTGTGTTTACCCGCTATTAACACTCATTAATCGACTGACGTACACATTATGAGTTAGAATTCTTACGGTAATTATGAATATTTACTTACCAAGTTTAATTTTAATGCTATCAGTTTTGAGAAATAGAAGTTACTGTATTTACAAATGCTGTTAATGCATTACCATTCTTAAGTCACAAAATGCTTGAGAATCCAATGTTTGCTGTGTTATTTTGAATATGGGAAAGTATATTTCTTTGCATGTGATTGTCATATTCAAGTCATCATTAATATTCAGAAGGGCCTTCTGTATCACATTAAGCAATCCAAAGTCATTTGCGACTGAGAGTTATGTAAATAACTCCTTAAAAGTTCCTTATACGGAATCTCCAGATAATCCAGACTTAGCACTTTTTGGACAAACCCTCACCCCTTGTAGTATGAGACTATATTTAAAAGGACCTAGTCCCCTTTGCATGTGTGCTCATATTTTAGTCCTTTTGCCTTGGCAGAGCGTGAAAATTACTTAGAAGATTGAAACAAAATCATAGTGTGTAATCCAGTATCTTCACATATTTTGGTTGTATATGGTAATAAATTCAATTATTTCATTTCTCATAACTCATTCGAACAGAAGAGGATTCATTCCCAAAACAGGGGGAAAGCTATTCCGAGAATTTTGTAATATCCTTGGATGCATGCAAGCATCGACTCGTACTGTTTAGGGTGGTTGCATAGTGTTCAGGATTGAACTATGTAGAGTGAAACTTGCTTGAATGCAGCTGTATCAAAATAAAATAAATTCACATCATTTTCAAATATGCAACTGAGTGTAGTATACGGTTCACTTGTACCTGGGTCTTGTGGCCATTATTGCTAATATTCCCTGGGATGATCCCTACTTCATTTCTAAAATTTCACCATTCGCAACTGACTTTTTTATCCAACTGGTTGTATTGAGGAGCAAATCAAGCAGTGGTTTTAAATGTACTATTTTCTGCTCTGCATTCTGGGGAACAGTGTTTTGCCTCTTTTCTCCTCCTCCATTTTTGCCATTCTCTGCAGCTATATACTTTGTATCATTTATAAACAGTGGAGCCTCTTTGAGTCGTAATGTGGATCCGTCTGCTGGTGTACTATCTTTAAGCAGGGCGTTCCTTCGTGCTGCAGAGCATGTTTTGTGGTGCTATACTTGCAATAGCTTGGCTACCTATCACACTAGATATAAGCCACATTCTCATTCAGTCCATAAAGATTGTTATGTTCTTTGGGTTCTAAAAGAACTTCCTCTCAGATTCAAAATGTTGAACTTTAATTTATTTCAGTCAGATTACTAAAAGCAAAAAGGCAACCTTGTTCATGTTTTACATAAGGAAAGTTAAACGACTTTTCTTTATATTTACAGAAAACTGGAGGTACTGGAAATACTGGAAGCATTTCAGTGACAAGTTCAAAATATAAAATGTTAAATTGCAATCTCAACACTCCTCCTCAATTTAATGATTTTACATTTGACATAACTGAAAAATTAATACGACTTTAACTCAGACTTTCTTTCCCAGAAACAATTAAACTTGTGACAACAATTCAAAAAAATTAAAGTAAATCCAATGAGATTCTCAATGCGATGAACTTGGGAGCTGGTAGGCCTTTGGTGAAAACGTCTGCAACTTGATATTTTGATACATGCTCAGCATTTGTAGTTCTTCGATTGTAGAGTTGACGAACAAAGTTATACTTTACATTGACATGCCTCAGTCTATGATGTTCTCACTTCTGCAGTAATCGAATACAGGCCTGATTACCTTCTAATACTCGGATTAGTAATTTAGGTGGAACTCGGAAAGTGTCCATTAAGTATTATGACTGGAGTAATAAGTGACTCAGCAGCAGCTGTTGCAAGTGCTACATACTCTGATTCTGTAGATGACAAAGCAACACTGGTCTGCCTCTTCATAGCCCAGTAAACAGTAAAAATGGCTATGAGATAGTTTGTGGCATATATCTCAACATAGTACATGTGTTTTCCAAATTTTATGATAATGCTCTAAAAATACTAATCTGACAAATCATGTATTCAAAAGAAAAAGATGAACTGATGGAGGCCAAATAACAGTGGAGACTTACCGGAAAGAGAAAATGAGAATTGAGAAATGAGTGCTAAAATAGATTTGATAGCCTAGCCCAATGCCACCCTTCTGGAATGAAAAGTTTTAATGATCGGTCACTAAATATCCTGCATGACCTTTTCTTTTCCACTCAATATCACCCTCTAAATATATATATCTTCATTACTCATACAGAACATATGTGGCTACATGCTAGGTTTAGGTTGCTTGAGAAATTCAAACTAACTTTTCAGAGCGACATAGATAATATTATCATGGCTCCTCACTACATCTCTAGGCCTGACAGACACGATAAAATAAGAGAGATACTCTGTTGAACAGATAGGTACAAAAACTCATTCTTTCCACAAACAATAAGCGACCACAATAAAAATTGAACTCTACTAAATACACTGTAATACATGTCACAATTCCATTTCCAAAAAACTCACACCATGCTCTGAGATGCTTTCTATTGTCAGTATGGCTCAATGAACAAATAATTATGTTTGGTGCATTGTTCCTCCATGCAATAACACATAGACAAAAGTGTTTGATAAGGTTCTATCTATTTCTTGAAGAATAAAAGAAAAAGGAAAGCAATGACAGAAGCTCTCCACTGAGATTAAAGTTGAAGAAAAATCAGTGCCAAAACAGTTTGTTTTGTTTTTGAAGTCCATTTCATGGTTTGCATCCCTGGAAAATGTAATAGAATCCTGAATTTGGTTCATTGAGGCTAACTCTTAATCTACACAAGTGCTCAGTTTGCTCGTGAAATCAGAGTATTTTTCACATTGGTGTTAAAAATAAGTGTACAGCTTACTCACAAAAGTATGGTACTTAGACTCTCTTCATTAAATTTGATGTATCTTTGAAAGAATAAAATTCATTGCAACTTTCTTCACAGTTTGTAGATGATAGGGAGAAGTACTTGCACTCTAAAATAATGATGGGGCCAATGTTGATAAAAGAAAAACATTGTTCCTCAATTCTTCAATTGTGGGCTTTGAAACCCAGCCTTTTCTTGTAAGTTTAGCCAAAATATCTTTATTTTCTTCAGGCAGAAGGTAGAAAATTTGTCATATCTACATCTACATAATACCCCCCGAGCCGCCGCTTGGGCGTGTGGCAGGGAGTGGTAGGTCACCAGCCGTGTAAAGGTGTAAGTTTTTGGAGATGAAATGGTGACATGTATTATAGGAGTGTATTTAGTGGAGCTAAATTTTTATTGTGGTCGCTTATTGATCGCGGAAAGAACGAGTTTTTGTACCTGTCTGTTCGGCAGTGCATCTCTCTTATTTTATCGCATCTGTCAGATCTAGAAATCTAGTGAGGTGTCATGATAACATTCTCTGTGTCGCTCTGAAACAAACCAGTTCTGAATATCTCAAGCAGCCTAAGCCTAGCGTGTAGCCTCCCGAGTCTCTAGGGGTCTCACCTTAATCCCTCTAGAAGTTGTGAGGCACTATATGTATGCTTGTAGCAAATTTTAACGAAGTGCACTGCTTTCCTTTGTATTTTATGAATTTTTTTGGTTAAATCTATTTGACCAGGATCCCAAATGCTCGCAGCGTATTTGAGGTGTGGCTTAAACAGAGCGAAGTAGTATCTCTCTTTGACTTATTCATCCCAGGACCTTCCAATTATATATGTAACAAAGCCTAATTTCTTCAATGCTGCGCCACATATGTTTTGTATGTGTAATCCCCATGTTATATCAGAAGGTAAGGTAATTCCAAGATATTTTACTGCACCTGAAGATTTTATGTTTACTCCACCAGTACACAGTGTAGGTATGGCATTTTTGTGATGACTTTCGCAGGAAGTGAACTGTGGTGCATTTGTTGACATTTAATTCTAACCCCTACTCCTGGCACCACAAATGAACGTTGTTAAGGTCCGATTGCAGAGCGTCAAAGTCCACGTCTTCACTCATTTCACGGTAGATAACTGTATCGTCTGCATATAATCTTATTTTACTGCTAACTCTAGAAAATAATGAATAAAAGAGGGCCGATCACACTTCCCTGAGGAACACCAGATGTGACCTCGACCATATCAGAGCTAAATCCATCAATAACTACTTTTTGTTTTTGATCACTGAGAAAGTCACTTATCCAATTCACTATTTTTCTATTAACTCCGCATGATGGCAATTTATAAATGAGTTTTTTGTGAGGAACCTTGTCGAATGCCTTCTTGAAATCAAGGAATATTGTATCGACTTGCTTAATCAATTCACCTGATTTTAGGATATCATGAAGGAAGAGTGTAACCTGTGTTTCGCAGGACCTGCTCTTATGGAAGCTGTGCAGACTCTAATGTAAGAAGTTATGATTATCCAGGAATGTCATAATATTGCTAACGACAGTGTGTTCGAGGATCTTGCTTAAAAGTGATGTTAGTGATATAGGTCGGTAATTTCCAGGGTCACTTTTATTTCCTTTTTTGAATATCAGAGTGACGTTGGCTATTTTCCAGTCTTGGGGCACTGTGCCTTCAGATAATGATTTGTTAAATATAATTTCTAAGAATGATGCAATCTGTGGCGCTAACTCCTTGAGCATGTGTGCAGGTATTCCTTCTGGACCTGGGGACTTGTTGCTTTTAATCGAACGCAGTTGTTTAATTATTCCATCACGTTGATTTGTTATGTCAGCCATCAGCTCCTTTAAGTCAGTAATGTCTAAATTGTGAATTGTGTCATCCTTAGAGAATACACTTTTGAATTAGTGGTTTAATAAATAGGCTTTCTCGGTACTGTTTGTGACCACTTTGCTGTTTATATCCAGTAAAGACACATGAGGTGATTTGATTCCCTCTGGCTGACTTCCCTTCTAGGTTGGAGACCATGGTGACTGAAGAGGTGCACCATCCATTCACCACCTTGTCAGTGGCTACACAAGCACTGCGAGATGACTGTGAGGGCACACTAAGCGTCACTGCCTCCCCACCCCTGTCCAGCTCATCTCAGCACCGTCCATGGTGCACAGCCACAAAAACTGGTGCAGGTGAGGCTGACAGATTTCTTAGGATAGTTTCCCTATGCTCCTACTATTACTTACCTGGAGGTGAATGTAGTCTAAGGATAAGTTTTGCAAATTATTTTGTGCCGCATTGGGCAGGTAGGGGTTGTTTCATTCAACTTCATGAACTCTGTTGTAATGGAATTTTGAGATCAGGTGTCTTTGTCTTAATATTATTATCATATCTGATATTATCATGCCTGATAAATAAGCAGTTCATCTAATCTCACATGCATTTCATGGATGCTTAATGTCAGTGTGTAGAAGCTTTTTTTTATTGTCCATTTGTTCTTCATATTTTAGAAATGAACTGCAGTGCTACATCAATTAAGGGAGACCTCACAATGATCAGATTATCCCTCATACCATATTTTTCTCAACAAGTGAGAGATAATCTAATGCCTTCCAATTCCTATAATAATTTCCATGTTCAATATACAGCAGGCCAATATTTGTATTATATCAGTGGTTTATGAGTATTAAGGCCTGTCAACATTGGCAATAGATATATAAAAGATTGATCATTTAGAATTGCATCACGTTAACACATGAACTTGCAAGAATGCATTCTCAATGGTGGGCCATTCAAAAGAATTGAAGTTGTTCTCTTAAGAGTTCCTGCATCTACTTACCTTGGTCCATTCAGCAGGTAAATAGGCCATAATTGTTGTAGATGCATAATTTTTGATCAGTAATTTTCACTCACTTGCTGTTTTTTTGTGTGGTTTGTGATAAGGTGTGTCATTTGTTTTTCCTCATTGAATTTCCTTGTCGGTCATTTTGGAAAATATTATTTTTTTTTCTGGTGAAAAACAAAATGCAGGCAGTGTTTAGCCGTGGAAGTATAATTGCTGCTTTTGCAAGACATACCCATGTCAAATTTACTTTCATCAATTAAAATGCACATTATATTCATGGTTTAGGTTATTTGAGTTTTGGTAGTATATTTTGGCAATAGTTATAAAATAAGTAACTTTCTTTGCACTCTCTTATGCAATCAGTTGGCAAGCATATGACACAGTAAGTACTCAAGTTCTGATTAATGCTTAGTGCTCAGGGGGCAATAATTTGAATTTAACATTGCTTAATATGGGGAAAGATTGAAAAAAGTGGAAATATTCTTGCATGTAAGGCCTGTAGTACAGGCAGCATATAGCGTATGTAGCCAAATATAAGATGACACAATATAAGATACTCCACATTTTAACTCCTTATGAAAGGAAAAAGTGTAACGCACACAAAAGCAAATCTTTATCACCACAATCAGCTGTAAAAATCAAAGCAACTGGAAAAAGAAAGCAATTTTAATTGGAATCTTCAATTGAATGGGAAGAAACTTGGAACAAGCCTGTGACTTTTTGTTCTTTAGAAAATTTTAATCATTATTTTCAATGTTCAATGTCACTACTGTAGATCTCTACTGTATCATCTTCTTTGACTTATAGAATGCCATCATCTGATCCATCTAAACTACGTGGTGACAATTAGCTATCATATGAATGAATGACTGTAACTGACTTTACATATGGTTTCATGTAGCATGATTCTATGTAGCAAATGCATGCCACCTATTTGTTAGCACTGTGTAGTTCTAGGTTTTCGATCGTTAATAATTTCTTGTCATGACAAATCAGGCATCAAGGACACCACTGTCTCTCAATGGCTTTCTCCCAGAGCTGTACAAATGCTTCAAAATCAATTCGAATGAACTCGAATCAGGCTTGATTCAATTTGGTGTGCCTGCGAATCGGGATGCTTCGAAACCGAATGATTCCAAATATTCGAGTCTTTGAATCGTTGCATGCATTCAAACATGGCACTCATTCCAAGAAAGGTTTGGCCGTCGTCGCCGCCGTCTGTTTAGATGATGTTTTCCTCATGTGAAACGAAAATTTAAATGACCGCATGTTATTCTGTGCCATTCTTTGTGCCACTATAGATATATAAGCTAATGTAAGGCCCTGAAATATAGTGAAAATCTTTATTACTTTGACTGCGCATAGGCTTTTGCATTTTATTTAGTTTCGAATTCGATACGCAAGCAAATTTTTTAGGGAGATTTGATTCGGTTCGATTCGAAATGAAAATCCCTGATTTGCACAGCACTACTTCCTCCCATGTCAATCCATTCTGTGACTAATCGCAGTTGTTGCAGGCTTAGCATTTTTATGTAGGATATTATACGTATCATGATGATTATTTTATTTGGTTAATACTGCCAATTTTCTTCAGCTTTTTTGGAAATATGTACCTTATAATTTCTATCTTGAGCCTCATTCCATTCAGAGTATGCACTTCATGAAAAAATATAGAAAGCAACATTAATGATTAAAACTGAATTTTTGAATGGATAAGCCAATGACTTACTCCTTCAAAATTCCAGCTTGTTCATGTGGCCTACAGGCTGCCGAAAGGCTTGTTAATTTATACACATTGAAACCTCTCTTTTGTACTTTTGAAGGGGATGAAGGAAAAAAGTAAAACTCACTGGAATGTGTAGCTACATCAAGGGTAATCTTAATTTTTAGGAAATATATGCAGTAGCTCATACGAATGTAATCTAATTTAATTTAATATAACTAACCAGGGATAGGTCTCTGCATTGTAACAGAAATAAATGAAAAAATTGAAGTTAAAACATAATTGTAGCAACAACTTTTATTGCTACCAAATATGTTAGCAAAATTTTCAAAGAAAAATAAGTAAAACAAAGGTAAGCACTTATTTGAAAGAATTATAAAATACATAGAAGATATAGAGCTGAAAAAATTCACCATTTGGCAGAATCAATGAATTCTTTGTCTGTAATCAAAAAGTTACTCAATTTTAATAACAAATAAGAAAATATCAGGTAACTTTTGAAAGCTTGATATATGTATACCTTAGATAAGTTTGGGTAATAATATACAGTAGAAACTCGATAGTACGAAGCATGAAAATACGAAGTTTCGATTTTATGAAGCAAAACTGTCGGTCCCGACAAAAGCCTATGTTAATTACATGGCGTTATTAGAAAATACGAAGTTTCAAAAATACGAAATTTTCAAAATTACAAACCGCAGACCCAGTCCACACAGAAACTGAGTTCATTTTTTACGAAACTTTGGGGAAATCGCATCAGAAAAGCTATCTATTTGCCAACGTAGACACCTAACAAATCAGTGTTGCCGAATATAATCTATCACTTGTGTAAAATGCATGAATTTTAGTGCATTCATCTCTCTCAAGTGCCTGAGTCACTTGGTTATTTATCATATTTAAGTCTTGGATAATTTAGATCTGAATTGATGGAGTTAAGTGATTTTATTTTTGTTTTTACTGTTAGCTGCATTTCCATAATGTAAACAATTCTCTTATGGTTATAACTTATGTGTGACGCCACGTACAAACACACTGCCATGTGCTACTAGTGGCAAGTTTAATGTATTGAGTGCTTGAACAAAAACGTGAACAGAAATGACGTGATTGAATGATGGGAAATGGGACTGGGATTCATGTCACAGTCACTATCCCTAAAATCCATGGCTTCACTGTGAATGAACCCACATTTACTCCCGCCATTGTCCATATTTCATGAGACAATAGGAAAAAAAGTTTCCAAGAATTTGCGAGGGTATAGCCATTGATATAATTTTGCGTTTAAAACAGGTCATTTCAAATTTTAAAACAAATAACCCGATTGGGGGAGTGGCTCAACAATATGAGGTCTTATGAACAAACGAAACTGTTTCAGGTGTTACTTTGTGGAAGTTTTTAATATTCATATTGAAAAGATAAATCTTAGTTAATTCCATACTAACTTATTGAAACCGACCCAGGTTTCAGCAACTGAGTGCCATTTTCAAGGTACAACTGACGTGAGTGGCAGAGAATATATACAGTAAAGAGGGAGAGGGAGGAAATGATGCTGGAATTTTCATGAATAAGTTAGAATCAGAGCTTTTTAAATCCTCTCATCCACTTACTAAAAATGTGTTTTACTGGTTTCGATACGTGGATGACATTCTATGCATGTGGAAGGGCACTTCAAGACAGCTGGAAGCCTTCTTTGTTTTGCTCAATTCTTCGCACAAAAACCTAAATCTCACAATGGAACTTGGTGACGAAAGTATTAACTTTTTAGACTTAACGATTGGTTTTAAAAATGCCAACCATGATCTTTCATTTATCGTAAACCGACTTTCACAGACGTTGTTATCCCGAGTGATTCACATCACCCCCATAGCCACAAGCTAGCTTCTTGTAGAGAAATGGTTCACAGATTCATGAATATACCCGTGTCTCGTACTAATTATAATCGAGAACTTTCATTGATAAAATTAATTGCCTGTAGATAAAATTAATTAAGTGTAGTGTATAAACTCAGATGTGATGACTGTGGAATCTCGTACATTGGTCAAACAGGACAGAAAGTTAAAGACAGAGTGAAAGAACATAGGAACCATTTTGTTATTGGTGGTGGAAATTCAAAGTTTAGTGAACATTTACGCACAGATAATCATTTTAGTGATTTTGACCCTGCTGTTTTACATTTCACTCACAAGGGTTCTAAGGTGGATTTTTTAGAACAATTTGAAATTGTAAATAGCCTGCACATTTTATGTAATGGCCATCTGTTCCCCACCCATTACCCCCTCCTTAACGTAAAACTTCCCTCTTTCCACAATAGACAACCGTCCTAGTCTAGTCTTCCTTTTTGTTCTTTTTTATCTACAAATTACAGTAGAACCTCTACCTTACGAACTCCCTCTAAACGAGAGACTCCAATGAACGAACTAATGCTAGTGGTCCCGCCAAACCCCTGTGTGAAAGCATTAGTAAATACCTCTAATGAGCGAACTCCTGCTTTACGAAAACTCCCGATTAACGAGATGAAAGATTGGCCCTGACTCGTAATATTTACCTCTTCATAACGTATTTTGCCAAAATAAATTGTTAATATTGTCTATTTTGCGGGATTTTTGCGGTTTTAAAAGCAAAAAGGGCCTATCAGAGACCCCGTGAGAACTAGCAACCTTCAGGAAGCACCTTCTTGTTCATCGCATTTCAGGTAACTTGCGTATGTGACTTAATCTCAGCATGGTTAGGGAGCCGTCAGCAGGAATGTGCGTCAGTAATTGCTGGTCAACTTCGTTTATCTTCGGTTCTGCGGCTGATATTTTCGTGCGGTCGAGTGCCACCATCAGTATCATTAATTATTTCTTACGAATGAGCGAGAACATGGATGAGTATCATAAGTTCTCAATGGCTGCGAGTTTTGTTGTATGATGGTAACCCTGTTTCCAATGTAAAACCGAGGATTTGGGGGTGGCGGAGATATGTGACAACCTCTGGTTGCCCATTTCCTCGTGTTCGAGGAGCTGCCGAATACTCCATACTCTACTTGCGCGACGTGGAAAGCCGCCGCATTAGTTCCTCCTTAATATTCGCATAGTTTCCTTCCTCCGGTGAGTTAATAACAGTGTCCTCGGCCACGTACCAACTGTCGAGCTGGCTGGTGACATGGAAATACGTAGTGACATGATGGGTAACTTCACTTAAATGGACTTTCCCCTCTAACCGGACAAACTACAGGGCCGATAGCTCAGGCCAAAAGGCTAGGCCCGCACACTTACGCGGTTAACTGCACTATATCCATCCCAGCACAAACTCATAAAAATAAAATATTTAAATATAAAATAAAAATAAAATAAACACCGGCAGTGTTTCTTTTGGGCCCAGTGGTAGTAAAAATCACTCGCGCTTAATTAGTCCACAAAAAGCTTTCTATCACGTCGAGGATGACAGCTGAGGAGGCGCTGAATGAATGAGAGAGCCAAATCCTCTAAACTCTTTATTTTTTAATTTGAAGGCACTAGATGACAGAAGAGAAACATTGTGGCGACGTAGATCCTTTTCCCTCGTCGAGTTGCTCAAGCGTGTACTGATACAGACTTCTGCCAACCCACTGTCTTCTGTAGCGGCCGTAAGGCGACCTCTCGCAGAAGAACGGTGAAACACAAACAACCCAGCCGCTGTGGCCGCTACAGTGGTAGATCTGCCACCCTGGCCCATGGGCAGTCAACTGTAGTTCGTCCTGTGGTTCGTTGCCATAAAAATTACTTAAACGGAATTCCAGAACAATTACGCAATAATAATCTCCGCAGCTTATTTCTGGCTTAGCGAAAGTACTGCCAAAAGGTTCTTCATGAGCATGGAAGGATTACCTCCATGGCTATGCGGCGACGTGAAATGCTGCGGGCAAATAAGAAACTGCGCGTGCGCTGGCGTCAAACAGTCAACCGTAATCATTTAAGTTGAGCGTGGTTGAACTCCCTCGTTCTCGGTGTAAGTAAGCGGTGGACACTTTCACGCAATCATTAAAGCATTCATTACAACCCATTTATTCTTCTTGACTTCGGATTGGAAGTTAATGTTGATGCCTATCGTAAAATGGGCTTCAAATCCTCGAATTTCTTTCTAAGAGAACTGTAGAGATAATCGTCGGCGGTCCTCTGCAGATATTTAACCTTTAACAGAGTTTTGCAAACCACTTCCCTGGAAAATTACGGCACAACACCGGGATATTTAATTTGCCCCTGAAGTGGTGCAGCGTGCAAATCTCCTCCCAGGTACGAACTCCCGATTTACGAACTGGTCAAATTTTGGTCCCTTGAATTTCGTTATTAAGAGGTTTGTTTAACTGTACTCAGTTTGCACACAAATTTATTCATCCTTCCCGCCACCTTCACGTCACCTCTACTAGCATACCTCCAAGCCGCCCCCCTTCTCCTCTCCCCTCTTTTCCTCCCTCTCCCTCCACCTTTACTGTATATATACTCAGCCACACACGTCAGTTGTACCTTGAAAGTGGCACTCAGTTGCTGAAACCCGGATCGGTTTTAATAAGTTAGTGTGGAATTTACCAAGTTTTATCTTTTCAATATGAATACGAGGTCTGTTTATAAAGTTTCCGAATTTTTTTCCATGATTCCAAGTAATGCCGAAGCAATAACTGAAAGAGAAACAGCAATAAAAAGTAACAATTCAAGTTCAACACTTCCAATTGGGGATGGGTCAAGTCTGTTCAAAAAGTTTCCGAAAGTTTTGAATGGCATTCCTCCAGTTGGTTATTTTTTTAATCTGCTTAGAGGTGTTGTGTACGTGGAAACTTTGCAAAAAACCTTCTTCAACCACTTTGTTAATATCTTGTTTTGTTGATTAGTTATGGCCGTTTATGTGAAATGGCTAAATGAACCTAGTTGAGATCTAGGTCTTTTATATTATCACTTGACTAGAATGCATGTTTCTCAATTAATCTTTCGTAAATATGGCATGGTCTTTAGTTTCATGTTGCTGCACCCTAGATTTTAATGGATAGGAAAAGGTTGAGTCAGTTTGATATGTAACCTTGGATATGCATGGTTATGAAACGAAAAAAGCATATTGTACTAAGCTTGAGCCAAGCAAGTATTGATTTCAGAACCATAACTGAGAACTGGAGCCAAGAACCAGTGTTGAGAACTGAAGCTAACAACCTAATCGGAACTAAGAAATTAGAATGACCCATCACGAATTGGATGTGTTGAACTTCAATTGTAACTTTTTATTGCTGTTTCTCTTTCAGTTATTGCTTCAGCATTACTTGGAATCATGGAAAATATGTGCTTAGTATTTATGTTAAACAGAAAAATATAATACATCTTTAATGTGATTCTCTCATTTAACCCCTTGAATGCCACGAGACGATATATCGTCGTTTGCAGAATGTGCCAGAAGTGCCAACGACGATATATCGTTGTCTATGAGGAGACCTGTTAAAACAATGAGTCATTACAAAAAACTTTATTTTTTTCATATTCATTAGGAAAAAAGTATTCACTTTCAAATACAGAAATGATCATGTAAAAATAGTTAAAAAAATAATAATTAATTTTCCGTAATAAACAAATAATAATTTTATGAATAAAGGCCTACAAATATATCAAAATACCTATGGCACTTCTGGGAGTATCCACCAAAAAATTGGTGGCACTCAAAGTGTTAACGGCAATGATACTTTCAAGGGAAGCAATTATGCCTCTATGTCCTCTATCCTCTCCTTTCCTTTGATGGCCTCCTGTCCTTTTTTTTCAGCAGATGCTTGTTGGTTCCCTTCGGCTGAGTGCTCCTGTAATGGTGGGGAATGGGGGGGAGGTGGGATGACTGGCATGGTTCAGGGTGGCTTCAGAATGGTGCCATCAGCATATGAACATGGTGTTAGTCAAGTGGCACAGCTCTGTGGGCATGCATCAGCCAACTGCTGCTTAGCGGGTGCTCTGCTTGGCTGTGCCCATGGCTACTCATCACTGCCCGCCCGTTGGGTGGAAGAGGGACTGGACCCTGCTAAACGTGCCCTCCTTACTGCCAGAATCAATGCACTGCTAAATCTAATGGCACTGCCCTGACTGCAGAGATTATAGGTTTAATTTGCTCTGCATTGTGAATAGAAGTGTGTGCCCATCAGGTTGAATTTGCTCTTGATCATTCCTGTTGCAAAGAGAATATTTTTATATAGTTTTACTGTTGAACTGTTTCAAATTTTAAAACAAGTTGATCATCTTTATAGCTTTGTGAGTGATTTATTGGATTTGGTGAATTATTCAGATAAATAAATTCTCATTAGTGGAGTTGCTACAAGTGATTTGTGTACAAGTTTTGGGTTTGATTGGTTTGCTTTGCCCTCTCATAACCTCTGGTCGCAAGTTGCCTGTAGAAGTGGGAATGGCAATAGAACTAAACCAATTACAGTGAACCCTCTCATGAATGGAGAGCAGTCTTCCTCATAAACGTGTCTTTATGTGAGAGGTGTCTGAGAGTTAGAGGTGCAACCATCACAACAGTACATTACACTTGACTTTATTTTATGGATTAAGTTGATCTATCAGTATCAGAAAGTAGCTATGAAAGAGTTTTCATAGAATTATAAATAAAACAGATATATCAACTGAAATAGTAACTAATTTTAATCTAGGACATTATTCAAGCATTAATATATTCATGTAGATTTTAAAAATTGATTGATTTTTGTTTGCTCATTTTTTACATGCAAAATCTTTCTCAAAATTCACCTGTAAATCAAATAAGCTCTTAAGCTACGTCTTAATGGGACACTTGTGTCTCGACATTTGTGTTGTGAAACTGGACACTTGCATGTCAATGGAGGCACAGTGTCTGACACTCGCTTTCGAGTTTCGGGAGGGCAGCTCTTGCAAGAGCAGTGTCTCACATAGTCTTAAGGAGAGCTCTCAGACACTGCTCTCCCGAGAGCTGAGGTGTGGTGCTCGTACGACTGTACACCTGACTGTACAGTGCTCACTGGCTATCAAAATGCTGTCCTATATGGCGACTGCCATAGTGGCTACCAATTTAGCACTAAAAAGATAGAGGAAATAGCTATTTAAAAAAACTCAACAAGTGAGTGGCTATTAAAAAGAATCGACTTCAGTACCAATGGAACCTTGATTTGTGTGTAACTTGCTCAACAGTTTCCCAAAGAAAAATGAAATGCCATTTTATAATCCCACTACTCTGGGTAGAAACCTTTGCCATAACAAAGATGAATTATATCTCCTCCTGCTATATGGTATTATGTGCAGCGCAACTCTTGTGAAAAGTGGTACATTGGCCAGACTGGTAGGAGTTTCTGCGCAATATTAAAAGAACGAGAAAGATGCTGGAAAACCAATGACAAAACGTCACTGCTGGCAAAAAAACTGCTACAATCTTCTCATTCTTGTCAATTCAGTCCCGAGGTTCTCCACCTGGGAAGCAAGGGCATAAGAATGGACATTTTCGAACAATTTGAAATCGTACAATCTAATGTGAATGTTCCCTAAATGAACAACTTTTTTTAAACCACTCTCCTCTTCTCGTTATCCCCTTCCCTAAAGCAAACGGTTGTACTCATACTTCCATGTACCTTCTCCAGTCGACTCCGCCCTATGCACACTTCCTTTCCACCCTTAATCTTTTGTTCCACTTTTCCTTTATGATTTATCCTGCATCAGTAATCCCTTGTAAGAATCTATCTAGGATTCTCCCTCTCCTTTCTTTCTCTGATCACAATCCCTTTACCTCATAACCCCCTCTCCACTGACCAACCCTTCCACGTACTGCCCAATTTTTCCCCTATTCCTGTCTCCATGTATTGGCTCCCTGCCACCTTTCCCTTGCTAATGACCTCGCTTGCTTAACTTTTTCCACCCCCACCCCTTCCCTCCTTACTTATTTTTCTTCCCGTATTTCCCATATCCCTTGGTCTCCCATGTTCCTTTGTTCTCTCCTTGTTTCCGATGTTCTTGGTTTTCCCATCATCACCTTCCATATCTTTCTCCCCCTACTTTCTTTCCTGTACCCACCTCGTCATTCAACTATATGTACATGATGCCTCCTTTTTCTCAATGAATAGAACCTCTTGGTGACTCTCTGAGTTGAAATACATCCTATTTCTATCAAAACATGTGGAAAAGTGCAGTAGTTGTGTTTATTATATCTAGGCAGCAGTCGGTTGCACTAGGAATGTAGATGAGCTTGTGCCTGCTCCAAGCATGGAAATAACGGAAAACAGTGGCAGAAATAACCAAGATATTTGTGGACCAAAATAGAAACCCTATCATAAATCAATGGTGTGTAAGGATTGCCAATATAATGGGATGTGACAAATAAGGACTATAAAAATCCTGTTAAGAAGAGTATTGTGTTCAAAAATATTGCCAGTGATTTTTCAATATTGGCAGAGGAGATCCAGCGAAAATTGCACAATCTCCGGTACCAGTTCAACAATGAGCTGCGAAAAATACAACAGAAAAAGTCTGGATCTGGAGCAGTGGATAGAGGAGGTAGCTAGTGGGAATTTTCGACAGGCTGAAGTTCATTGCTGGATCCTCGACTGCCTGCGTAGAAACTTTGAGTAAGGTGGCAAGAGAGGAAATTTTTCTACAAGGATCTTATTTTAGTAATTTTGCTTCATTTCCCTTTCTTGTCTCTTCATAAATTTCAAAAAATAACAATTCGGAACATATATTGTGTATATAGAAATGGTAGTGCAAAGGGTTTCATTTTTCATAAGGTGAACTTCTCTCATGAAATCAAAAACACTATGCATAATTAAGATATTCTAAATTTGGATAAAATATGAAAAAGATAATTCCTGCCATTGCACCTGAATCATATGTAGCAAGATTTGAAAAAATGGCCAAGTGCTATTGGCACTCTTATTCTGCTAAAGATGATTATCAGAATTATCTGTGCCAAGAAACCGAGGCGTGATGGCCAATCTCACTCCAGGTTAAATCATTGTCTGCATATTCTTATCAGCCTTCACTATTGCACACAATACCTTGTCAAGAAGATAGTTGAAGCCCTCTGTACACATCCGAAGAAAATTTTTACAAACCTTTCCATCACGTGCAGCCCACTTGCAAATCAAGGTTTCGTAATAATAATAATATCTTCATTTGACATTAAACACAAGACAATGTAATAGTCTTAGTCACAAAAAGAATTGAAGGAATAATAATAATAAGTTACCTACAGATATCCAGGGTTTTGCACTCCAAAAAATTCATTTAAAGAATTGAATGCTTTGTTCACAAGCCATGAGTGGAGAGCCCGTTTAAACGTTGGTAAGGCAACTTCTCTAGCCTCTTGGGTAAATGATCGGAAAGACATAGATCAATTGAATCAAATAATTCTGAGGTAGCTGTAAGCCTACAGTGAGGCAATACCAAGTTATTTTATTATACTTTGCAGCACACACTTTGAAATACTGGCAACACTGAGGAAGACATCGTCTACCGCAAAAATTTGAAAACCGCGATGGAACTCGCAGTTGCCGGAGCCAAGACTTATCCGTTAATCGCATCTTTTTCCGAGTTTTCTTCCTGTATTATTCGCGCACTCAGTCGCGGTGTATCGATGTGCCTATTTCAGCATGTAAATCGAAGACCTGAACTTGGTTAGGCTCATTTTAACGTCAGCGTCATGTGACCTTTTACCCTCGCTAACTGCGCATTGGACAGGTGTTTCGGCTCTCGCCGCAGGATTACAACTTCCACCTCGGACTCGCTTATCTCCAAGGCAAGGAAGCAGTGGGGAGGGAAGAAATGGGAAGGGAAGGTTAGCGAAACCAACAGCCCCTTCGAGGCCGACACCAATGAGACGGATTGAGGTCAATAGGACCTCAATTGGGCCTCCGCCTCCCCGAAGTACTCGTATTAGTTAGGTTACCCAATCAACGTGAGACGAGTAGCCGTCAGTCTCGCTTTTGCGAAAACTTTCCGCATATCTTTGAGAACCGTAGGAGCCCGTTGCCCAAATAATTTGGATTAGGTATCCTCCTGGCTCCCTTTCCGGTTAGACGCCGTGCGGTCTGCCGGAGTACGTCATCAAATCATGGAGGGTCAATTCGGACCAATTCTGGTCGAAGCGTTGATACATCCGTCATCTCAATATTCTTCGTCTACCCATACCATGCTCATTGGACGATAAGACGCCGTAGGATTCGTCTGTGGCGGCGTCGTAGCGTATTTTTTTGCGGCGTGCGGCGGTGCTTCGGCGAGGCGTCCACGCCGTTGATATCTACGGTGCTAATTGATCCATGACGACCGACTCCATGAAATGCGAGGTTCCAAACAAAGATTGAGTATGCATCCTAATACTGAGTAAGATTTGTGAACTTCACAAACTGAATTTTACTGCGACAGCGCGGTGGCAGTCACGCCGACGAGCAGACTTGGTGGCGCAGCGGCGCACAGTAGGGTGTTTCATATTGTAAGGCAAAAAATAAAATGTTAAATTTTTGCAGAGAACGCTTACGCCCCGAGTCTCAGTGTTGTCAAAGTTTTATATACCAAATTTCAACATGATTGGACTATAATTAGAGGTTGCACACTTTGATCACTTTTGTAAAAGTAAGCAAAAACATACGATTTTTCAATGTTAATTACTTTTATTGGGAAAACTAGAAATCACAATCTTAAAATAATGTTAAAACTAGGCACTAATAGCACAATAGACAAAACGTGTTATATTAATCAACTTTTAATGATGCAATCCCTTCTTTTGCTCGCTTGGTGACGACTTTTCTGTGATGCTCGACTACTCTCAGCAAGAATTGTTTTTGTTGTTCGCCCCTGACCAATTCGTTAAACTTTTTTATCAGAGCAATTCCTCTTTCTGCGGTATCATTGACCACCTTAAGAGCGTTCACATAGCTTCTTAGATAATCACTGCAGTACTCTGTCACGTTGTAGATCCCAAACAATTCAAAGAGGGTCTTTTTGAATTATTAGTATCTAACAAAATGGCTCAGGTCTTTTCCTTCAAAAACTAGGTTTTTACCCTCTAATCGTTTCTTTTTCTTTGCGGGTTTGGTTTCGAAAATTTTATCCATATTTTCCTTCTCAGCCTGAGTAATACGTTCGTCCCAAAAAAACAATCGTACGTTTGTTTCTGACACATACCAAAGGTGTCTCTTAGCAACTGTGAGAGCACTGTTTTTCACGTCTGCATCTGGGTAAATGCTCAGAAGCTGTAGCATATCCAAATCATTCTTTGGAGCCCATCGACTTACAGTTGCCTCATGCCAAAAGCGAACATATATGAGGCTGACAAAATGTGGAATCCGTTTCATTCCTTTCAATTATCCTTGAGGAATATTCAACTGTTTAGTGAATAGGACAGTTTTAAGTGCATATATTGCCTTTACCATCCACCTTCCTTGATGTGGAGCCCCTGGGATCCTGAAAACGAACTCATTTTTAGACCAACCTCCTAAGTACAGGAGTGAGAGTTGTAATAATTATTTGCAGTCTTTTCTTGGATGACTTCCGTCTTTTAGGACATTTTGGATGTAGTTAACCATTTTCACTCGCTGTTCTTCTAGAAAGCCTTGAACGGGACTTTCTTCATCCAGCATTGTCGCATATGACTTCTTATCTAGTGAAGTCCACAGACTTTGGAACTTCCGAAAAATCTGGATGTCAGGACCACTTGATGCCACATGCCACAACACACTTCAAACACTCCTTTCAATATTAATTCATGGGTGTGATGACGGCAAGCCAACCACAACAATGTTCGTCCGAATTCCCTTTCAATTCTGGTACATGCCCCTTGGATCAGTCCCGTATTAGATGCCGTGGTATCAAAAGACATACCGATGATATTGTCACGTAGCCCAAATCGATCCACTTCCTGAATAACTACTTCAGCCATTTGCTCACCAGTTACTTTCAGGGCAATAGGAACGCCAAACAAATGCTCAAAAATCTTTGCCACTCACTAGAACTGCAACTCTATCTTCCAAAGTTTTGCCACTCCCATGGGCAACTGAGGGCAACAGCTTACTATCCCAATGTGAGATCAAATAAGGTGGATTTTCAAAGAGTGATTCTTCGATTTTCTTAGCTATTTTACTTCTATTCATCGCCCGAGTCTCGGTGAACGGTAGCTAGAGATACGGAAAATTTTGAAACATCGTGGCCAAGACTCTTTGCAGTTGCTATAAATGTAGTACTTGCTTGTCGAATAGAGAGCTGTTCCTTGACTCCATCTCGAGAAGTAACTGATTTTGCTAGCCGCGCCACACAGTCGCTTCTAGCAGCGTGCGGCCGAACACAAGAACTCAAGACTAGGATTGCATCGATTAGCAAAATGACCGATTACCGATTAATCGGCCAAGCATTATCGGCCGATTATGAGAAACCTACAGTTAAATGCCTGGCAGCCATTTTTTGGCCTCCCTCGCTGCCGCCACCCACCATTTCGTTTCCGGAGCATCTGTTGCGTCCTTAAACGGTGTATTGAGGTAGCCTAACTTCACGAAACAATATTCAGACTGGTCCTTAGTGAGAATTGAATACAAGGTGGACATATATATATATATATATATATATATATATATATATATATATATATATATATATATATATATATATATATATATATATATATATATATATATATATATATATATATATATATATATATATATATATACGTTGATGGATTGGAGTCAGCCATGCGGCGATGAACGCACGATGTGGATAGGATGGAGGAGGAGATAGACACACAAAAAAAAAGAGACGATCACACTTACATAGCTAGCTTTCGGAACTAGTCCGTCTTCAAGGCGTATCACGGAACAAATGTCGTGTGCGCTGGTGAGGATAGGGGTAGGAGGGGCGGTAGGTTAGGGGAGTGGGGAAGGGGAAGGGGTTTTTCCCAGCGGTTGACGAACGGTTCTTGAAAAGGGGAAATTTTTACCAGCTCGTGTCTTGGCCGGAGAGAGAATACATCTCCTCCATCCTATCCACATCGTGTATATATATATATATATATATATATATATATATATATATATATATATATATATATATATATATATATATATATATATATATATATATTATTTTCATTCCTAGTCTTATATTTTACAGCAATATGATAATAAAAATTGGCTGATTATCAAAGCCGATTAATCGGCCAAATAGCTGCTACCGATAAATCGGCAAAAAGACCTACTTTTGGCTAAGTCTTCTAAAAATGCCATTTTGTAATTTATTGTCAATAAAACAACATGTTATTACTTTGTTTTTTCCATTTATATTCTTGTTTCCTGTATTGAGGTAGCCTAACTTCACGAAACAATATTCAGACTGGTCCTTAGTGAGAATTGAATACAAGGTGGACCTATATATATATATATATATATATATATATATGTATTATTTTCATTCCTAGTCTTATATTTTACAGCAATATGATAATAAAAATTGGCTGATTATCAAAGCCGATTAATCGGCCAAATAGCTGCTACCGATAAATCGGAAAAAAGACCTACTTTTGGCTAAGTCTTCTAAAAATGCCATTTTGTAATTTATTGTCAATAAAACAACATGTTATTACTTTGTTTTTTCCATTTATTCTTTTTTAATAATTTATATTTATTTGATATCTATATTTTTATTAGGTCGTGTTTAGCTAGGAAAATCCATATTGTTTGTAATACGTGAAAAATATCACTTTGGCTCTTATATAAACCGCGATAATATAGCCTGGAAATTTTTGAAAATGTAGCCTTGAAAACCCGGAATTATGCTTTAATTTTTTATTTTGACTTTTGTGGACACCCTGTATTACTATTCTTTGGTTTCTCTTGTGGCATACTGTGGAAAATGTGCCAAAACTGACCGGTAGTGCGCCGTAACCGTTAGCAGGGAAAGCTGCGCGTGATGCGGGTACTGCAAAGGCTGGTAACCTTGCATACTCTATCACAACTTACTCATTAGAGTCACAAAGTAGCCTCGTACGGCCGAAGCCACGATGGGCGGCGGAAGCTGAATAAGGTTGACCCATCAAGATACGGACTGGGAACGAACTGGACTCTCGCTACTTGGAATGTGAAAGGAGTGTATGGAAAGGAGCATGAGTTGTTGAATGAAATGAAAGTGAGACGAATGGATGTTTTGTGTGTATGTGAAACTAAGCGCAAGGGGCGGGATGTTGTTACTATAGATGGTGGCGGTCTGGCACTGTGGTCAGAAGTAGACGATAATGTACAAAGCAGTCAAAAAGTGGGACTCATTCTTACTGAGAGAGCTAATTGTAAGTTACTAGTAAGGAAGAACGAGTTAGTATCCCCTAGATTGCTCTGGGTTTGCATGCAAGTAGGTATTAGGAGAGTTGTGATTGTGGCGTTCTATGCACCAGAGGATGGAGAGAGTGACAGTGTGAATGAAGAGTTTTGGGAAAAACTGAGAGAGGTTTTGAATGAATGTAACCATGGTGAGAGAATAATTGTACTAGGTGACATGAATGGCTGGGTTGGTATGAGGCGAGATGCATCTGAGAGAGTGGTTGGGCCATTGGGTGACCCTCGAGTGAATGATAATGGCGAAAACTTGGTGAGTGTGTGCTTGGAAAAAGGATTGTGTCGAATACATGGTTTAAACATAAGAGAATACACATGTATATTTGGCAAAGGGGCGATTGTAAAAGTATGACTGATTTCGTTGTGTATGATGAGAGATTAAGGGAGTTAGTGTGGGACACGAGAGTGATGAGGGGTGATGAATGTGGAACAGACCACTAATTGGTACTCTTCTAAGTGAATCTGGGCAGAAAGTTGGTGCCAAGGAAGAATGTCGCGCGTAAGCAGTTGAGAGTAAAAGTGGAGAGGTTGCTAGGCATTGAGGTAAGAATGCAGTATGATTAGCATGCTTGAGGATGCTCTATCCTTGAAGTAGAGAGAATGGGGCGAGTTTATCAGAAACGAGAATGTGAATGATTTAAAAGTGTTTAATAGGAGTGATTGTAGAATGTGCTTAAAGTGTATGTGGGAAAGGAGTGGTAGGAAGAATGAAAGTTGATGCTTGGATGAATGAAGATGTGAAAATTTCAGTCAGGGAAAAAAAAGAGGCGTACAAGAATATGATTGTTCCAGTGGATTGGAAGAATGTAATCATCGTTTCATTGTATAAAGGGAATGGAGGAAAGACCGAATATAATAATTATCGGGCCATTAGTTTATTGAGTTTATTCAGAATATGGGGTGTGCAGTGTGGGTTTATGCCTGGGAAAGGATGCAGTGACCAGCTTTTCACGCTTCAGCAAGTGATATAAAAATGTATTGGCGTCCGAAAGTGTATTGTATTTTGTTGATTTAGAGAAGGCTAATGATAGGGTGAATAGAAAGAAGTTGTGGAAGGTTTCAAGGACTATGAAGTGAGTGGGCAGTTATTGAGTGCTACGATGGCAGTGTATGATAATAGTAAGGCAAGTGTGAGAGTTGACGGGGTTCTGAGTGATTGGTTTGTGATAAAACAGGGCGTAAAGCAAGGATGCGTAATGTCACCATGGCTGTTTAATGTATTTATGGATAGATGTGTTAGAGATGCATTTAGTGAAAACCGGTGTTTTGATTGGAAATGTAAACGTGCGAGTTCTACTATATGCGGATGATGCTGTTTTGATCTCAGAGAGCCAACAGAGATTACAGAAGCTCCTAGATAAGTATTGTGAATCAACAGAAAGAATGGAATTCAGAGTAAATGCGTACAAGACAAAAGTAGTAGTTTTTGATAAGAGAATGGGGAGAATAAGTGTATGATGAGGGCGAACGGTGAATTAATTGAACAAGTAGATGAGTTTGTGTAGATAGGTAAGATTTTTACGAAAGATGGACTGATAGATGAGGAGATAAAGAGACGTGCGAATGCTGTAGGGAAAGTGGTAGGTAGCATGTGGAGCATATCAAGGAATGAGTGCCTGTCTAAGGAAGCGAAAACCGTCGTGTACAAAAGTGTATTTCTCCCCGCTTTATCGTATGGTAGTGAAACTTGGGTATGTCAGAATAGACATGAGAGTAGACTAAACGCCGTGGGCATGAGTTATCTGAGGAGTGTTTGCGGCAAAAGTGAGATGGATAGGGTCAGGAATGAGTGGGTCATGAATGAATGTGGGCTAAATTCTCCAGTAATGGAACTGTATGAAAGGAGTGTGCTTCGTTGGTTTGGCCATGTTGAGAGAATGGACGAGAGTCGAATAAGGAAACAAATATATCAGAGTAAGGTAGGCCGAGAAAGCTGTGGTTGAGGAAATTCTTTGGAGGAATATTAAGAGTCTTAAAAACAGGAGGGCGTGCATGGAGCAGTGTATGGGGATAAAAGAGGTCAAGGAGAGGTCAGTATGGAGGAAATTACTGAAGGAGAGGTAGGTGTACAAATATGAATTTATGAGTGAAACTTTGTCACTGTGCCTACCCCGGAAGGGAACGGCGTGATTGGCATGTATGTAAGTATAGTCTACGTGGTGTAATTTTTCACGATTTTCATTGTGTAAATTCAAGAAGTTCCGATCTCAAAACGGATATTTATTAATGAATCGTCCATGGCCCAATAAAAAGTCCGTCCTTAGTTCGTCACAATGGGATTTAACTTTGAAAAAATACGTAATTATATAATTACATGAATTAAAAATAAATGTGCTCGCATCGATACCGAATAATCTAGGCATATTTTTCCGACGTGTCTTTCATCTTATCACAGGAAACTTAGGGACGAGCTGTTAAATGTGAAGCTTTATCTAGTAAATGCAGAGCATATGTTTATGACATATGAATCTGAATTTATCTGAATGTTTATTCACAAATGTGAATTTCAGATAAAATTAACCAAAATTAGATGAAGTTATGGACAAATAACTCTTTTTCGTCTGACTGCATAATATGTCCTTATATGTATTTGCAAAGAATTCGCCTCAAATATAGCTTCAGCAAAAAAAGCCTTTTAAAAGACGTCAGTTAGGATTAAAATTTCATGAATAAAATAAATTAATAGGTAACGGTTAATGTTGCTGCTATCAGATGAATTTGATCAGCAAGAGAGTACCTAGTTCCTGTTCGATTTTCAGTGAACGCAAATGAGTTTTGACGTGAATTTTTTCATATTGGCGATATGAGTGAATGTAATATGTAGTTGCAAGCTGGCTGATGGTATGAAAATTTCATAAATACAAAAGAGATAAAGTTCGCGTTCACGTAAAAATCATTTACTTGACCAGGAAATGAAATAAAAATTCAAAAAAATCTCGACCATGCGTGGGACCACGGTTCTTTCCTTTTCGTGGTAGTTATCGTTATCCACAAGGCTAGCCGCATTGGTAGGGCAATGCTCAAAGTCCTGGGAGCGCACTCAACTACTATGAAGCACCTAATCTTTCTTAATGGCAATCTTGTTTTCGAAATCATGAGCGCAATTGAACAATAGTATTATGAAGAACCATGATCGCGATTCAGGTTTGTTACCCAGTTACAACTACCGAGTCCGTATGCGTAACTGTGAACTAAGTTACTTTTACAATGCGTAATGATATTGTCTGCGAACGTTTAATATAAGGATAGGGAAAAGCAGCATACAGGTCACTGGCGTACAAATATAGTTCTCGGATTTCAACTCATCAGCCCAGACCATTCCAATCAAACGCCATTAGTTGCCATCGTGCTTGGATTTTCCGCCAACACCCAATCCATTCAAACTCGCAATGTATGAAGGGCGCATGATATTGATTTGGGACGTAGTATGCCTTTAATAAGGGCTTATTTTCCCCATATGTTGTGGGCGATACCTTTTCTACCAAGATCATGTTTTGGACGCTAGTAGTTGAACTCACCGGAAAGAAGTGGTATTTGACCTCTTTCACCCCCTCAAGAGTATTCGACGGGCGCCTCCGAATTTTTTGAAGCGCGGCGAGCCTTTTCTTTCCGTTACAACAAGTATTTGAAACCTGTGCGTCATTCACAACATCAAACCACCCCGACCACCACCACTCGGAACTTGGCTAAGGTTTACTGATGACTGCTTCATTGAGGCGAGCGTCGATAGACGGACAAGCACAGCAGACAGCGCAAGCAGAGATATTCTTCAAAGTTTATAGCGGCCTCTCCGTAAATTTTTGGAGGAAAAAATGATCCTATTAGCCTTTAAGTATGCCTCATCTTTCTGCCAGGAGGAGGAATCGGGTAGTAGGTTTGTTAAAGGCAAATATATCTGTCGAAAAATTACCCGAATAGGTGTTGCGCCTTCGACTTTCACCCATTGAACTTTTATTTGGTGTTTAAATGTAAAAAAATCCTTTTTCTCATTACCTTTAAACAAAATTAATAAAATTTTCTGCTATGATGAGAACTGTTATTTTTAAAATGTGTATTGATATAAATTTTTCGTCCGCAACTAGGAATATTTGTATGTTCACGAATGACTAAATTCTAGGAGATGGTTCAAACAAACCATGGATCACAGATGGAGCGGGCTGCACGGAGCCCAGACCTCAACAACATAGGAAGTATTTAGGCGTTCCTTATGAGGAAAATGCAAGAAATAAACGTTTTTCGACCCCCTCAAACGAAACGACCCCAAATTTAGATGCGATGTGGAAAATGGTGGAGGAAGAATGGGAAATGAACCCAGTGAGATGAAGCCAAAATGTGGACAACTCCATGTCACAGAGACTGGGTCAGAAAATCGAGAAAGAAGTGGGATGTATTGATAATTAGGCTAATAAAAATCCTCATCCTTTATGTAAACACCAGCTTATCTCGATGATCAATTACTGTGGTCATGTACACACATAACTCAGGTTGAGAGAATTACGCGTACATTTGAGCCTTTTGCACTCGTTCTAAATAAAGCATTATAGCGTCCCTTTCCAAAATTCATGAACATTCATTACCACTAAGAAATGAAATTTATGACCCTGTAAAAATTCTGTCAATATCGTCGTGTAGGGCGCACAAAACTTTAACCTCCGTAGAAGCAATAATACTACGACATATTTGAAGAGGAGTAGATTCTTTAGGGACGTAGCAATCGTGTAATCATTGGTGGTGCACATTCCTAATTTATACTCCATTGACTATTCAGCGGATTTATGAGGATTATACAAATGAGCATACGGAAGATATCTAATTACTGCTTAGTCGCTACATAGAGAATATGATTTTTAGTATTTTATCACTTTCACTGGGAAAGATACGCGATGCATTGTTGCCGGAGTATTACTTACGCGTGTGTGTAAAAATGCTCCTCAAAAAATTAAACTGCGTAATTTTAGCGAAAGATTTTTCACTGTGTCTATGTCAAAAGCTATTTAAATGATTCAATAATTTACCTTATCTTCTAAGTATTATCCTCCATCCCCTAAGTTGAACTGTTGAACTACACGGCTAATGTAATGCTCATGGCAAAGCTAGAAAATGATGCTGGGAAAACTTTAAAAAGTGTTTGAAAAATATTTTCAAGAAAATTCCACACTTATTTGATCTCTCACTCAGAGAAATAATCGATATTTACAATTTCGACAAATGGAACCAAACTCTGAATTCCTCGTAAAAATAATTGTCCTCTTTGCTAAACCATTTCTAAGTTATTTCATAGTGAAAGTAGCCTCAGGTAAGTTCACTAAATCGACTAAACAGAGATCCGGTCTATTCCCTAGTTCACGAGTTGCTTTCCATCGATTGATAAATTGGTGAGTGAGTGAATATGAATATCAGACGACAGGCAGGACGTAGGAATCAAGTTAGGCCGAGTACCCGAGAATGGGAAGTAAACATCTCATTTGACGATCAAGGAGACAGCTCTGATTTCTTTACAGAGCCCTAATATGTGTAAAACTCACATACTCATTGTTGAGGTCAATATCTATTCGCTTGACCTTCCGCGGATAATCAAGGAACTAGAAGAGGCCTCGCCAAGATTTGAACCCCAGACTTTCTTGGCCTTCCCAGTGGGCTACTGCATCGATCAAGAAGAGTCCCCGTCTAGTGGTTCTTAGTATGCATCGACAAAAGGAAATTCCAACGTTTCCTGTAAAAACTGGACCAATTAAGGTGTCCTGGACTTTAAAAAGTAGTTTTCAGAAAGTAAATAATATTAAGTTAAAAGGAATTAAGAAATTTAAGTGTTTGAGACGACTTGAATGCACGAGGGTGGAATTTTACGTAGGGTATTAAGGTATCGGAAATACTTGTAAAGAAAACTTTTCTCCTCTTGGAAACTATTCTCTTCTATCAGATTTCCCATATTTTAACTTGAAATTCACAGGATAATATGCCAATTTATTTATCGTAATGTATGATACTTCTCGGAAGTAGTTTGAGAACTAATAAAACTACTTTCATCCACAGCTATTCCCTCCATGTGGAAAAACTTTTATTGCAAGTGGATTTGTTCTCTAGAATACAATCATTAAGTGTCCCAACTAATAATTCTTTCATCGTAACCTTTCTTAAGTTTTAACTGAGAAAAATGTTTTTAAAGGGTCCAAACCTTTAATAAAAATATGCTAAGTGGGTATCTTAACATAATTGACCACGACTTCGGAACCTCGACTGGCTGCTGGGCGAAGCAAACTCATCACGTTTAGAACTCCAAGACGATCTCACGAACACGAACCTTATTTTTATTCCTATTTATGTGACGCGTCAAATCAGTATCCATTCATACAGAGTTTGAGTATTCCCGGTTTCGATTGGCAATCTCAGTGTTAAGTTGTCGATGGAAAAGCGATTTCAATTAGTTTCCGCGTACGCCGTATTCAGACGCCATTGAGTTTAGCGTTATTTTTTTCCACCACTGTACATTTATGTAATATTGCATGCAATAAATGTTGAATCAAAATTAAAATTATCCTTTTTTAATTTATATAGCCATTTTTAATATGGGTAAATTACAGCACTATATTTAAGGAAGCCTACTATCTAATAAAATAGTGATATAAAAATAGGTCATTAAAATCCTATTAGAAATTTAAAAAATAGTTTTTATAGAAAAATGTAGGTAGGTATATTTCATATTTTGACCAATTAATCCAGGGGACAGTGCCTTGATGGTCAGCGTATTCCACATGAAGATGATGAAGGAAACTCCCGATTCCTTGGCATAATGTGATGTTGCATCTTCTCTGTTGAAATCGCCATCTTCGACGCTACACCCAATGCAGAGCCCAGGGCCTTCTTCACAACTTCCATCCATTCTTCTTTGTCCTCCACTACTTCTCTTCACCTCCGGACCCCCAGCTTCCTCAAATCCTCTTTTACATCCTCCACCCACCTTTTCCTGGGTCTTCCTCTACTTCTTCTTCCTTCTGGTTTTCCTTCTCAAACTTTTTTCACAACTCTTTCCCCACCCATTCTTTGCACATGCCCTGCCCATCTAATTCTCGATTTCTTAATCTCTGTTAATATTCCATCTTCCCCATACAGCTGCTGTAATTCCTCATTCCTTCTAATCCTCCATTGTCCTTCTTCATTGACTGGTCCATATATCTTCCGAATAAGTTTTCTTTCCCACCTCTGTAACAAATTTTCTTCTCTCACCGTCAACGTCCATGCCTTCGAACCATAGGTGACTATTGACCTAATGACAGTTTTGTGGATCCTTTCCTTTGTATTTCTGCTGACGGTTTTTGCTTTGAATACTTTTTGTAAAGAATAGTATGCTCGATTTCCTGCGGCAATTCTCGCTTCAACCTCTGTTGCAATAGAGTTATCATTTGTGACTCTTGTCCCCAAATATTTAAAGTGCTCTACTATCTCTATTTGGTTAAATATTTTATCTCTGTCTTCTCCTCTTTCGACTTGTTGTTTGGACAACACCATGCATTTGGTTTTTATCCCTCGATGTTATTCAAACCCGTTGTTTCAGCTGCTTCCACAAGATGTACAAATGTCTCCTCGTGTTCTCAACTATTTCTTGATAGTATCACCAGGTCATCAGCATATGTAATGAATTGATTCATCCTATCAAAAATCGTTCCTCCTGGATTATTTGCCACAGTCTCTCTAATGTCCTTTTCTAATGCCAAATGAAAAAGCATTGTGGAAAGGACACCGTCTTACGCCTATTTTTATTTATGCCAAAGTAAGGATGCCTTACGCCTATTTTTATGCCGAAGTCCTCCGAAAAGTCCCCGTCGATCTTCACAGCATTTTTCGAGTTTTTAAGTGTTATTCTCAATAGCCTTCTTAGTTTGTTTGGGATGCCAAATTCCTTCATGGCTTTCATAAGTTTTCCTCGGAACACTGAGTCATACGCTTGCTTTAAACCTATGTACATCTGATATAAAACCACAACTTCATAAGACTTCTAGAATTTTCCTTTGGGTAAAAATCTGATCTGTAGTTGATCTTCCCGGACGGAATCTTTGATATTCTCCCAGTAGATTTTCCACTTTTTGCCTCTATCTTTTCACCAGGACCTTGGCCAACACTTTATACCCAACACTCAGCGGTGTGATTCCTCAGTAATTTCCACACACAGCTTTATCTTTCTTTTTGCGTATGGGACATACGACCCCTAACGTCCATTCCTCCAGCATCTCCTCTGATTTCCATACTTCCACAATTAGCTCATGTATTTTGGAAGTCAGTAACTCGCCTCCATTTTTAAGTAATTCAGCCGTTACTCCATCCTTTCCTGGGGCCTTGTTGTTACGCAATTCCTTAATGACATTTCTGACCTCTGCGAGCGTTGGTTCTTCTATATTTTCTTCCTCTTCTTCATTCCTGCTGGTTGTTTCTCCATCCTCAGTCCCCTCTACCCCAACTGAATCCTGATTGAGCAATTCCTGAAAGTGCTCCTTCCACCTCCTTAGAATACCTTTCCCATCCCCAATTAAATTTCCCTCTTTATCTTTACAATATGTAACTCTAGGTTGGAAACCTTTCCTTTCATATCTCACCATCTGGTAAAATTCTCTGACCTCACGACTACCATTTGCATTTTCTATTTCTTCTAAAATTTTTCTCTGGTATTCCCTTTTCTTATTCCTGCACACTCTAATCTGCCTCTCTTATTTTGTTCCGGTATTCTTCAGCGGCTCTCCGTGTATTCTTCTGCAGCATTATAACACTTGCTTCATTTCTTTCAGCTATGACTTGCTCACATTCTCCATCGAACCATTCCTCTCGTTTCCTTCTTTCACTCGCTCCAACTACCTCCGTGGCAGCTGTTGTCAGCGCTTGCCTCAACACCCTCCACTTTTCTTCCACACCCTTTCCTGTCGCTAACCATTCCTCCATTTGTAAATGCTCATTAATTCTTCCTTCATATTTCTTTTTCACCTCTTCTTGCTTCAACGTATCAACTGCATATCTCCTTTGTACAGCTCGTTTTGTTAGCAATATCACTGCAATCCTTTGCGTATATTTGATGCGTACTAAATAATGATCAATGTTTCCATCAGCCCCTCTGCAAGATTCTACTGCCATCACGTCAGATGCATTCCTCCTTTCCACTGACACATGATCAATTTGATTCTCTACCTTCCCATCCCGAGATCTCCAGGTTGCTTTCTTTATATTTTTCTTTGAAGCCACGTACTTCGTACCATCATATTCTTAGTGGTTGCATAACTTAACAACCTCAACCCATTGTCATTTGACACTTCACGTAATCTCTTTTAACTACTTACTTCCTTAAACTGTTCCTCCTTCCCGTTTTAAGCGTTCAAGTCTCCGAGCACTAATTTAACATTATTTCTAGGGATTCCATCATAAACCTCTTTCAGCTTTCCTTAAAAACTCTCCTTATCTTCTTCTGGAGCCTCCTGTGTTGGCGTGTACACATTAATCAATGGAATACTATTGAATCTTGCCTTCACTCTTAGCACGCAGATGCGTTCATTTACGTGATCGAAGTTTACTACCATGTGTTTGAGCGTACCATCCACTATAAATCCTGTTCCTGCTCTTCCATGGTTTCCTCCACTATAGAATATAACATTTTTTTGGTTGTCATTATTCCATGTCCCTTCCATCTCACCTCTTGAAGGGCAGCAATTCCAATTCTATATTTTTCGAGCATATTACTCTTAGGGCGCCCGGTCTTGCCATCGACCGAACATTCCATGTCGCCAAAACCAAATTCTTAACCTTAATTCGTGACCTGCTAACCTGCTGGTTATTTCCCACACTTGTCCGAGGCAGTTGATTAGAATTCGTAACAATTACTTGATCCGAGATGAGGTTGTTAGCCTCATGCTCTACCCCCAACCTGGAGGATGGGGTATTTGTTCTCGCATTTCCTTCTAGATGAGTTGCTTTCCCTACAGCTAGAGTCTCATCTACCCTGCTTTGGTTCATCTTAGTCTGGTCTTTCACCTTCAACTTTACCGGCATGGGTGGCCCTGCCAGGAGTACACTCCCGCCGGCATCGCTCTCTGGATCACAAGCCCTCCCGCCACGACGAGGTGTGTACCATGGGAAGGCTCTGTTGTAATCAACAGTCTCTAATCCGAATATTGATTCATTTTCGAATGCTCACATTCTAATGTGAGTACCCTAACGGAAAAAATTGTTCATTTAATGTTGTTCAAATGTTCTTTCTGAGTTCAAATAGTGTTCCTTTTTGTGAACACTAAAAGAACATTGGACTATTCTTTTTATGTTCATCGAATTTTTTACAGCTCCCTCTGGTGAACAGTAAAATGAGTTTTATTTCTTGGAATCCTGTCTTTATGAAGAAGTAAATTATTGATTTCAGCCCTGAAACCCAATAGAGGCAACCCACTCAAACAGAGGGATTGGTAATGTTTGTGTTACTAGTGCTCGAGTTAATTCTTTTCGTCTTCCAGATTGCTCTGGATGCTGAGTGAACTGCAAAAGAACATTGTAATGTTAATGCTTTTTTGTCAATGTTTTTTCCACCATAACAGAAAAAGTGACCATTTAGGGTTCATTTTATGTTCATTTATTGTTCAAGTCATTTAGTGTTCATTTAGTTTTCAAGTTCAATTAGTTCTAAAATTATGTTCTTTTTATGTTCATGGGGGATGTTTATGTGTTTTTAGTGTGTTTTGTGGAACATATGAGGAACATATTCCCCTCGAACATAAAAATATATTCACATGTACCATTAGATAATGCCCTGAATTTTCTCCCCTAATTCTCAACCCTGCGAACAATAGTCATAGTTTGCATCCCAAATAATGAGCAAACAATTATCCTCAGCCGTTTCTAATTACGACGTGGAATTTGGGAAGTAAATTCAAATGAGATCACCGCGCCATAAAAGTGAATGGCTCTTGTGATGATGTGATTTTGCCTCATGGCAATGTTTCCTGAACGGAGTGTGAAATACGGCGAGTAGATGGCGCACGAGTGGTTTCAACAACGATGCCTATCCTCATGGTACCAATACTTGGTGATGTATTTAGTGGTTGCATCCTTGAATGAAGCAAAATATAACTTAAATTAAGGTCTGAACGTATGCCAATAGAAAAAGGACCTCAACCCTTCAAGAATTTAATGAACGCGAGAAGAATTAGGGAGCGGCAAGGATATGACCACATATATATAACAAAGTGAGCGGAAGATCGACTCATGTCATGTAAGGTTGCCAATTGCCACTATTACTTATCATGCGACTCAAGCGAAGGTAAATTGCTACTCCTACGCTGGTCACGGCTAAAATTAATGCATTTTATGTCATTAAGCGTTAATACTAACTCCGTAATGGCGACTATGAAAATTTGTGTAGCGGCAAATGGCGGGCGACCGAGGAAATCGGAGGCGGGAAATATGGAATGACAATGTTACATGCATGGAAATAGTGGCAACTAAAAACGATAACTTAGATTCCCAAATTTTGGGTCATTGCCTTAATGACATTAAAGAGTTTAAGGGAAAGATCACATTTTACATTATTTTCTTACGCAGTATCGCTTACTTTGCTAATTGGTGCTATAAGCTGTTATTCATATCAGTTGAGTTTCATTGCGACATGGAGGCTATCCTTTTGACATCTTGCTAGAGGGGTAGAAGGGATAGAATCGACAAAATGAGAGAGATACACCGCCGAACTGTTGTATACACAAGTATCCTTCTTTCCACCTGGCATTGGCGATTTTAGCAAAAACAGCGCGACATTAACACAAGGAACTAAATTAACATTCAAATCACGTCTATCCTCTCACCACGACTTTTTCCCATTCCCTTCCATCGCGTGGCTGGTGTCCTTACATTACCTGCCGTACGTCTGCGCGTCGGCTTCGAGGGTAGGATCACGCATAATAGAAATATTTTTATAGTCCGTGTTTAGTATTTTCTTGTAAAACTTGTCCTTTCTAAAACTGTGCTTAATAAATGAGTTCGTGCCTCTCTATGGCTATGTTCTAGGATATCTGTAATTATTCGTTTTTATTTCTTGCCACTTTTCATGTCGAGTGCAATGATCATTTTTTCCTCTCGTTTTCAGCTGTTTAATTTTATTTCTTTCACTACAACTTTTTCAGGTATCTTATTTTTCAATATCACTTTAGTGTCTAGTTTGTTCTAACTTAATTGAATACATCTCTACTACCTATTTATTTATGCTATAATTCCTCAATTTACTTTGATCAGTGCCATTGTAACAGGCACCGAACGTAGTTAAACGATTACCACGAAATTAAAAATTATGAAGAATATATGTGGAAGATTAATGACAAATGTGTTTGAAACAAATTGCTGAGTCATAAGTTTAAAACAGATCTTTTCTTTCTAGGAGCGCCTATCAACGCTTTCCTTCTTTTAAATTTTTCTTTTGGCAAAGCATTCCTTGACATTTGATCCTGACAAATAAAGTCGTTTTCATGCGTCTTAGCATTCTATCTAAATATATATATCTCAGCCAATCTACCACTTATACAAAGAAAAACATGGGTACTTCTTTTTTGTCTTTTACTTTCCTAAATTTTTCAGACATTCCTGAATGAATGCATCAGATGATCATATATGTTGCTAAAATCACTATTATCTCTGGGATGATTAGCTATGTGGCTCTTGTACATCTCATTAACTTACCTTTCCTCGTCACCGCATACTTTTTATTTTACATCCAGTTTCTCGCCTCTGCTACTGTTTATTATGCATGTGAGTTAGATTGCGCCGGCGGTCAATGCTGCCTTTCTCAGGCATCTGTTACCACCCATGCCCTGGCTTTCCTTCAGCAACCCGCCGATTTGGAGTCGACGAAGATATTTAAACGAGACTTCTTGTTCGCGTCACTACAGTGTGCCTAATGGAAAAGGACCAGACCCACCGCAAATAACCCGTTAAGTCTTACAAATAAAAAATATTTTTTTAATTTCATTTTTCTTGGGTCGAGTTTCTCTTTACAACGGCGAAAAGGTGGTAAGGATACGAACTTTCCCACTGAAGATGTTGAATTGAAGTTTAAGACACTTATGTTGAAAGAGGATTAAGGAGCTCAGCACTTAAATGGATGAAGGTGACCGTGATAATTTAGCTCAAAATCATGCCTGTGGATAGTGGCGTTTCTAACTACCCTTATAAAACCATACGGTCGTCCAAGTCGCAGATTCCTCGCGAAAGTTCGAGTTGGAAGAGGTATACATATGTGCTTGAGCATTAAAAGGCGGATTGCATGAGATACATGATCAATAACAATGGCGGAAGGGCTTGATCCTTATATCTTTTAGTGATCGCACGTGCAGTACTGCTATTGAACTGAAATTTGAAAAAAAAGGATGCCTTTGCGGAAGACGGAGGAGTCTTGTTTGCAGTGGGAGTGACCAGATTTGAATCAGTTGTGAAATGGTTTCAGATGTGGTTTATTTCTCTTTACTAATAATCATTACAACCTTGCGATAGCATACGCTTGACGAATTTTCGGGAATCCTCTGCAGCGCGCTGCTGGCTTAGAATTATAAATTCTTGAGCGAATGAATTTTGAACTCCAATTGTATTTCAAACCCATATGCCGTCATCATTTTTGTGGACCTATTTTCTCGTGAGAAAGATGAGTGTATACATTATCGACTATTTCGTAAGGGTGTGATTTGCTCGCTGTATTAAAATTGAAATTTTGTTATAACTAATAAATTCAGGCTTCACTTTGTGGAACCTCTCCATATCGGAAATAAGAATATTATAGTATTGGTCCACTAAATAGATTTATTCTTTACGACCCGGGTTTCGTCACATAATGACATCTTCGTCACATAATGACCTGAAGATGTCATTACGTGACGACTTGAAGATGTCATTATGTGACGAAACCCGGGTCGTAAAGAATAAATCTATTTAGTGGACCAATACTAGAATATTTTTATTTCCGGTTTCTGAAATTTTGTTGAAGAGGAGAGGTTAATGATGTAGGAAGCCCCTTCTTTTTTCTGTTGGAGCCCATCAGGCCATGCACCCTTGTCGGCTGGGGTCGCGTGGGACGTGAAGGGTTTTGAGCGCTGCCTCCCTAACCGTGCTCTCCCGCCCACCCGCCAGCCAATCGCCCCTTGAGGCTCCACGGAGTGAAAGTGAGGAAGGAGTGTGCGACGCCAGCGCCGCCACGCCGACTCCTCCGCCCGCGCCGCTAACGGCGGGAGGTGGAGGCAAAGTGAGGCAAAGCGGCGTTGCCAAATGTGGCCCTGGAATGCGTGTCCAGTGGGCGTAGCGTAGGGCTCTTGAGCAACGTCCTCTCCTCCTTCCCCGTCCTCCGCCACCAACTGGAATCCCCACTCGTCACACCGCTGCCGAGAAACTTTTCAACTTTCAGTCCAGAAGCGAAAGCCGAAGAGAACGCGGACTCCCCGCGAAGGAGTGGTCACATCTACTCGTTAAGTTCATCCGCAGTGTCGGTGTCTCGCGACCGCGGTCTTTCTTGAAGTTTTTCGTGCTTGTGTTTGAGTGTGACTTGCTGTCCAGGAGACGGTGGTGCATGTGTGTGTGCTTGCGTGTCTGGTCCATTCCCCTGGGAGAGCGACGATGACGGTCGTTGGTGTCTCCGTCGGCGGGAGGGGGCGCTGGGCGACGGCCCTGCTAGCTCCGGCCCTGCTGTGCTGCGCATTGTGGGCGTCCATGGTGAGTGGGGGAACTGCTTCGTCTGCTCTCTCAAGGAGAGGGGACGTCATTTACTTTATTCCAAGGCCCAGATGTTCCTGTGGGCTGGATGTTCGTAGATCTTCAAGCTCTGCCATTTTCGTATTCGAAGCTAGTTAAGATGATATTTTCAGTTTATAAAATTTCGTCTCCGATCATCTTGGAAACGTTAATCCCGCAGCCGGTATGTGTTAGGAGTTCTGGACGTCGTCACAAGAGAGATATTGATGTCTCCGAGGCCGATGTCGCGCCCCCGTTTTAGGCCCAAGGGCGACCGCCGCAGGCGTTTAAATTCCCCCGACCGAAGTTGGTGCGTGAGCGTTGTTCGGCATGAAGGCAGCGTAGGAGCGGTGTGAGCTGCAGTTCAGCTGCGAGGGGGCGGTCCTTGGAACAACTATTGCTCGTCTCCTCAGAATCCTTCGTGGAGCCATATGCTTCTCGCACGATGCTCGTTATCGGTGTTCGTAGCGATTGGCTCGAGGGAATTCTTGAGGATGGAACGAAATTGATGTCAACATAGTTTTTCTCACAAGATGCACGGCAGAAGGCGGTCCTCTCGGCGTGGATTGAGGTGCAGCCGTGGAGGCCTCCAGTGGGGAGGGAGTGGGGGGGGGGATGGAATAGGAAGGGCTGCCGCTGCTTCTTCCTCGCGTGTGGGTGTGTGCTCTCTTGGAAAGCGGAGGTCACTCATCTCGCCACTTTCGCGCTGTGCTTTCTTTCTCCTCCCGCGGGATCGAATAAAGCGACGATTCGCTCCCCGCCAAGCTCTTGGATTGGATATTTGGGGAGGCGACCAACGGCTAAGGTCATTTGCGCCATAGGGGATAGGTAAGGGAGGAAGGGTGGATAGAAACCCGGCGTCGGCATTAGTCTGCTCTTTGAAAGGTGCCAAGGGGACCACGGTTTAACGTCTCAACCCACAGACGGAGTACCTACTGCACTTAACTAGTCCGAGCGAGATGGTTCCCTAGTGACAATGGAGACCATATTTAAACTATACGTTTTAATTTCACCAGCTGTAGGACACATGAATTAAGTATTGAATTATTAATGGTGCGATAATGTCGTTTTATGTGACAGATTTTGTAAGTAATTAAATGAAAATATCTAAATAAGTCTTTAACTCGACTCATTTTTTTCGCGCGGTGCGTTGGAAGCTCTTTCAAAACGGAAGGTTTTTTGTGACACCCAAGAACCTACTGCAGTGACAGTATGATTAATTTTGAAAAATAGTTGAGAAAACATACAAACTACACGATGTTAGTTTTTTTACGACCTCTAAGTGTTAGAATTACCTCATTTTGTAAGTAATGTCTCTCTGGAGTGCATACACGTACCATTTCCCATGTAAAAGGGATGGTATTTTTTGGCAAATATCTCCGAAAGTAATGTGGAAAGGGGTTGAATTTTTGGTGTCATTAGAAGGGTGAGATATTTATCTTAAAAATGAGACCAAATTCATTAATTTATAGGTAAAATGATATTTCCCTTAAACCACCTTAAGAACCCTCCACGAGGCACTCAAGCAGGGATCTGGTTTCCTCTGAAAAACATCCTCCTCTGCAGGGATTTGAACCCTCGCCATCCGTAAGGTTAGCCAGTACTCTAGCCACCACACCAACCCGATCCCCCTAAGCTCTTCTTCACCCTATTTCTTTCCCGATCTCTCCCATTCGATCCGTCATACTTGATCACGTTGCATTCTCGAATTACTTAAAATTCCTTATTCTCTGAGTAGATTCACCGGCGTTCACTCCTCTGGATTCAATTCATTTAACACTCGCTTCGAAGGTGAGTCGTTTGTGAAACGGTGGGCACTCTGGAAAAAGGAGCTTTCAAAATGCCCCTGCGCGAGGTGAAACTGCGATTTAGTTTAAGAATGCTTGCGCGTCGGACGCCAAGCCATGTTCGCGGAGGCGTCGTCAAATGTCCTCGGAGCAGCTGCGATAGACGTCGACGCGCCGCTGTTACCGATAATGCAAATGTCATCTATGTGGGCGGATTCAAAAATGACGTCGCCTCCTCCGTCCGCCACAATTTATGGGCCACGCGTATTATTTTTTGTGTGTTTGATCCACATCCACCGGGAGTTTTTTTTCCTTAAGAGGGATTTCAGCGAGACCGGCAGTGATATGATTGCGTTTGATCTTGGCGTCTCCGGTTCCGATGTCCCCTACCGCACCCACCAACGCACACATCTCTGCCGACTCAACAACGGCAGCCTTGTCAGAAAAAATCGCTCTTTCCCAATGGGGCTTTGGATTCCACATCGCCATTCGGGCGACGTCCGCGCAACTGTGCCAGCGCCCATGGCCCTCGACTCGCATCTAATATTCACAGTTGGCCGTCTCCTTGGACGTGAAGCGCCGAGTAATTCATGGGGGTCGCGTTCGCGTGTGCGCCACCTTCTCTAGTCATTTAATGCGTGGGCGTCCGACCGCCTTGGCTCGTGCGGTGGGAGAGCGGGATATCGCTCCTGGCAGGAGAGGTGTCCGGACCATGAATATATATATGTAATATGAAGGATGAGTCATATCCAAATGTCGATTCCCGATTCCACCGATTCTCAGGATTAGAAGAATCAATCGCCTAAAGTCGACTCCGTTTCCATCGATTCCAGATAGATAAATATTCAAATCAAATTTCATATATCACATCATACTTGTCTCAGTAATTTTGGGTGTAGGCTATCAATTTGCACTTTTCATCAACCTCAATAAGCTGAGGATATATTTGCTATTTGTTAATAAATATACTTTTTGAGCGACTTGTCTTTGTTATTTTATTTCAGCCAATACTTGAATTTAAATAATAGTTGTACGACACTGGTATATCAATATCCCACCTGTTATTAGGAATAAGAATATCGATGGAATCAGAATCGAGAATCGGGAATCGATTTGGAAGAATCGGAATCGAAAAAAAGTGGAATCGGCTCATCCCTATATATTTTGGATTGTTATCTCGTCGCCAAAAACTTTGTCTATAATTCCGTAAACAAACAACTTTTTGGAAAGTGGTGCCGCCTAGTGAAGAAAGATGGAAGTTCAAATGTAAATACAGTCGATAGTTTGTAAATAAATACATCGTACTGGTTTTATACATGGGTTTTATTTACAATTAATCATAATGCAGTGGATAAAAAATGTAGTATTACACGCAGGACGTAATTATACACTTTTTTAAATATCGTCCGGTCTACAATTATATTTAATTCCTCTCCAAATTAAATTACACAAATGTAGAATTAACGTCATAGAACTTCGTGTATATCGCAATACGGAAATTTAATAATAATGCGAGGTGACTTAATGAGTATTCCCAGTGGCCATCATTGCAGTGTAGGTAAAAAGGAATGCACTTACCGCCGCCTTGAACAGATTCTTATTTTTCAATCCATGTCTCCTATTTTGGGTCCTCGTAGACGCATACCCTTTGCAGCCTGGTACGAAGCAAGTTCTGTTTAAACAAGGCATTCTAAATTCTTTATTTAAGCCGAACGGGCTTTATGCATTCAAATTAGAATCAGAGTCTGGCAAACATCGTCGTCGGCACACGATGGACGTTTCATAAACCTCTTACACATTTTCTGTGATAGATATTTCCTCTCTAGCATTTACAAAGTAACTTTTAGATCGTAAAAATAGCAATATATTATTCAAAGCATCAAGTAATTCACATCTCCTCGATCGTTATTGAATATTCACCACAGTCTCACGTTAGCAACAATTAATTATGTCTATTTACAATCACTACCATTATCAATCGAACCCAAATCGATATGATCGCGGACCGATCTGAACATCCTAAGCCAGCCGACTCGGATCGCCTGGTTTACCAGTGCGAAATCCGTTGAAATATCGATTTGAATCGGTTCATCGCAATTTGAAATTTCAGACTGACAGAGAAAGCGGGACGAGTTAGCCCACTTCTCATATCGATCTCGCTAGCCCGTTGCGTTTACTATACCGAGCTAAACCGGCTAAATCGATCTGAGTTCCATTGGTAAACGTAGTGTATAACAACTAAAAAGACTAATGGAAGTGGCGCCAAGGACTGGGTGAACTAAAAGTGGAAATTTAGGCAACACGTGGCCAAGGCAACAATTCCAAACATTTAAATCCATAATATATATTCATGGTTCGGACGCACGGGCACGCACGTGTTACTCGAATGCCTCTCTCACCCCTCTCCCTCCTAGGGAGGAACAACAATCGCCTCCCATCTCCAGGGCGACGTAGCGGTCCTCTTCTCCGTGGTACCCCTACGACTCTCACTCACTCTCTCTCTCTCTCCCCCTCATGTCTCCCTCCCCTCAAATCCCATCCCCTTACCGCCCAACCCTTCCACCTCCTCTAGTCCGTCGCGTGCGCCAGGTGGGCGCGCCGAAAAATTCTCCCGAGGTCTTGGGGGGAACCGCGAGGCAGAAGTGAGATGAATGCCAAGAGGAGGAGAAAGAATGGTGGGCTTGGCGGGCGGTCGCGTAACGTCACGATTGATGAAAAGATGCGTCGTCATCGGTGGTTAGTTCATCTGCGTCACCTCTTATCCGTCCGTCGACCGTTACTCTTTTGGGCGCGTACGGATGCCTCGTGGGGCTCGGGTTGGTGTGGTGGCCAACCATACGGGCGGCCAGGGTTCAAATCCCTGCAGAGGAGGGTGTTTTTTAAAAGGGAACCCGATCCCTACTTGAGTGTCTTGTGGAGGGCACTTCAAGTAAAGCACTCCGTCTGTCGGATGAGACGTTAAACCTTGGCGCCTTTCGTTAAGAGCAGGGCAATGCCGACGCCGGGTTTCTATCCTCCCTTACCTGTCCCCTATGGCGCAAATGACCTTAGCAGTCGGCCGCCTCCCCAAACATCCAATCCGATCCGGATGTCTCGTAATGGGATATTTTTCTCTGGTTATGAGCAGGTAACGTTGTGTACATTTTTCCAAGTGTGTTGTAATGCGGTGTAAAATTGATACTGTCACGCTAATTTCCTTTGGCGTCAGATAATAGACGTGTCACGAGGAAATATGGGAAAGTCGCCTCCCTAACCGTTAGACATAATACTTCTCCTTCCGTGGTGCAATGATTGTATTACCATTAAAGTTATTTGTGGGTTTAACTTGAGTCTTATTGAAAGCCTGAGATTATCCTCCGGATTTTCGAGTGAAATCGTTTCATTTTTGGACGTTCTTTTCGGAAAAGTGTTCGGAACTCAACTTCACATCTGGGATCGTTCGGAATCGATACCGGGTTTTCTATCGAGTCCCTCCCTAGAATCTATTTCGGACGCAACTTACTCCATCCGGAATTGTGCAGAGGCTGCCCCATAATCGCTTTGCCAATAGTTCTTCTGAAAAGTTCGCGTATATTAAGAATTTCATAGAGAGTCGACATTAAAGGGGGTCGAAGACATAAATGGGTGGATTGGGAGCACATTAGGAAGACGGTATGGCAACAGAATCAAAGCTAACGCGGAAAAGTGAGCACATGATCTTATCTTGACGCTATCTCAGTTTCCGAGTAACTATGACTTTCAAGGGAATCACAATGATTCGACAGCCGGTATTACCGCAGCCTCTGGGGACAGCACTGGACGAGGGATACTCAGTGACGTAAGCGATATTAATTAATAGCTACGATGTTGATTGTTTATCGTGCTTACAGTAATTCTAATTGAAAGGAATTCCGCCCTAAAGCCCGTTTTCCTTCAATATCTCTGTGTCTTATTTAATGTTTCCTCTCATATCGGGGCTGTTTCATCGTATCAAGTGAAAGAACAGCGTCTTTGTACTTAACATCCAATATTCATTCGACTTACATAATCATATTTCGATTTAATGCCATGAATTAACATATTCATAATTTTACCTAAATATAAAACAGCTGCTGATGAACTCCATGATAATTTTGTATGTAACCAACTTACATCAGTAAACTGATTGTTGAATTTTGTTCATTTGTAGTGAATCGTTTCATGTGACGAGGCCGTATTTTTCTATTTTTGTCGTTACATTTCCTGATACAGGCTGTGGTCAAGGTTTCTTATTTTCTAGCAATAAAATTAATACACGAGAACCAAGTCCAATTCTTGGACAGCCACCACTGGAAATGATGAGATTAAGGTTTATTTCTTGTAAATTTACGACTAACAAGCTAACGATAAGTTGTATATGCTAGTAGGACAGGAGACTTCAATGCCCGACGCTCGGCATGATTGAATTCATATTTTGTCGACGAGGACATCTGATATCAGTTTTATAGAGTCATTGACCCGCGATTCAAACTATTGAGCCTGGGAAAGATGGTTTTCGGCGATTCTTAATCCTGCCAGGAATTAAAAAAAAAACCGGCAAAATCTAGATTGTCCTCTCAGTATCAAGAGTGGAATAGCTAGACTATTACCTTTTTAGCACAATAACCATTTCTTAGAGAGATGATAGATATTATATGGCACGAATACGAATACATACCATTATAACCAGTGCGATCATGATTTTACGTCTGTAATTGATCTATTTATTTACTTGAAAACACTTGTCTCTGTATTAGAGGATATTGAATGGAACAAATAGCTGAAAGTCCTTCCTGCTTGAAGGATAGAGGAAAACTAATCTCGAAAATGATCGCTAACTTCGGGTGTAACATTTTATAAATCTAATGCAATGCTAAGTATCGCATATAATATCCACAACCAAATCGTATATGATATCTACCTTCATAATCAACTTTAAGATTTTTTACAGACTAAAATATTTTTCTGCCGACCTTTTTGCCAATACCACAAATGGTGTATTTGGACGACTGTAGTTTTTCTTGGTTAGGGACATGAGAGACGAAGGAAGAGGCAAGCTCGCACCTCCTTTACGTTGATTAATTTGTTGTAGCAGCTCTATGAATGCTCTCTCCCTAACTGTATCTGTCCAACTCGTTGGTTGTGAGGAAAGCTGCGGACGACTGATGGAATATATGGAATCTCTGGGTTCGATCTCGCACAGTTCGCGACTTGTCAAAATCGAGAAAGTGAAAGTCTGCATGTGGGCGAGAACCGTGCGTGTTTAATTCGTGAGTCAAGCGGTCACGCCTTCTTCGAATGCTATTGCGATCCGCGTGAGCGTTGAACGACCACTTTGGTCCCCGGCGCAGCTGAATTTCACGCGGCGACGCTTTAAATTGCATTCCTCGCTGCTGGGCGAGGGAGGCAGAAAATCCCACTGCCGCGCCCTGCAATTTGCGGGAGGCGCGGGGAAGGTCCTCAATGCCTTCAGTAGCCAGGAAACGCCCCACATCCGTTGCCGGGAGTCAGTCCCCTTCCTCCGTGGGACTTTTACCGCGGTCTAAGCACGAGCAGTTCCATTAAAAACATCTCATTTCCTCGATCTATTAGCTGCAAAAAGGGCTGCAATACATTAGGCGTAATGCATTTTCAGGGTTTCTATTGGCAATTGAAATAAAATGAAGCGAAGACGTACTGGGCGAGTCTTATGTGATGTGGGAATAGTAACAGTTGGAAATTCATCTGAAGGCCCGCTAATCCTTCGCGCTAATGATAATGTGAAAAAATCAATAAATACACAAAGATTTATTATAATATTTAAAATAGCGATTGAAATGGACTTTGTTAAAGAAAGCAATAGATATCTATAAATTAAGGATGAGTCGAATCCAAATGTCGATTCTCGATTCCACCGATTCTCAGGATTAGAATCGGTATCGAGAATCGATCGCTTAAAGTCGATACCGATTCCATCGATTCCATATAGATATATATTAAAATCAAATTTCATTTATCGCATCATATTTGTCTCAGTAATTTTGGGTGCAGGCTATCAATTTGTACTTTTTATCTCGTGCCTCACTAAGCTGAGGATATATTTGCTATTTGTTAATAAAAATACTTTTTAAGCGATTTAATTGTCTTTGTTATTTTATTTCAGCCAATACTTGAATTTAAATAATAGTCGTACGCTACTGGTATATCAATATCTCACCTGTTTATTAGGAATAATAATCGATGGAATCGGAATCGAGAATCGGGAATCGAATTGAAAGAATCGAAATCGGAATCAGAATCGAAAAAAAGTGGAATCGACTCATCCCTACTATAAATGCTGAGTTACTCTTGAAAACTAGCCAGAATTGAACTGTAGTCTCCGGCGCCTTAACGAACTGTTTTAGCGAACGAATAACTGTGATACCATTGATTTTTTAAAAAATTTGTGTAGGAGATCTCATTCACTACCATAAATCTACATTGCAGCTACAAAGAACACATGGTGCCAGTAGAGAAATGTGTCAGAATGGGCCAGATGGAAGCCGTGAAAGGGTCCCTATGAATACTCCAAACGTTTCTCTTAGCCGTGGACTCTGAATAAAGGAACCAATATGCACAATCCTCCCTGCCGTCTTCGTAAACATTCCTCTGCTGAAAAGCAAAATAAATTGGTGAGCATTTCGTTGGCGTTAAAAAAGTGACCGTCGAAGTATTTAATCCTGTCGGGACGCGTCGAAAGATCAAACAACTTTCACTTATATTCAACCAGTTAATTAAATTAAATGTATAAATATACTGATCAATTTCGTCACTATATTTATAGCCAAATATTGAGACGGAGTATTTAGAAAAAGACTTGAAAATTTCTTAGCGCAAATGAAAAATGTCATTGCTTTAAAAATTCCAATTATTTGCGAATATAATAAAACAAGGCCACATCAATAATGAGAATAAATGCTTAAGAGGACATGAACATGGAGTCTTTTGGTAAGTTTTAAGTAAGGTACTTTTGGTAAGTTCGTTTACCTGGGGCTAATCCTACTAAAAATATCCCCTATTCTCATTAACGCGAGGCATTTGATCGTTTATTTCCTTCACCGTATTTGAAAGCATAGTTTTTTGAAATGTAATTGATTGAAAGAAAACGCTCAGTTAGCCTGGCAATGTAAATAATTAATCATATGGAATAACGATTATAACAATTCACTTGTATTCCTAATTCATATTTGTTCAATGATCAGTGATCGATCAGTTTCGTTTTTCTTCCCAAGTAGCCATCCCCTTTTCCTTCCCAAGTAGCTAACGCGTCTCTGCGACGGAAGGTCGTGAAGAAGGCACCTCAGCACCATTTGCTCTAATTCCAGGATAGATTATCAGACGCAATTCAACAGATAGAATCGTTAGGAAAATAAAATAAGTGAGTCATAAGTTATTTGCTGTGTCGCAATTAGAGATGTTCAAACCCATTCATTTTTGGGAACTCGTTCACTCTGGACCGGTCCTTTTTGGGACCTGTTGCTTTTCACTCCTTCACCATTGCTCTTTTATTGGTGATCATGTATTTTATTTTTTAATAAGTTCTTAGTGTTTGAAGAATTTAAGAAAACCTCGAAATACTTAATATACCGTAATGACGGCGTTTAAAAATGTTGAAGTACCTTCTTCGCACTTTGCTATATGGTAGTGAAACATGGGTATGTCAGGATAGACACAAGAGTAGACTAAACGCCGTGGGTATGAGTTATCTGAGGAGTATTTGCGGCAAAAGTAGGATGGATAGGGTCAGGAATGAGTGGGTCATGAATGAATGTGGGTTAAATGCTCCAGTAATGGACGTGTATGAAAGGAGTGTGCTTCGTTGGTTTGGCCATGTTGAGAGAATGGATGGGAGTCGTAAGATGTGTTGATGTGCTCGCATCCTTATCCCTTACATTTTAGCTTGCTATAATGGTTCCTCCGAGAAACGGCATAAATTTAATTTTATTCTGGATATTCATTAAAAAGATGTCCTCTTTCTGATATGAACGACAAGACGTTGCCTTTCCTCTGCTATTTTTCACTTGAATTTGAAATTGCATTGGTGGTTTATGGGAGGATGAGAGAAACACGACGAGAAGTAGTATTTTTCTGTCCAATATAAATGCCGTCATCGTGGAGAATTGTTTATGAAAACCGAAAACTCCCGGTAGACAGACTAAAAATTAAATATACGCATCTTACATCCTTATTTTGTGAGTTTTTAGCCAAAAAATGCAAACATTTAAGTCAATACGTAAGAACTCCATTGACCTGGCGCTGCAGTCTGCATCTATGGTTATAAGAAAGTGTTCAATAAAATATATTCTTTGAATGATTGGATATTTTTAGTCTTAATTATGGGTTTCAATAGGAATTGTCTTTCATCGGCGAAGGCAGGATTTTTAAAACAATTTTAAAAAGATTTGACATTTCATTTGTATTTATTTTTACTCTCTCAGTCGCGGTGGAGGGCTCCTTTTTTATTCTATTCATCTACATCTACATACTGCCCCGCGAGCCGCCGCATGGGCGTGTGGCAGGGGGTGGTAGGTCACCAGCCGTGTAAAGATGTGAAAGTTTGGGAGGTGAAATGATGACATTTCCTATGAGAGTGCATTTGGAGGAGCTCAGTTTTTATTGTGGTCGCTTATTGTTCGCTTGTATTGAGCGCGAAAAGAACGAGTTTTTGTACCTTTCTGCTCGGCAGAGTATCTCTCTTATTTATCGCATTTGTCAGACCTAGAAATGTGGTGAGGTGTCATGATAAGATTCTCTGTGTCGCTCTGAAACACACCAGTTCTGAATATCTCAAGCAGCCTAAGCCTAGCGTGCAGCCTCCGAGTCTCTAGGAGCACCCACCTTAATCCCTTTTATAGTCGTGTAACGCTATACGTTTGTTCGTAGCAGTTTTTAACGAAGCGCGCTGCTGTTCTTTGTATTTTGTTAATTTTTTTGGTTAAATCTTTATGCCCAGGGTTCCAAATTCTCGCGGCGTATTCGAGGTGTGGCCTAATCAGAGCGAAGTAACATCTCTCTTTTACTTTTTCATCCGAGGACCTTCCAATTATACGCTTAACAAATCCTAGTTTCTTTAATGCTGTGCCGCATATGTTTTGTATGTGTGCTCCCCACGATATATCTGATGATAAGGTAAGTTAAGCTATTGAGGGGATCGGTAGCGTAATGAACGTCGTCAGCACAATGGCGCGCCAGCGTTCGCCGAAGTCGCGCCTTCTTCATCGGACTACAGGTTCTCGGAAAGCGTGTTCGCGGCGCCCTCGCGCGACGGTTGTCGGACGCACGTTTCCGAGCATTCTCGTTTCGTGGAAGGCGTGCGGGGGACGAGGCTCGTCCTTCTCGCGGCGGCGGCGAAGGGGTATGAGGGCCGTCCTTGCCGAGCAGCGACGGCGGTGGCGCTCGGGCGATCACGCGAAAGGAGCAAGCAAGTTCCGTCCGCCAAACTGCGACCTTCGGGCCACTACTTGCAGCTTCGCTAACGCTGGCTGCACGGCGAAACGGCAGAGAGAGAAGAGGAGGAATTTCCTTTTCGACTCTGTCGAATGCTTCTGGCCGAATCTAGTCGAGGGCGATGCGGAACACATCGGTTGGAAGGACGTTCGTTCGCTCTCGTGTATGTAATCTTTGTTCGTTCGCTCTCTCCACGACACATTCGGTATGTCTATACTTTCATTTCGCGCGCCTTCGCTTACGAAATCAACCTTTGAGTAATCAATGAAGTCAAATTATAAAGATGTTAAGTTAGTTTGAGCGAAATATCATTTTACTTAGAAATCAATGAATTTGGTCTCATTTCAAAGAAAAATATCTCACCCTTCTAATGACACCAAAAATTCAACCCCTTTCCACATTTCTTTCCGAGTTATTTGCCAAAAAATACCAGCCCTTTTACATGGGAAATGGTACGTGTATGCACTCCAGAGAGACATTGCTTACAAAATGAGGTATTCTAACACTCATATGTCGTCAAAGAAATCTAACGGCGTGTAGTTTGTATGTTTTCTCAACTATATTTGAAAATTAATCATATTGTCACTGTAGTAGGTTCTTGGGTATCACAAAAAACCTTCCGATTTGAAGGAGTTTCAAACGCATCGCGCGAAAAAAATGAGTCAAGTTAAAGACTTTTCTAGATATTTTCATTTAATTACATAAAATTTCCGTCATATAAAAAAACTATATCATTGCTCCATTAATAATGCAATATTTAATTCGTGTGTCCTACAGCTAGTGAAATTAAAGCGTACACTACGAATATGGTCTCTATTATGACTAGGGAACTATCTCGCTGAGACTACCTTAAGGCCCTCATTTCATTGACTCCGGCTCACCATTCTATTCTTGTCTGCTCACTTCCTAGTTTTTCCTCTGTGTATCTCGTCGTCGACCCTGCCGATCATAACTCATTCGGCTCTTCAGAGGTAGTATTTCTTTAGAGTTATTCCCAGTCATTACTTTTCATCTCCATCAGGCTGAGGGGATTGAAAGTTTTCCCCGTGAGTTTCACCGATACTATTTTCATTCGGTAAAGTCTGTTACCTCGCTCTTTTTATATACATTTACAAAATTTTCCTGCGGAATATTTACTTTATTGTTGCGTTCGATTTATTAAGCTTCTCTACCTTTGCCTCTAGCAATGTATTGTCGAGTTCTATGTGTATCGTGAGGATAAATTATTACTGGCTCGTATGCATCAGTCTGTTAAGTTTCTCATGCCGGCTTTTCTTTTTGTATTTTGCCGTCATTGATATCAGTATCGTCGGTCATTTTTGTTTGATGTCAGATGATATCCAAAATTCCAATTTTTTCTTGTTCCACTGCCCCGTTTATATGTTGGTATTTTCTCCTATTTGAATCCGTCATATCTATTTAAATATTATTACTATTTAAATATATTAATTTTCATTAATCTATTTTGAACATATCACTTTCCTGACTTCGTCTTTCCTTGCCTCGCTCTCGCCGGCTCGCCTAAGGCCGAGATTTTGGTTATCACGACATCTCGTTTGGCACAAAAGTTTCGCATTTGGTGCCTAAGTTCCTTCTCCGGCCGGCTTCCACCCTACAGCGCTGCTCCTCAAGGCCTTCGTGTGTCGCGAGGTACGCATGGCGAAATATTGAGGCTCGGAGTGTGCCTGCAATATCCGGAAAGGGCCGGCGATGCCTGAATGACTGGAAAAAATATGCACGTTCCGAGGGTATGGCGATGTAACTTTGATCTTAGTAGGAGTCCTTCTTTCTGTTGAAATAATTTTACATATAATTGTCCCCACGCATGTGCTCGCTCCCAAATTAATTTTCACCTCGTTACATCAACTGCCCTCGTCATTCTCAGGCCTTCCCTCAGTTTTGCGTTAAATGTGATTGAGTTTGGTGAATACGAGCTTGGGTATTGGCTGTTATAAGGATTAGGATAATTATTCTCGCAAGATAAATGGAAGCTATTTTCAATCCTACGAAAATGTGCGGAAAATACGCTATTTAAAAGTAATGTGACTCGACTTATTTGAACCCGCATCAACACAACAGTACTTACGTTTTACTTTTACGCTTTACTGAACTTCGTATAGTATTTTTTGACGTGAAAGGGGCAAATTCCCTTGTAGGTATTTACTGAAAGTTCTTAATGCTTGAATTTTGATTTCGCTTATGTTCCAGAGGTCCTCATGCGCGCGCCCCTTGTGTCGACGGGTCACGATGCATCTCCTTTTTTTATTTTTTGAAGAGACCTGAATTTGGTTGAGTTGGAAATATCATTAACCGAAGTTGATATTTGCAAGTTCATCTGTTTCGGGGCTTGATGTCAATCTCAAGATACCCCTGAAATTACGGGGAATGTAACAACTTTTTCAAAGCCTTCCAAGTGCTGTAATTGAAGGGGTTGCTCGTGGTTATTTTTCGTCATCCTTACTGTTGCGCCAAATTGCATTTGACGGTTGTCAATGGCGCAGTCTTTCCTTGAAGTTCCCTGTATTCACTTTCCGCCAACAATTCCATCTTCCACCGCGACGACTGCACTTCCTTTCGCCCACTCTTACTCCGATGACCAATGCCGCCTACCGAGACTCTTTTTTTTCGAGCTTAATCTCAGAGTTATCGTTCGGCTGTCTTAGGAAAGTGCGTCGGTGAGAGTTGAGCCTTGAATGTTGAAGGAAAGGACGGGAGTGTTCCTCGTGTCCGTAACTCACCAAGTGCCTGTGTGAACAGAGTGTGTGAACTCCCATTCCACCCTATTGCGACAGTGTGTATAATTTGAGATGGCATAGTGGTGTTTCAAATGAAGCGTGCTCTGGTTTTTGTGACTTCTTCAGTTAGCTATTGTCCGGAGTTCTTTATAGCGTTGAGGAATATTTCACTAGCTTAAAACGGTTTTTAGTAGGGATGAGTCGATTCCACTTTTTTTCGATTCCGATTCTTTCGAATCGACTCCGGATTCTCTATTCCGATTCCATCGATTCTTATTCCTAATAACAGGTGGGATATTGATATACCAGTATCGTACGACTATTATTTAAATTCAAGTATTGGCTGAAATAAAATAACAAAGACAAATCGCTCGAAAAGTATATTTATTAACAAATAGCAAATATATCCTCAGTTTATTGAGGTAGATAAACAGTACAAATGGATAGCCTGCACCCAGAATTACTGAGACAGATATGATGTGATAAATGAAATTTGATTTGAATATTTATCCACCTGGAATCGATGGAATCGGAATCGACTTTAGGCGATCGATTCTCGATACCGATTCTAATCCTGAGAATCGGTGGAATAGAGAATCGACATTTGGATTCGACTCATACTTAGTTTTTAGGGCTATTTTTGTTTGCGTACGGATTTGCGTGAAACTTCACATATGTGTTCTCGTTACTGATATCTCTAGGTTAAAGTGATAAACATTGCATCAGAACGATTTTTTTCTCGACAATTCAATGCTATTTTAACTCGTAGCCTAAAGGTACTCGACATACATTTTGTAACTGCATGCGTACAGATTGTCTTCAAAACTCGAGAGAATGCATTTCTTATTCTCTCTATAGAAACCTTATAAGGTTTCCGCGGCGAATGGGTTCTCGCTCCATATCTTCTCCCGGGATTCTTCAACCGCGTCCTTTTTTTGTGTCAACATTTCTCCTCCCATCCTGGAATCGTTTTCAGGTCGATTATGTGTGCGCTACATGTTTTTTGGAAGAAGCGTTCGAGAAATCACGTCGTGGCTGAAGAATCCCGGAAGAAGAAATGGAGCGAGTACATTTATTATTATTAAAATTGTTGCTAAGAAATATCAATACGTCACGTTGATTCCAGTATCCACCTAAAAAAAATGTTAAAACGTGCACTCAATGATCCTTGATTAGCGCACAAGCCTGGTATCGGGTCGCATGGAATTCAATTTGCGCACCTCTCCCGCACTTTGGCGATAGCACGCATCGGGCGGATCGAGGGAGCATATGAAGGAGGGTGTGCGCTCTCGGATTTCGTCTTGGACGTCGAGCTCGCTTTGACCGCATCCGCTGCCCTGCCATCGTCCCTCCCCCCTCTTATGGACCGCGCTCCATCGAGTCAAAAGGATTGGGATTGGCCGCTCCTGAAGACACCCCCTTGCCCGTTGAGTCTGCGGAAGTGATTCCGACCGCAGGCGGACCATTCGCCGCCATCGGCTCGTCGAGTGACGCATCCCTTCCCCCACTCCCTCCCTCCCTCTTCCTCGGACCCCCACCCTCTCCTTAACCGCCGCCGCAAGAGGGGGGGAGAGGGGCGTCGGGACGGTTAGAATGTCGATGTGAGGAATGTTGCCCGTCCGGGTAAAACCCGAAACCCTATGATCGTCGTTTTCTCAGACGGGTTGAAAGGATCGACACGCTATAGTGCAAGATATCAAGTACATACAAGAATGAAGAATGTTCGTCAGAAACCCTTTCACCCGAAAGAACGCATTTTTATGGGTATACGTATTATTTACACAAGGTTAGTTTTAAGGTAGTCCGAGCGAGGTAGTTCCCTAGTCATAATAGAGACCATATTCGAATTATACGTTTTGATTTCACCAGCTATAGGACACATTAATTAAATATTGCAAAATTAATGGTGCAATAATATAGTTTTATATGACAGAAATTGTAAGTAATTAAATGAAAGTATCTAAATAAGTCTTCAACTTGACTCATTTGTTTAGAGCGATGCGTTTGAAACTCCTTCAAGACGGAAGGTTTTTTTGTGATACCCAAGAACCTACTGCGGTGACAATATGATTAATTTTCAAATATAGTTGAGAAAACATACAAACTACACGCCGTTAGATTTTTTCACGGCATAAGAGTGTTAGATTTACCTCATTTTGTAAGTAATGTCTCTCTGGAGTGCATACACGTACTATTTCCCCTGTAAAAGGGCTGGTATTTTTTGGAAAATATCTCGGAAAGAAATGTGGAAGGGGTTGAATTTTTGGTGTCATTAGAAGGGTGAGATATTTTTCTTTGAAATGAGACCAAAATCATTGATTTTTAGGAAAAGTGATATTTCCTTCAAATTATCTTAAGCTCGTACACTCGCCATACTTGCTTATACGGATATTCTGCAAAAATGTGTGGGATTTATTTAGCTACGGCTAATAAGTCCCATGATTGCTGGTCTGTTATTTCGTCAGGTTTATATGCTACATCCCCAGTGGCATGACTAGCATCTACCCAGATTATCTGCTGGGTAATGTTAAGAGAATTGGGGGCATGTTAACTACTTGTGTCATCTCCCAGTAGATGGCTATCTGGAAGATTATGTGTATGATTTTTTACCTGTGTAAAAAAGCGACATTTCTTAAAAGTAGATGCAGCGGTAATTGGGGAACACATAGCGGACATTTTAATAACTTTTTAAGTAACTCGAACAAAAGTCTTGGACCTCATTTTATTTTTAGTCGGTATATTCATGCTCTGAAGCTAACCGCAGAAATAATAATTATAGGGAGATAATTTCGTATTTAATATTTATTTCCGTAATTAAAACATCTTTCAAGCTTTAGACTACAATGTACTGAAATATTTTTTTCCGAATATTGAACTTGGCGTAACGCCTTGATATTTGTTAGCATCAGTTATAATGAAAACTGTTGAATTTCGTCTTTGGAAGAAAGTCTCTGCATTTATAGTCCAGTTATTACGAAATATATGTCACGTAGGGCTACGTGGAACAATAGCATTGCAATGTCCAAAAAACAAATGGGTATCATGCAAGTTTTTCACTTTAACCTTGAGGACATCGAGAAGAACAGTCGAACAAAGTTTCGCGAAACTCTGTCGCTGCACTAAAACGCTCCAACCACGATGATGAAAAAACATGAATGTGAACGACACTTGGGTAGTTTGAGCGAAAAACCATTTTACTTAGAAATCAATTAATTTGGTCCCATTTTAAAGAAAAATATCTCACCTATCCAATGACATAAAAAATCCAACCCCTTACCGTATTAATTTCGGAGATATTTGCCAAAATATACCACCCCTTTTGCATGGGAAATGATACGTGTATGCACTCCAGAGAGACATACTTTACACAATGAGATATTTGAAACACTTAGATGTCGTCAAAAATTAAGGGTGTGCAGTTTGTATGTTTTATCATCTATTTTTGAAAATTAATCATATTGTCACCGCAGTCGGTTCTTGGGTATCACAAAAAACCTTCCGTTTTGAAGGAATTTCAAACGCACCGCGCGACAAAAAATGAGTCTAGGAGACTTATTTAGATATTTTCATTTAATTACTTTCTATTTCTGTCATATAAAACTATATTATTGCAGTATTTTATTGTATTGTATTATACTATAATGTATTGCATTATACTATAATAGTGCAATATTTCATTGATGTGTCTCACAGCTTGTGTAATTAAAGCGTATAATTCGAATATGGTCTCTATTATGACTAGGGAACTGTCTCGATCGGACTACCTGCAGGCATGTTGCTCATATTTTCTGGTACTTTGAGGGATGGAATGAATGTTCTTAATAATTATGAAACCTGAGAGAGACATCAGCACTGCCATCTTAATTTTATTCCCTATATGTTAGAATAATTCTTGGTGTGTTTGCATTGTACCTCAGGTCTCAATGAGCTACTCACAACTTTTCATCAGGTTCCCCAAGAGCCGGAAAATAAGAACTCGACAGAAAAGTTCATACCTTGGGTGGAAAAAAATCAACTCAGGAGGGACTGGTATTCGCGACCCCAGGATTAGCAGGCCGCTGTAGAGGGGCTGGGGAGGGGGGGGGAGTAATTTGTGCTCTGGGGCCTGCGGTGTCAGTTATTGTCGTTTTCACTGCAGTTGACAGATCAAACGACAATGGCATTCTCCTGTGGTGGGAACGTCTACAGTCCTGCTCAATGATAGGCTTTGATGTCCAAATAACATGTTTTTCAGGATATGTGGGCAGTATCCTGCTAAAAAATTCTGTATAGTTTCCTTATAAATACTTCTACAGAATTTCTTAAAAAGTTCTGTAGATATTCCTTAAAGTATTGAAACATCCATTTTACGGGATTGCCTATGAAGTTCTGCAGAATACCTTAGAATGTTCTGCAGAATACCTTGGGACGTTCTGCAGAATTCCTGAGGATGTTCTGTGGTATTCCCCAAGACTCTTCATATAGGTCCTTAGAAAAAGAACTGGTTCAACGGAAACCTCACATATTTCCGCTGAGTTGTTGAAGTTCTACAGAACAGCTTGTAAAGAGTTATCTTGCTCTGCAGAAAATAACTCTACAGAACATACGTTCTGAAGATTCAGGCTCTCACCTCTCGTACAGATCCTTAGAAAAGGAACTAGTTCTGAAGAAAAGAGTAAATTTCCCTAGAATTCCTTACGTTCTACAGAACAGCTTCCAAGGAATTTTGTAGCAGGTTAATATTATTAAACCAAAGAGGTGTTTGCTTCACCACGTATGAAAATAGTTTTATTTTCCTCAAAGAAATAATCGGCCAATTATATGTCCTACGATGCTATGTGTCATTTATGTGCGATTTGGACTAAAAAATAATTACTGATCGGAGTTTCTTCGCGAACTCTTTATCCTGCGACATACGTGACCAGGAACAACTCCTAATTTGCCCGAAAGTTAAGCGTCTCCAAAGCTCGCCTGTCAGCGATTCTAACGTGCACAGTTATTTCCCTTTGTCGTTTGCAGTCCTCCCCTGGTGCTTGGCCGTGGTGCATCCAGAGTGCTTCTTCCCTCCATCTGGAACTTAAGGTCATTCCGGGAGCAATCAGGCAATCTCTCTTTTACGCCACCTCACCGCCAAGGTTACGGATATGCCTAAAATGATGAACTAGCGATGTGATCCGCCAATTATATGGCTCATATAGTCCAAATATGGCGATTGCAAACGATAGCCGTACTTGGTAAAAATTGTATAAAAATTAGGAGCAATAAAATATATTTTTTAATTATTTTCATGACATGCTTGCAAAGCCATATCAGACGAAGCTTGAGCCGAAGATAGAAATTTTCTAAGCCCTCTCGTAAAGAAATTGGTTATGATGTTCTTCAAATGATATGGCTTCTTTTTTGCGTTCTTGTCATCAAATTAATAAATATAAAGGGAGAAAGAGAACTTCTGACTGGAAGAATAGTGGACAAAGATCCAAAAGGTTTCGGCGCCCATGCCATCATAAGGCATTCAAAAATGTTTTCATTTGGTTAACCTGCCGCGATAGCCATTTCATTATGACGGCGGACATGTTTTGTTATTTGATGTTACTCAAATTACATTGTATGACATTTTGCTTCCCGATTTCGTCGAATACTACTCTATATTAAATGCATTCACTAGTTTCAGATTTGTTTTACACAGGGTTGATAATTTTCGGCTTTCAGTCGCCATTACATTGTGCATTCGGTTGATTGAGCGGTTAGTTGCGGACCGGAGGATCTTCGCAGATTGGCGGAGCACACTTGGACACTCCCTAATGTAAATCAAAGCGATGAGATTTCAGAGTGTGGGAACATCGTACAAGACGCTGGTTGGCCTTGGGAAAAGGAGCGCTCGCCCTTTGTTGCAAATGTGAATTTCTCTCGCATTGAAGATCGTGGGGAGGTGAAATGAACCCCCTCGCATCCAAATTAACCCATTAGACGAAGTAACCGACTTTGTCCACATGACTCTGCCTAAAGTGTTATAATCAATCTCACTGCCCGAGGACGCCGTGTGAGCTGTGGCACAGTCGACTGGCAAGGCCGTTTTACTCGAGGCACATTACTGCGCAGTCTGATGCATTGATGTATGAGCAGTGAAATTTGCATGTTATGCAGGAATTGGCTAGAATGACTGCGTTTAAATATGAACAAAATCAGGTAAAATATAAATGTAATTGGTAAATATGTGGCTGTAAAGCTGGTAAATCCTATAAGGTCGCGAAACTCATCACCTGAAAGACGCAACTCCGAATTAAGTTATTTTTTCCAAGACATCATCACAATTAGCTTTGGCATTGAGATATTATTCTCTATAGATTAACAATAATTTCTCGGTCACCGCAAGGCTCGTCTACTGGTGCGCACGCAAACGCAGGGTCACATCAGGAAAGATGATCAAACCCCTGAAGATCAAGTCGATCTCCGAAACGGGACCCTCTGTGGACCCGGTGCGCCACCCGAAAAACATTTATCTAGCAGATACTCCGGGAAAACCTTAGATCTTTCAGGAAAGACGTGTTACAAATTACCTAGCTCCAGTGACGTCACAAATGTCATTGAAACACGCTCTACTAATAACAGAATAAAACAGCACAGACACGTGATTGAGGATCACGCACCGTCGAGTAAGATTTTAAAATTTTACATATATGATACTATAGATTTGAAAATGTGGTTCTTGACGTACGTTCATCGGCCATTAATAGAAACAGTCGACCACTATCCGTACCTTGTAATTAATTGAGAGTATATGTAGGCCTTTAAAATCGATGCCATCATTTCTGGAAAAGTGCGACGCTTGTTTAAGGTGATTGGAGCGATTTTTCTGAGTGCACATATTTGCGCGAACCTTTGAATACGTGTTATTATTGATATCTGCAGTTAAAAAGAAAAGAGTAAGTAATACCATTTGGGTTTTTTTTGTAAATGCACTGCTTCCCTTGTGGCCCATGGCATATATTTCGTAGTCATTTTATTACATCAGAAAGAATTTTCTTCTAAACATGATATTATATATTTGTCATCGTAATTATGGCTAGCAAACGTCGATGTGTGACGCTGAGTCCAATGTTCGAAAATAATTTCAATGCAATTTCGTTTGAATCTCGAATACCGCGCCGAAAACTCTAATCATAGCATACTATAACAAAGTAATAAATTGTAAAGTATAATATTTGTTTCACTTCCATCACTGCCTCTACGGCCGGATCCAACGCGTAAACAGATGAAGTGAAATGAATGAAATGTGGTCCAAGAATGTTTTCGACTGAGTTAAATACATTTTTCAAATGTTCATCCAATGACCCGCTATTACTGTCCTCAATGGCCTCCTCCTTAATCCCATCAGAGCTGTCGCTTTTCGTTTTCATTGCCGGTGAATGGATTCCTCAGGGCCGGAGAATTTCGGGAGGTTTCGCACTTTTCCTCCTCGAGTCCTCTTAGGCGTCGCGGAAGACTTGCCATTCTTGCGTGCGGTTCCTTCGCGGGAGTTGCTTCCATAATTCTTCTCCTTTTCCCGCAGGAAACGATTTCAACCAGTCTTGGCTTATGGACGCCATTGTTGCTCCCCTCATTAATAATTGATTTTCCCATTTGCTCATTGCTTTTTCTATACTCTGGAACCACTTAGTCTTGGTCTTCTGCTGTGATTATGAAATCATTTACTTACAGTATTCTGCGATACTTTTCTTCTCATTCACAGTGCTGAAATTCATGGGATTTGATGGATAAAAGTTTCACCGTTTCTTTTGGGTATCTGGCGAGGACCGTAGGTGAATGGTTAATGGACCACTACTTGTAATGTCGCTCAGTAGCTATTGCCTCTGCTATAGCCTTCCATCAGCTAGTTGCCATTTTTGCAATTCAACGGTAAGCATAATATGTTGCTTCACATTTTACGGGAAAGTGTGATGAGTTATGTGAGTGAAAATGGCATAGGAAATAAAGAAGATACAATAAGACGACCGAAATCCTTGAATACGGGAGAGAAAATCTGGACACAGAAGAAGAAATTTGAGAAGGTGAATTCCTTTTAACTTTATTATAATCTTCATAATTCATATTGAAAAGATAAAACTTGATTAATTCCACACTAATTTATTAAAAGCGACCCAGGTTTCAGCAACTGAGTGCGATTTGATCTTGAAAATGGCACTCAGTTGCTGAAACAGACGGAAGAAGTACAACGGTCGTCGAGCGTAGAATAGTCCTAACTAAGACAGCGCTCGTGGTAAAAAGACAACTGCAGCATTTGAAGACGATAGGACTACGAACAAGGAAACAGTATGTACATGTTAGAAGAACCAGTTGTATTGGGCACATCATGAGGTACGAAGGGCTTATGAAGATCATAACTCACGAAACTTTTTCAGGCGTTACATTGTGGACGTTTTTAATATTCATACTGAAAAGATAAAACTTGGTTAATTCCACACTAATTTATTACAACCGACCCGCGTTTCAGCAACTGAGTGCCATTTTCAAGGTCAAGTCGCACTCAGTTGCTGAAACCTGGGTCGGTTTTAATAAATTAGTGTGGAATTAACCAAGTTTTATCTTTTCAGTATGAATTATGAAGATTATAATGAAGTAAAAAAAAGAGAGGGAGGTCCCAAGAGGAAGGCCAAGGGATAAAACCATGTATATTTATGGATAAAACTTTATATTCCGTTGTCTCGGGCGTGACTTTTTGGAATTTGCTTAACATTGTAAATGAAAAGTATAACTTAGTTATTCCACTTAGATTTATTAACAGGTCGACCTGGGTTTCGACGAAGCTCGTCATCATCAGAGACAGTATTACATGAAGACATAGAATATATACACCACCTCTACCTCACCCGATTTTGTGTGGCTTTATATTCTATGTCCTCTTGTAATAATGTACCTGATGATGACGACCTTCGTCGAAACCTAGGTCGTCCTGTTAGTAAATCTATGTTGAGTAACTAAGTTTTACTTTTCATTTACAAAGATAAAACTTTAGATCAAATGAACGGGAAAGTAAAGTTGCATTAGACAGGGAGGGATGGAGGGCTGCAGTCAGCCAATCTTAGAATTGAATGACTGATGGTAATGACGTCCCCTTAGTTGAGATGAAAGTTTTCCGAATTGAAGTGCATGAAAATATTACCTGAAAACTGTATGTATCATCTGGGTTTATCAAGTATCTGGCAACGGGTCAGAAATCTAAAACATGAAAAAGTTTCTTAGGGATATCACCATGGTAACAGAAGGGAATAAATAACTTTTTCTTGGGGTGTGTGTCCCTTTTCCTTCTGCTCACTGCCTTTTTATGAGTGCTTGAAAATTATTGTAAAGGCTACGCCTTTGCGTTAATATGTTCGCTGTTAAAAATAGATAGTTGCTAGTTCGCTCGAGGGAGGCGTCGTTGTCGGTCCAAAAAAATATGTAGAACCGATAGCAATTACTCCATCATTTTCTTCTTTATTGCATCAAGCCAGGAGTGTCATAGTCGGAGGTCTCCTTCCTTCTTGATTCTCCGAAAGGAGTCATTCTTAGTGTTTCGGGCAAACTTCTGCCGAAATTGTGAAATCGCTTCCTCAATGCGGAGTGTTCGAAACGAATGGCGAGCACCAGACAAGCGGTTTGGACTAAAAGTGCGTCCTTGTGAGGCGGGCGCGGTGCGCGGGAGGAAGTTGGGCGGGCATTTGCCTCCTCTCGGGAAACACTCGGAGATCTGCCACGCTCAATGGATGTGTTCTCTCTAGCGCCAGCGGTGAGGAATGAAGTGGCGGTGTGTGGAGGGGGGTGGGGAGAGTGGAGGGACGGGAATGGTGGGCGGAAGCGATGTAATGGGAGGCTGGCGCGGAAATTTCTCGTCCTTCGATTCACCGGAGCGAATGCTCCCGAGTAAGCCACGGTTGTCACGTGACCGGTGTAAATAAATTCGGTTTCTATGCGGTTTTAGACTGCGGATTTATTGTCGGTTGATCCTGGTGTCTTAAGATATTCCGAGCGAGATGGTTCTCTCTCGGAATAAAGACCATATTCGAATTATACGTTTTAATTTCACCAGCTGTAGGACCCATCAGTTAGATATTGTATTATTAATGGTGCAATTATATAGTTTCATGTGAAAGAAATTGTCAATAATTAAATGAAAATATCAGTCTTTAACTTGACTAATTTTTTTCGCTCGGGGCGTTTGGAACTCCTTCAAAACTGAAGGTTTTTTTCGATACCCAAGAACCTACTGCGGTGACAATATGATATATTTTCAAAAATACTTGAGAAAACAAATTAACTACACGATGTTAGTTTTTTACGACATCTAATTGTTAGAAATATCTCGGAAAGTAATGTGGTAAGCGGTTGAATTTTTGGTTTCATTGGATATGTGAGATGTTTTTCTTTAAAATGAGACCAAAATCATTGATTTCTAAGTAGTATGATATTTCGCTCAAACTACCTTAAGGATGCTGTGCTTGTATTTCTCTCTACAATGCTGAAGAACGTTGAAGCATCAGTGATGACAGAAAAAAATCGCTATCCACTCTTTGAAAAAACTTTTGATATTATTAGAGCAGTATTGAGAAGGTCGGCCTAGTGTCTTTGCGTGTTCTGTACTGGAATATGAATTTGTTGACCAACTGCCTTACGTGCTTAAATAAGTTCTTATATATGAGGACCCCAGAAGTCAAGGGGTCTAAGTAACAAAACCATTGTTTAGAGAAAACTTAAGTCAAAGTTGAAAATGTTTGGTACAACCCACTAAGTAGTGAAGATGCATTACCCTAGATAGCATCACCTGTCAAGAATATCACTTGGATCCCTTTACCACCTAAAAGATTAATAATTTCACATCCCATTCCTGCAACTAACTATTTTTTTTCAAAAATGTCACTTAGACCCCTTGACTTCTGGGGTCCACATATGATTAAACCTATGTGAAGGGGTAATATGAACGAGTGAGCCGTGTTTCTTTTACATGGCGACATAAATGCCAATATTCAGTGTTTATTCCATGAATATATATGTATATATTCGTGGTTTATTCATTCGGTGTTTACGAAAGATATGTGCAGAGGGACAAACTTCTTTTTACCTTGGTTTCGACAAACCTGTGTTATAATTAGTTATTATATATGATTAGTGATAAGTATTAGTAGTCATTATGTGTGATTACTGATTAGTAGTGATAATGTGTGATTTTTTGCAGTGGTGAAAACGTGACATTAATGGGATATTGTCGAGCTTTGCGGAATTAATGCAATTATATCACTTTCTCCTATTGAGAATTCCAGCACAACTGGATTCTTACTTTGGCTTATTATTGCAAAGTTATTATGCGACGCTATTGTGTTTCACCCTTCATTGGATTTACCGTTCCGTTTGTATTTTCCCTTGCGAGACAGGTTTTCATGATACATGTGAATATTAAGATCTTATTTATTGGGCGTAATCAGTGAGGGTTTGTTTTGGTGTGGTGCAGTCGCGAACGAAGTCAAAAAAGCATGCAGTGCATCACACAGGAACGAGGAACTTTACTGGTCTTCGATGCTATAACGAGAAAATTGCTTGAAGAAGATATTTAACTCTCTAAAAAAAACATGCATTTTGGATTTTTTAAATGTTCATTTCGTTGACTTATCGATCGTGTCCAGAATAGTGTCGAGCTCCAAGCTTTCACTCTCAGAGATCCCATCCTCTGTTTTTTAGCGTAAACATAAAACATGGATTATGTGCATTCGTATCGAAGTTAAGGAAACCGAGATTATGCCGTTAAATTATCACCGCATTGTAGACCGCCCTTAAACATTACAATATCTATGGCGGATATCAAAAGTGCAATGAAGGGAAACGTCTCGCCATGTTCTGGAGTGAAGTAATTTCACCGTCACTACGTTTACCAATCGAACTCAGATCGATTTAGCCGGTTCAGTTCGGTATGGTTAACGAAACGGGCTAGTGGGATCGATATGAGAAGCGGGCTAACTCGGCCCGGTTTCTCTACTAGTCTGACATTTGAAATCGATATGAACCGATCCAAATCAATATTTCAATCGATTTCGCATTGATAAACCAGGCGATCCGAGTAGATTTCCTTAGAATGTTCAGATCGGTCCGAGTTCATGTAGTTCTGAGTTCGATCGGTAGCGTAGTGTATGGCGTGAGACACGAAACAGAGCCACGACTTGCACATGTTCGCCGTTAAATATCAGCTTAGTGACCCCCATTTTGACCCATTTACGACCTAGTTTTTTTGTTCCTATAAAATCAGAAAATCTATTTGAATATCCACCATTTATCTAGCTCAAAATTGGGTTTTTGTTGTCTGGATTGCAAGGTGGGACGTAAAGGAATGGAAGCAAGCCTCTGAGTTCCATTACCCTGGCGATGGTAGCTAAAAATATAACATGCGTACCTACATGTTGAAAGGCTGAGAATTACGTATATATTGTGAAATGTTTAATGGCGCATTTTTACATTAACTTGAGCATACTAATAACGTTATCACTGCTGTGTACGTGTTAAGAAACACTCATGAAGCGCTGGATAAAATTATCTTTTTAATGTTACAGCCACCTTTTTCAAATGATGCTCAGCCTATATACCGACCCATGCTTCGGAGAGCATTGAGCATTATATAGTTGTCAATACAATTCAAGTATTTGCAGAAAAATACCACAAGTACCTTGGAAATTTTTCCCTTACTGCTGTCTGGGTGTATGGATGTGTTTTTTTCCTAATATGCAGTCCTCCCTGTTGTGTTTCGGAAACAGGGAAACGATGAGGTAGCTCGTAGTAGGTTTACGTAGTAGGTAGTAGATTAATGCAGTAAATAGCTTCCAGCATTTTATAAAGAATTCATTGCCTATTCTGATGGAAAGACGAGAATATTACTGTCTTTGCGCTCTTAACTTTTGATAAGGCTATTTCTCAGCTGTACGTTTAAATTGATCCTTTTTCATAGCTTTCTCGTTCCACAAATAAAGGGCCTTCATCCTATCCTATATGTAGTGTCCGTGTGGTGTATTATAATGACCGACAAATGCTCAAAATTGAAACAAAACAATCCTTTCTAGGATTTGAAATTTAGAAAATATGAACAAAACTTTGGTTTCATATTCTCCATCATCATGTCCTTTGACTTTTTCTCTAGGAACCCGTTTGAGAATATTTGCTCTCCTATGCAGCCCTACTGCCATGAATTTTATTTAAACATTATCAGTTTTGCAGATAAACTCAAATCTGGTACGTGTATCAATCCCAAAGGATAAGTTTGTTTCGAGGATACTGCGAACTCTCCGTGGTATTATTATCTACACGACGTCGCCCTCAAGATACACGGAAGCGTGAACATTCTGCAGAGGGAAAGGATCTCGACCGGGATTCGAACATAAGTCCCAGGATATCTCAGTGGAACTCTTCGTCAAAGGTCCCTTTTCTAGCCTATCATTAGGGCGAGGTCCCTACATTTATCGCCTCTTTGTTTTTATATCCCACCAATCATGTGATTCATCTAGGCCCAAACTCGGGGAACTCCACAAGAGAGAATACTCGTGTGAGACGTGGGTTGCCAGTTCAAAGCGTACGCCACAGAACCGTGATGGTATCCCTAAAGCAATATTTCTGTGATTAAATCCTGGGATATTTGCGTGTACGAAACGGAAGGCAACGGAAATGCTGTGAGCAAAAACATCAGCAGTTATCTAGCTCAGTATCTGTTCCCCATGCTGGAATAATTTAGTTATTTATTTGATCTAAAAGTAGATTCTGACCCTGGAACTTGCCATAGAAAAGGAGAAACCTCGCTACTGTAAATTAATGGGACGACGTTGTAATCATGATTATCTGTGTTATGAAAATAGGTGTCTATACCAGCGGTCTTGAGGCTCTAGTGATTTTATTGAAGTCTTCTTTTTGGTGGGCAAGAAACTCATCTGCTTTTTTTATCTAGAAGAAGTTGTGTGATGGCATTAGTTAGATTTTTGTATGGTGTCACGGCTTTTCATGTTGGTTTCAAGGTTGTCATTACCTCGACTTACCGCGGGCTAAAAATATTGTCTAACTTGTTTAATGAGGTATTTTTTAAATTGAGCCGAAACTATTTTTGCTGTGAGTTAACTGCTGCGCCAAGTATAATAAAAAAAGGTGAAGCCTCTGCTTTTGTGGATATTGACGTGACAAAATAAAATTGGTCAGCGTTTAAAAGATTGCTTTACACTTACATTAGTTTCAGCGTGTATGCTTATATCATACAGTTAGAAAACCTTTGTATAAATAAATTGTTAATCCAATTGTTCATTTTTCCAATCTACAATGCATACTTTTCTTGTGGTAGGAATAAGAAAAAAACAAAATGAGAAATCATAGCATGCATTTTGCATTATTTTGTATATAATTGTTCCCTAAATGTTTGGCCTCGGGCGCGTGGCTATCTAGACTATTCTGAAGACCTTGTAAATGTATTAACGAAAAATATGAATGAAATACATCTGTTCGATCCATACACGTTCCTAAGTCCTCGAGGGCATGCTTTTCGCATTCATTAGTTGGCTTTTTGTGGGTTCTTTGTGCCATCGAATGGTGTGGAAACCTGGGCATTATATATCGGAGATTAGAACAAGCAGTGGATGCGTTTGAGATTGCAGTCGGGAAGTTGTTGGGTAGCCGGGAAAGGATCCAGCGAGGAAAGTATAGGCCTGGCCGTGATGGTGGAGAGAGAGGGGGATATTATAACGTGGAAGAGGCAGATGGGAGAGGAATTGATTGAGGCTGAGGCAGTGGGGCGTGCTGGACCACAATGGGTGGTTTGATAAACCAAACGGGCTGAGGGAAATACGGAGCACTTTACGAAGAGAAGTGTAGCGTTTGGTAATGATCGGAGATATTTTTCGATATTCACCTGCCAATACTCATACGGTAGAGCATGAATGGATCGGAATAGGATTATTATATGAATAATCGGTTGCCAAGGTATTTCCGAATAAATACCATGTCGGTGAAAAACATGCGGGAGTACATTTTTTGGAAATAGTTGGACGTTACGACTTACTCATTCCATTCTAAATGGATCGCAAATGAAGAGCGGGGCGCGTGTTGCTATTCCGGTTGCCGCTGCGCTGTCATCCCGCGCTGAAGCTTTTCGGGACGGTTTCCGGCGTTACGTGTGTCGAAAACGATGATGATATCGTGTGTATTATGACAGTAAGCTAAACAATGCGCCCTCGTGCATGGAACAACCTGCGGGTTCCGCCTCTTCTTCCCCTACCTCCAACCTTCTCCCTCCCTTCCCTTTCTAACGGTCACCGACATCTTCAACCACCCCCACCCCTCCTGCCCCTCCTCCTCCCTCCGCGGAGTGTGACGACAATTCATAACGCGGTTAAATAGCTTTCTCTTTTTTTTTTCTAGCGCGGAGCGATGTTTTCACACTTTAAAAGCTTTGAATGACGTTCCATCCCATTCCTTTTCCTCAAACGTTTCACCGCTGTGCGTTTCGTAATGTTTCCAAACCAATGCTCTGTTCACAGAAAATTTCGAGGATTACAATTTTACCCAATGAACCAAATTCTATATTGAGGGATTGTAAGTACAGTAATTTTACTATCATGAATTGGGGAACGTCCAGTGGAAGACCCATACATTATTACAAGACAAATCCTTACAGTTGTATACTTTTTGTTCTACATTATCCACCCAATAACAATAAAAATCTGAGATAACATTATAAACTAACTAATAAGCTTTAAGAAGCATGTTTTTCGAAAGCACTAGATAAAGATATCTCTTTATTAGTTTATACTAATTTTTATAGGCAATGTTAAGGCAGATATATTATCCAAAGCTTTAACCCTATAAAAAATTCACTTCGCATGAGGCCTGCCTACGTATTGGATCCGTAAGACATTCGCAGAACTTCTCGCGCCATCCATCGTGTCCTTGTTACTGATTTGCCTTTGGACTCCTGCGCTTCGAAAGTGGCTTCTCTTGTGAACACTCACCATTTTGACTCGCCACCCTTTCCCGCGTGAACTCGGTCGTTTTTGTGAGTAAATTAAATATTCATAACTACGCATATGTCATCTTTTTCCGGGAGATTGTTTCAAATTGCATGGCGGTGTGATTGAACGTGAATTCGTGGGTTCATTCCGAATAATTTAAGCTTAACACAATAAAACCACGAATTGTGGTCAGTGTTGAATGTGAGATCATATGAGGTAGATTTAAAAGTCAAAGCATTAATATATTTTTAAATATTTTGAATATATAGTCCTTTAGATTATGCATTGATGGAAAATATTACCTGAAATTATTGATCGTTAACTTTTTTCTGGCTTGTTTTTTCGGAAGAGAAGTGCCGTTTTTATGAGTAATGCTACAGTACTAATACTTCCACTCCTGTGATCTACACACTCAATAAGTACTCCAGATATCGTGATTTACGTTTGTTATCCTTTAGTGTTCCTCCGTAATGCAGTGTTATTGGAGGCTGCCACCTCGCATATATTGAAAGTAACCAATTGAATTTTCAAAACCACTCATATTGGTTTACCTTTAAATTCAATGCACGAATATATTCCGAGTTACCGCATGATATTAAACTATAAATGTGTTAATAATTTTTTCATTGGTGGTATAATCGATTTATTGGACCGGTACATATTTTTTATTGCCCTCAGTTTGGTGCCAAATATTCCGAATAATCTAAAGCTGATGTCCTATGAAATTGCTGTATGTTCACTTTGACATAGATTTGTTTGGCAACCAAAAGCCAGCTGTCAGAAATTTCTCTCGCAAATATAACGAGATTCTTTCGTTGCACCCTAGTACAAATGCGTTCATGTTGCTGTTACGTAAAAGTCTTTTCATTATATTAAAGAATTTTACAGATCACGAAACGATTATCTTCATTACAACAATAATACTACAGCATTGTTTTTCAAGTAGTAGCATTAGTTGTCTTTCTTCCAGAACACATCTACTACATTTATGGCCTGTAAATGTAAGCATTGAAGCAAAAATAACTTTTAACGACCATTATTTTATAAAATATTGTATAAATGTTTTCCAGTTAAACTTTTAACTGGAAACTTTTAACTTTTTTAAAATAACTTTTAACGACCATTATTTTATAAAATATTGTATAAATGTTTTCCAGTTAAACTTTTAACTGGAAACTTTTAACTTTTTTAAAAGAACTTTTAACGACCATTATTTTATGAAATATTGTATAAATGTTTTCCAGTTAAACATATGACAATCGTACAATGTACGTATGAAGCGTTCAGTTACCAATTCCGTGAGGACCCGTGGTGATTGATGCGAGGGTATTTCACGCTAAATCCCATGTGTCACAGGTTCTAACTTATTCAGGCGAGGTCGGACTAGAATTTATCTTTGACTGTAATTTGTAAAAGCTTTTCTTGTGCATATACTGTAATATCTAATGCCCGTGAAACTTGATCTTAGGGATGAGTCGATTCCACTTTTTTTCGATTGCGATTCCGATTCTAATTATTTCAAATCGATTCCCGATTCTCGATTCGATTCCATCGATTCTTATTCCTAATAACAGGTAGGATATTGATATACCAGTAGCGTACGACTATTGATCAAATTCAAGTATTGGCCGAAATAAAATAACAAAGACAATTAAGTCGCTCGAAAAGTATATTTATTAACAAATAGCAAATATATCCTCAGCTTATAGAGGTAGATAAAAAGTACAAATTGATAGCCCACACCCGAAATTACTGGGACAAATATGATGTGATTAATGAAAGTTGATTTGACTATTTATCCATCTGGAATCGATGGAATCGGAATCGACTTTAGGCGATCGATTCTCGATACCGATTCTAATCCTAAGAATCGGTGGAATCGGGAATCGACATTTGGATTCGACTCATCCTTACTTCATATGTGTGAAAATATTTAGTCATAAACTAAACTAATCCCGAATCGTATCCTCGTGAGGGTGATGTACACAATCATGTTCGGATTTGATGAGATTCTCATCCTTCGTGAGAGCAGCTATCCTTCCATGACGAGAGCTAGTTTCCGTGAAACCAGACCATCGCTGCGTCCAGAGCGCGGTTGGGCAACTTGAGAAAACGCTGCTGACTCTTCGACGGTCGCTCTTTTAATTGAAGGCAAAATTATCGAAACGTCTTCCCTTTGAATTTTAATTATGGTAACACTGGGACCGTGAACGGGCACACAACTTTTCCCTTCGCCGTGAATATCTCTAATTTCACATGTCGTCCATTTTCTAATTCTTCGGGAATGGAAATTAATTTTCCTGGTCGTGTGATTTTTACTTTCATTGTTGACATCTGGTCCTGGAACAAGAGCGTGAGATATCCCAGAGTCCAATGGGTGCCCGAATTCCATCGGTTCCTCTTGTTAACCATAGATGCAGGAATGCCTCAAAACAGGGCATGAGGAAAAGGTGAAATCTTCTCGAACAAAATTCATCCAGGCGCGTCTAATTTTACTCTCTCTTCGCTCGATGTGCCCTCTATCACTCCGTTTTACCAATCGAACTCAGGTCGATGCGATCTCGGACCGATCTGAACATTCTAAGCCAGCCGACTCGGATTGCCTGGTTTATTTACCAATGCGAAATCCATTGAAGTATCGATTTGAATCGGTTCATTTCGATTTGAAATCTCAGACTGGCAGAGAAAGCGGGCCGAGTTAGCTCGCTTCTCATATCGATCTCGCTAGTACGTTGCGTTTACCATACCGAGCTAACTAACCGAGCCAGATCGATCTGAGTTCGCTTGGTAAACGTAGTGTATGAGTGTGCACCTGAGGCCACACTTTGGATTTGGCGTCCAGGAGTGCGAACGGGGAAAGGGACTCGAGTGAAGAAAAAATGAATAACGAGTTAAGATAGAATTTCAGTTTAAAAAAGGAAATGTCAAAACATTTATTCTTACGTGAATAGTAATTTCATGCTTAAACTTATTATATTTTTGAGCTCTCTATTCGATCTAGTGCGCTAATCTCTTCGCAACACAAAGGTGCCCTTGCCTTCCATTCATTACAGGTCCTGCACAACTAAAAATAGATCGGGAGCAGGGTTGATGTGAACCAAAAGAACGTCGATAAGGCATCCGTGATTGTTGTCAAGATTGTTGACCTTAGGTAAAGACGTAAAGCATGCATGCTGTAAAGTTTAAAATTACACTGTGATATAGAGCCCAAGTTTTTAAACGCTTAATTCGAACGAATTCAACAACTGAACACAAAACATTCGGCGATGGCTGCTGTTTATTCACAGAATGCAACTTAACGGCTGGTTACAAAGCATCCCGCCAGAGGAAACTATTCCATTCAACGTCGTCCGTTTGCGCTTGATGTGTTCCAATGTGTGCTAACTTCAACACCTCGAATGTCATGCTCCCAACATCAAACGTATTGCATCGAAACCCAGTGCGGGACCCACATTAACACGGTATGCAGGACATAGTCCAGATTGTTCGACCTTGGGGCACTGCTGTCTCCATACTCCTATCTTCCTACTCGATGGGTACACAGATGTAGTAATGCGAGTGCCCTTATATTAAAGCTTTCAGTCCGGGGCCATTGATTATCGTTCATGCTTGAACTAACACGAGTAATGGCAAAGGAGCAAGCGAAAATTGGGAGTGCCGTTGAGGTGCCGTCGACGCTGGCTGATTTTATGTCATAGGTCTGGGACGTGAACTGCATTAAACCAAGGTAACTAGGATTGGTCGTAGTTACTCATCATTAATGGCGGTCGCTTTGCTCTTAGCTGCCTGCTGAGTTTAAAACATTCTTCACGGTAGAGCGTCCTACTCTTGGTATTATTCTACCCTTCGCGCAAAATTTTACTCCAATGCCCAGAATAGAGGCTTTGAGCAAGAGCGAATGTGGATTTTTGGAATGTTTGTCGATCGAGCGCATGTGCCTGAATTCAGTGTCGTGATTTAATCCGGATTCATGTTAATGGGAAACACTTGTTTCTATCACGAATGAAATTCTAAAATACTCGAAAAATGATGTGGATTTTAAACATGAAATAATAAAAACGAGTAATTTTCCTAAATGTTATGCTTTTAGTTAAAAATTTTATATTGTGGAAAATTTTCGGTTTTATAATTTCACGGGGTTTCTCTTACACTTTCCACAAATTTTAACCCCATCCTACTCTGTCGAAACTACGTTTGGTTGGGAATATTTTTAGTGGGCATCCATGGCCTTGGGAACTTATGGTCTGCTTTTTGGTGTTTAGAGAATTACAAATGATGAGTAATAACCTTATTATATCAAGTTAAGTGAACTATATCACCTCCATATTGACGGCTTCGATTCTCTTCTGGCGCAGAGGTAAAAGGTAAAGAATTTGCCTTATAGCATTATGGCCGAGCGATCAATTCAGCATGAACGGTTGAACCAAAAATATGTTATGTACTATGTTATTGCTGGTCAAATTTATCTGAAATACAACATGGATATCCCCGAAAAATAATATCTTTTTTCGTTTTGAATTGTTAATTTAGGCCTAAGTATTTGCTGATCATTTAAGAGTGGGTCTCTCGCAGAGATCTTCTTACAGCGAGGAAGGAATGCAAGTAGGTCCCAGTGCTAGGGCAAGGTTATTAGTAAATTTGGGAATATTTTAAGTCATTTTCTTAGTAAGTGTCAGTTCGGTTGATTCGTTGGTTAAGGCGGGCAAATGAGTGTTCCACGAACCTAAGGACGAGGATCACGTCCCCTACAATGACTCCTAGATGATTATTATTATTCATAACTTAACAGTCGATGTTCTTTATTTTATCAGTTCTTATCCATTACTTAAATCGTCCTTGAAACTTCTATTCTTAGGATTGGTCTGCAGGAGCCAGTCAGGAGTGAGTGATTAATGCATTGTGAATGAAGTAACTTTGTTATTCCACATATTTTTTATTTATAAATTTATAAAGAGGGTTTCGACGTGGCACGTCATCACCTGCTCACCTGATGAGGACGTGCCTCGTTGAAACCGTCTTACAAAACAATTATGTGGAATAACAAAGTTACTTCATTTACAATGCATGGCAAATTCCATGAAGCCACACCTGAGACAACTGAGTAGACTAATGAATAGCTGAAAATTAACTGGAGTATTCGTGTTTCCCTCGTTCCCATTCTCATACCAGAGGAAATACTGCACAGAAGCATGCTGCGAGAGAGCGGTTGTGTTAGAAATGGTTGGATGTTGTGTGTTAAGCATTGTGCTAGGCGTGTTTGTGTGTGTTCATGTTCAATATGCAATTTCTCTATGTTCCTGTTTTGTATTAATGCTATTCTTTTGTTTGAGGTCTTGTTAGTGGCGCCAAATATTGTTAGTCGCAAAGTAGCCATTGTGGTAGTTCAACACGTTTTATCTTTGTGAAATTAAAAGTTTTTCGAAAAAAAACGGCAGTACGTGTTGATTATTTACTGAAAGACCTTTTCCAGACGCAAAGGAAAGAAAACAACCAACAGTTTGATGCAAATGTCTGAATTACTGAGAAACTTCATTTTGTGCACCATCTGCTCAGGAGGGCGAGAATCATTTAACACTCAATTAGCGGACTGAGCCTTGTTTGTCGGTGCTATGAAGTGTGTGTGGGTGGACACTTTCGTTTTCGGTGTTGCTACGCCGCCCTTGCTAAAAATGGCGAGGACGGTCGACGAGATGCGTTTTTTTCCCGTTTGAGTGTGTCCGAGCGACGACCACTTTCCACGCTCTGTCGAAGAATAAACGAATTACATGATGGCCATCCGCCTCTCATCCTCCGCCCTGTCCAGGAAATGGGACTTTCACCTCCGAGATTGGTCGGCGAGTCGCTTGGGGTGCTGTGGTCGCCTGGTCTTTCTCCCCTCCATCCAGTGTAGCCGTAGGTTCAGTATTTCCTCTAAATAACCGAATTGTCTCTCTCACGGCGATTCTACTGCGAATTGTTCATGTGGATATCAACGGTTTACCTTCCGAAGAGATGAACTGGTTATGGCTAAAGTCGTATAACCATAACCATGAGCTCCATAGGAATTCGAAAGCTGATTACGATCTGACCGTCTGTCTCTCCGAGAGTCTCTGAACGAGAAATGTCACGTGGAAAGTCACGAACGTCTTTCAACTTTTCTTACCTTTCGAACCACTTGTGCAGTGTATGTTCTGTAGTGATTGAAACCATAGTTTTGAAATTTTTGAAGTCTCGGAATGGTCCGTACATATCTCGTCAAACTCTCCATGTCATAATGTTGAAGTCAATCTTTTACAATGGGAAAATAATCAAGTATTCTGTATCTATGAACTCTGTGGTTGATTATGTTGCTATTTTATTGACAATCGCGCAATTGTGTGCCTTAGAAATAAAAACTACTGAGATTAAGTGGTTGTCCATTTCGTCGTTGGTTTGTCTGCTAATTTTGTGAGGAGTGCCGGTGGACGATGCTAAAATAATTCGTGGCCTGAGTTGACGTTTAGTTTAAGATCATAAAAATGTAACGATCCGACGCACTGACGCGTCATTGTTGTAATATGCCGACCATGGTTGATGTAGATGAAGCGGAATGCCCCCATTGATCCCAGGCCCTAGGAACAAGTCAGTGATTGCTGCCCTAAAGGGAATCACGAATGCCATTCTTGTAAAATCTGGTTCAATGTGTAAGTAGGCTGAAAGAACGTCAGCGGAAATATATTGACCTCTGGGGACCTTATCTCACTGTGGCGTTATTCTCCCCCCTCGAGGGAGTTCATTCTTAGCCATCCAAAAAAGACGGTGGAGGTATTGATTTTTAAATACATCATAATTTATTAAAATTTCAGACTACTATTTCTTTTGGATTAGGAATGATACGCTCGTGCGTGGAGATATTTGGACTCGTGAAAAATAAGCAGTTGACCTTGAAGCTTTTACATTCTGCGGAGTGCATTTTGGTTGCAAGTAAGCGAGCGCTAAATGAGAAAATGGCGAGGAAAATACGGGGACTTGAAACAGCGAAGGAGGCATGTTTGTTTTTTGCTGTACCAAGCATTGAAATCCCTGCGAGTATTCGGACCCAATGGTTGTGAGGAATTTCTATTGAAAAACTTAGGACACGCCAGAGAAATAGAACCTGATCCTTGTTTTAATGATAAAATAGTACCCAAGGAATCACCTCCTCACCTGAAAGTCTGGGAAGAGAGCCCTTGATGACACGATCACTGAGGATTGAGACATAGTTTATATGTTTATACTACAGCGCTGCTACTAGCATCGAGGAACTGAGTACATGCATCCTTGGGGACGAAAGAAGAGCAACGATTCAGGTAACAGGGAACTGGCGGCAGAGCCAGATAATTTTTGGACATACTTCATCTGATTTATTCTTTACAAGGGTCCAGATAGATGTATAGTTAGTTGTTCTTTTATGAATCGTCGAATTTTTATATTACGATTTTATTTTGAAGGATGGAAGAGCAGTTCTTATGGAGATAAGGTCTCATTTCCATTTAAATCTCTCTCGAAGGCGTACAACATGCATGCTCCGCATCGCAAAGACACCCATAAACAGCAGGTGATACTTGCGGGAGGAGTGGTGGTGTCTATCCATGAGGCAACATTATGGAGCGACGTGAGGGAGGAAGAACTTGTCCCCGTAACATCAACGGGGGCAAATTATACGTTCTCCTCGTACAGAATACCCTCCCAATGGTTCCATCAAATATCTCTAATATGAGAACAACAATCACACTTTTCCACATTTTTTTATCTCCAGTACTACGCGTTTCGACTCACAGAGTCATCATTAGCCACAAGAGGTCATCGTCAGGCCATTGTGACGAACTTCCTCTACATTACGCCCGAATCAGTGAAACTTATTTCTAATATCTGTCTCTGGAATCAGAATGCGCTACATATGTGCCATGCGTATGTGGAGCGGAGCCCGAACATTTTGTGCCCCAGCTCCGTCTTTTGTATTAAACTTTTACTCCCCTTTTTTATATTTTCTGTCCTGAATATTACATCAATGCCACCTGACGGGGTGGCAGTCATGGCAATTGCCTAGTCTATGATGTCCTTATGATCAAATGGAATTCACTGCTGCCATGCCATTTTCTCGCTCTGCGTTGAGGGCTAATGAATGAAGCAATGGGGCCCTGCCTTTACCACGTGCTAGTTCATCGCTCCTATCCTAAAAATCATAAGAATGCTGTGACATCTAATGGCTTGGTTATTTTCTCCATCCTCATCCGGCACTCGGTCGTCGAGGGATGAACACGCTTGGCCCGGGAAGCCTTTTACAGCAGAATTGGCCTTCGGGATGTATTTTTTTTGGTCGGCAGGGCGTATTATAGTCCGTGGATGCAAAATGGAATCTCTCGCTCCCTTCCTCCATTAGCTGTACCCGCCCGCCCACGGCACATAAAAGAGAATCGACCGACCTGCCACCTGACGGCGTCCTCCGGTGTCCCCGTCATCGCCTAATATGGGAGGCCGCGAGCGAGCGAGAGGGGCATTAGGCGTGCCAACGCAAAACGCCTCGCAAACAAGAGACTGGGACGCAAGCACCCTCCCCCCACACCTCTCTTTTTTCCGCCTTCGCGACACCCACCATTCCTATATCCCCCTTCCCGCCTCGCGTGGTCGCGTCGACAATGGGCCGCATTCGATCGCGCGTGCGCAGAGAAAATCGGCGGCCGAGGGAAAACTCCCGGCGGTTTTCACTTTATCCACTAACTGTTGTATAAGGTAGTTTGAGCGAAATTTCATTTTACTTAGAAATCAATGGATTTGGTCTCATTTTAAAGAAAAATATCTCACCCTTCTAATGACGCCAAAAATTCCCTTACCACATTACTTTCGGAGATATTGACCAAAAAATACCATCCCTTTTACATGGGAAATGGTACGTGTATGCACTCCACAGAGACATTATTTACAAAATGAGGTATTTATAACTCTTAGATGTCGTAAAAAAACGAACTGTGTGTAGTTGGTATGTTTTCTCAAATATATTTGAACATTAATCGTATTGTCACGGCAGTAGGTTCTTAGGTATCACAAAAAACCTTCCGTTTTGAAGGAGTTTCAAACGCACCGCGCGAAAAATTGAGTCAAGTTAAAGACTTATTTAGATATTTTCATTTAATTACTTACAATGTCTGTCATATAAAACTATATTATTGTACCATTAATAATGCAATATTTAATTGATGTGTCCCACAGCTGGTGAAATTAAAACGTACAATTCGAATATGGCGTAGATGTCATTCAAATTCATGGCGGTTCAAAAAATTGCGTATTCCATGATAGCTAATGAGGGCGGATGTTTGAAAAGTGGCGAAAGAGGCGAAGTTTGCACCTTCGTGTTGGAGGAGTTACATCACCCGCTTAAATTCCAACTTATTGGAAATGGCACATGGCAAACAAGTAGTCTCTAACCGTTTTTGATTCATCGGAAAGTTGAAAAATGACCTTCATCATTGGAATAAAAGGCGTCAGTTGTGGAGCATCATCTTTTCCCGGCCACTAACAGGCCACAGTTTGTAGCAGGAAAGGAGTACTACTCCATCGTACCCGCCTCCGTCCCGACCACATTTTAAAAAAATGTATCCAGTTCTTAAATTTTATGCAATTTCTGGTACAATTAACGGAGGAATACTTGCGAAGACTGATGGACTCACATCGCTATTTTATTTATTACTTGTTCCTGCGCCCCTATAATTTAAGGTTCCTGCGCACAAGTGATATAATTTCGAGCGAAGATTAATTACGATTGCGCATGTGCAAGCCTCCTAGTATTGAGATCTATCTCGGGACAAATCCTCGGACCCGCTTTGTAGAGTGGTCATAGAGGGCTAAGCAAACACTCCTAGAGGATGGCCATTAGTGATTTCATGATGTTGTATTTTAATTTCTGAAAGCCTTTACACGCCAGCGTCGCTAATACCTAAGAGTTCTCTTTGAAAATTATGGGGGAGGAATGTTTTAAGAATCTGTGTATGTCAATTATAAGACCCTACTGACTTTTATTGAGTGAGAGAAAATGGCTCTGAGTTTTTTTTTGCAATTTTTACGTGAAAGCATCTGGCGGAAATTAAAGAAATGGAAGTATGAATATTGAAGGAAAAGAGATTGGCCAATACGTTTCTGATTAGTATGAATACCGGCTCATCTACCGTCTTGGTCAACGATAGTTTTCGCTGTTAATTTTGAAATAGTAACATATTTTCTCTCGTGAAATGAAACAATCAAGGTTAGGGAAATTCTGAATTTTGGTGACATGAAAATCGCCTCAATGACAGATGGAATCTTACCCGTCGTTCCTCATTCCGATTTCTGCCGTAAAGAATTAACGAGTCAAAATATGTTGGTTCATAGGACAGAATTTCGTGATAACCAAACGCTGGGAGCTGATGTGGACGTTCATTTAGTCAGAGCCCTTTTTTATTTTGGGAGGACCGGCGCTTAGGTGACCAGAAAAGATACGCACAACGCAAATCCGTCGTATGTTAAGAATTGTCAGTGGAGTGAGAGATTGTCGTGCCTCCATGTTGGCACATCCGCGGAGACAATCGTGTGGCCGGAAACACTTCACACACTACCTTCAAATTGATGCGCTCCCTGTAATTCTTTTCATCTTCACCCCTTCCGTAATCGTGCGCAGATGACGCAAAGAAGAGTGATTCATAAACAGTTCATGAATTGGTGGAATTCTTCTCTGTTGAATCATCATGCTTGGCGTTGTTGACGTTGGATGTGGGAGTTCTCATTTCATGCGAACCATTCGTCAACAATATGTCCTTTTAGTGGAAGAATCCATTCGTCATCATGGGTGACGTGATCACCAGCGATCGCAAATGCTCTTTTCCTGAAGGTATCTAAGCCGAATGGGCTGCGGGAGAAAAACATTCAATACATAGGATGAATCGGATACTGATACTGAATCCACATTTAGTGAATCTGATACAGTTCTCCAGACCATTCTCCTTCTGCCGACCGCTTCATTCCGAAATAATCATTAAATTTGACGTCATCTATGAATGGCCTTCTGTATTCCATTCTAGGTCTCCCTCTGCGATTCCTCGCATTCATTTCTCCAACCAATATCGTTTCCATGTGGCTGTTGTGTCGCCAAATGTGTCCAATAAGTTTTCTCCCCGCCTACGCATCCATTTCTTTGCGGTTCTTTTATCTCCACCTCTTTGCGAAACTTCCTCGAGAGCGATTCTCTTCGTCCACATAATTTTCTTCGTTCTTCCGTGACACCAAATCTCCTTTGCTTTCAATCTCTATAGCTCTGCTCTTGTCACTGCCCAGAATTCACTGCTCTTTAAGAGCATGCTCTTATATGGCGGAATGCATGTTTCGATGTTACAAATACATGTTTCGACAAAGTGCTTCCCTACTCTCCAGGCTTGTCTTTCTAGCTATTTTCAGATTCTTCTGTTAGAATGCCTTCTTTGCTTGGGTTCTTTGGCTATGTGATTCTTCCATCGCTGGTCATCCTCCTTTCCAGAGAGTAAAACTCCTCCATATGTGTTGATTTTTATTGTCCAAGTTTTACAGTGAGTCTGTGTTCTTGATTTCTTCCACCAACCATAACCTTGGTTTTCTTAACACCGGTATTCAAGCTGTCTACTTTCATAGTTAAGTCCATGCACTTAAGCTTTCTCGTCAGATCGTCTTTCTTCTCGTGGCCGATGAAGCAAGTCAACTCGGGCTGGTCTCTTAGGATCCTCTTCTGTGTGTCTCGGGGTTGAAGTAGTCTTTCGTTCCTCTACTTTTCCTGAAACCGAATTGGTTTTCATCCGGAAATCTTCCATTTTCTGTCCCATCCTCCTGCAGATGAATCTGGTTAGAATATTTGATGATGTACCGCATGGCTAATTGTTCTGAAATCTAAGCTTCTCTCGGCTCTTCTCTTCATTGGAATAGGAATGATTACATTCTTCTTGAAGTCCATTGGTGCTTGTTCCCTTGATTATATGCCGCGTATAGCTTATTCAGGGTCCTCACTCCCGCATATTTAAAGAACTCCGAGAGAATTCCATTTATCTCTGACGCCTTCCTCTCTGTCCATTATTACAGCATCAAATTCTGATCATAGTGTTGGGTTCTTATCTAGGGTAGGGTTAAGATTCTGTGTAAATTGGTCAGAGTACAAAATAATACCCTCCATTACACTTCCAAAGTAAACATTGAGATAAAACCAATCTAGGATATGATGCGAAGGTAGGTCCAAGTGCCTGGCGCACTGAGTGCTCCATCTGGAAGAGATTTGTTGATACAACGGTCTCCATTGGACCAACGATAATCGGTGCATTCCATCGATGAAATATTTCATAGGGAAATTTTGAAGAATTTCAAGGATGTCACCGCGTTTTTGCTCTGAAATCAACACAACTAAAAAAAGACCGTTGAATAAACTTTCTGCTTTAAATCCTCACTATATTTGCAGCAATTAGACGTTTCCCTTGGCTGATTCATCAATTATTACGAGCCTCATGTAGTTACTGCATCATTTCCGTGCACAGTTAATGCATGCATTCCGTGCACAATCAAATTATTAGTCACCATTCTTTGAAGTACCTTATATTATGAATTACATTTCATTCAAGTACCAGCGGGCGTAATGTTTTAGAATCTATGTGAATGTCTGACACTTTGTGAGAGGCCGCTCCATGCAGAAAATATGAAGAGATGTATTCACTCCTTGGCTTGAATTTCAAAACCTTTCTTTTCCTATAAATGTTAAATCTTAAATAAAATATATACCTAAATGTGTATATAATTCAATCTTACACATAATGTGACATTCCTTCAAATTTTAGTCAATCTAGAGGATCGCAACGGGTCTCCCAAACAGCTTATCTCAGCGATAAATGGTCCACGGATCGTATAATACGTGTAACTTTTACCAATTGAAACTCGCGCACAACGCAAAATTCAAGGTACTCTCGAGTTTCTTTGAATTTAGATAACTGATAACTTGTATTTTTTTATTGTGCACATGTATGTTCGTACAGAGTCCATTGTCTGCGCATAATAAACACTTGCTTGCATTTGTTTCAGGTACCATCGGTTAGCGGTGTCCTCGTGGATTTCACGCCAGCGGTGACGGCGAGCTGCAAGGGGGGCTACATGACCATCCGGGTGGCCACCAACCAGAGTTATTCCGGTAAGATCGCCACACCCTCGCCCCCCCCCCCCGCCCCACTGCCCCTTTCCTCCTTTTCTTCTGCACCTTCTTTCACGTAACCCAACGAAATGGCTCCGACTTCAGGCGCTTCACTCGTGCATTCTTGGGGTTTCAGAGCTACCACTGCTGTCATTCTTCAGATATTGACGCCCGTGGTTATGTCAGATGTTAAGCCTAGATTAGTACCAGTTTACAAGGAAAAACATTCGTTTAAGCTGGCTGTAGCGGTGATCATGGGTCATTGAGTACTTTTTTAAATAATTTTCATATGTGAGTAAAAGATATTCTTGGACCAATGTTTTTTTTCTATAATTTGATTCACCTGTTTGGTCATACATTTAAGTAGACATAGGCTTTGTCAGAAGGAACATAATCCAGTACTTTTTAACGAGTTCAAATTGAACACTCAGTAGACTTATAACAATAAGTAAACAAAATTAACAATTTTTATAGAATACAAAACAATATACATGATAAGGTTTTAGATATCATAATAGTTACTGATTTAAAGTTGCATTACATTACAATTAGTTACATTTCATTTTGATGATTTAGAAAAAGAGCGAACTCATCCACAGTATAGAATACTTTACTAAGAAGTAAACGTTTCAGTTTGATTTTGAATTGCCCCAAAGAATTAATATTCCTTATGCTTTCAGGAAGAAGGTTATATGACTTTATTCCTTTATGGAAAGAACCATCACTGCATCTTTTTGAGTTCCTTGGTAGCACATGAAGTTTTTCTCTGGATCTAGTTCCAAAACTATGGTACTCCTCATTTTTACCGAAAGAGTTAATATTTCTTTTAATAAATACGAGGAAGTGTTCACTTCGGCGCATCTCTTGATACGTTGGAACTCACCCTGCTGGTAGGAATATAATGTTCCCAGAAAAAAAATTAAAACTTTTACCTAATGGTAGTCCGAGCGAGATAGTTCCCTAGTCATTATAGAGACCATATTAAAATTATACGTTTTAATTTCACCAGCTGTAGGACACATCAATTAATTATTGCCTTAGTAATGGCGCAATAATATAGTTTTATATGGCTGAAATTGTAAGTAATTAAATGAAAATATCTAAATAAGTCTTTAACTTGACTCTTTTTTCGCGCGGTGCGTTTGAAATTCCTTCAAAACGGAAGGTTTTTTGTGATACCTAAGAACCTACTGCGGTGAAAATATGATTAATTTTCAAAGATAGTTGGGAAAATATACAAACTACACGCTGTTAGTTTTATACGCCATCTAAGTGTTAGAAATACCTCATTTTGTAAATAATGTCTCTCTGGAGTGCGTAAACGCTCCATTTCCCATGTAAAAGGGCTGGTATATTTTGGCAAATATCTCCGAAAGTAATAACGTAATCGATTTATTACAAAATAATTGTCATGTACCGTTTGTTTACGTGTTAAAATAGCTTTTAATTGCAAAAAAAACATCTGTATCATGCGCTTTTTTCCACGTTTATCGATATTGTAAATGTGAGCAAGTATGCCAAGTTTCACGTTAATCCGAACATAAACAAAAAACGCTCCCAACACCTTAAAATTCCCGTGCATGTGAAGTGCTAGAGAGAGATGGCGGAGATCTCTCTGTGGAATCCCTATTCCGCCCTGGGTACACCGCCGTTCTTCGGATCGGATGTTTCACTGTTGACCTCCTTGATTTGAAGCGGCTCTGGAACTAATATGAGGCTTACTATATGTAGCGTGGTACCGGGGACAGATGGGGGTTCGACAGTTTGGAGCCGAGTGGAAGGCATAAACCAGAGGCTCAGCTATGTCTGCGGGAGCGAGGGAGCCGAGTTCTTGGGCGTTAGGCCGGTGCTGGATTCGTGTCGAGTGCCAATAATTCGCTCGGGTGTCCACCATACTTATGAGGCGTCTCAGGATCGCGCAGGACATTTGAGCATCTCCATCGAGTTTAGCATAGACGGTAGGCTAGAAATTAGTAGTCACTTCGTGGACAGACAGAATGTGTAGTTCAAATATCAGTTGTAGCGAGTAGATCATTTGGTGTGTTAAAAAATTCTGCGTTTCTAGTAAGTCATTTTTTTTAAAGTACTAAGAGTATAGGGCCCAAAATATATAAGTATAGCTTAATCGATGGCAGTATATTGGAAATATTCCCGAAACGCAATAATGAGAAATGTGAACGAATAGCCGTAGCTGAAGTCAATGGCTGTAGTTAAAAAAAAGATTCCAGAATTCCATAATCTAATCTACTGCATGGAATGTTGTGTCATTATTCACACTGAAAGTTGACTGACGGACGATATTTTAAATAGTGAAGTCTCTACAAAATCGTTTGCCACTCCTAGAAAAGATAGAATCGATCGAGCCAGAGGCGAAATATTTGTAGCTGAGAATAATGCAATCGTATGCCAATCGGAAATCGTACCAGAAACCAGCCTAGAACCTGTATGGTGTTCAATTGATTGCACTTAAATCCAAAACAATACTTGTGTGCTCATACTACAAGCTACCCAACACTGACGTTACTTCAATTTTAGCACTAGAAACACAGATAAATATCATCTCATCCAGAAATCCCGAAAGAAATTTGATAATAGGTGAAGATTTCAATGTTCCCCTACAGATTGGAAGAACTACAGTTTCATACCCGGGGGTGAGAGGACGATATTGGGAGTCCCTGCTGCACTCGCTCTCATAAAATGCACTACATCTACTTTTTTTCCACTTATTATCCTGCAAGCCACCAAAGGGTGTTTGGCAGGGAGATACGCAACAGATCTTCGGAACCAATTAGAGGAGACAATATCCTTGATTTATTGGCAATAAATAGAGCACATTAAGTAATCAAGGTTGACACAATCGAGGGATTTCGTGACCATCGGGTAGTTACAGCTAAGTTTTCCTTTAATATCAATAAAAATTTTAAACAAATAAGAAAATTCTACATTAAAAAATTAATTTAGATGCATTCAAGTGTCGATGTAAAAAAATTCCTTTCCGCTTTTAAGTTTTCCTTGAATTCAAACTTAAATTTACGAGCCGTAACAGCGAATTTTCCTTTTTTACTCTCTATTTGGGATATACATTCATATTCCTGCCATGAAGAAGCGCTCGTGTAAACTATATCTTCTCTGTATTGAATTGTGATCATTAATGTCCTCAATGGAATCCAAATAATTGGATATTCAACGTATGTATGTACAGTCACTTCAAAAAGTATCGCGACACGCTAGACTAGCGGTTCGTATAGGTCGGCCGTCGAAGCTCGAAGTACGTTGGCTATCCTGGGCCGTCTCTGGTAGCTATGAGAATTTGCTGGTACACTTTACATTTTCCACGAGAAAAAGCGCCAGGTTAAGTGGGACTGCATTATGGGAGTGCTCTCGTTCAGAGGCGAAGATAGACTTGCTTCTAGAATCGGCTTTGAGGCCGATATTCGGTGAAAGAAGTAAGAAGGGGAATGTGGTGAAAAGGCAATATTGAATGGAGTTGAGTGATTATGCGAGTGAAGTCGCGGGAAGGTAAAGCGAAAAAGAGCCGAATGCACGGAAATACGGGCTTCAACCTATGCATGAAGGAGAATGGGGACCGCTATCGGCTGGGCCCAGCGAACTGGCGAGACTTTCGCCCGCCTAATGGAAAATTATGAGATCTATTGACTCTTGCCAGTGGACAATATTATTATTTCGGTGTATATTATCCTAAAGTTGTGAAACCATTTTCGTGCATATTTATAAAAAATACAATCGAATAAAAAATTATTCATTTATTATCAGCGGAGAGTTTAATTTTAATCAAGTTTTGTCATGCTTGACTTGGGGTTTTAAATAAGAACACGGTACAGTTTTAACGGATTTATTCCTTTTTTCAATATGTTGTGGGTCCACCTTCATTATCAATGGCCTCTTGTAATCTCATGGTCATCGACCGCACAAGATTTTGACACAAAAGTGGTCTGCCTTTAAAGGAGACCCAAATTTCTCTCACCTTATTTTCTAATGTCACCTCTGTCAAAGAATCATCCAAATCCTTTTGAAGAGCTGGTATGCCACCAACGGTCAAGGGAGAATCTCCCATTGAGGCAAATATTGACTCATCCATGTCTCGTGTGGTACAGCGGGGCCTTCCAGATCGAGCGCGACTTTGGGAAGTTTCATCCTCGTTTGCCCTTCTTAGCCATCTGTAAAGAAGGCTACGATGGACTCCTAACTCGGCAGCCACTTCGCACACTGAGCGCCCGCCTCTCACCATGCTCACCATCAGAGCGCGCTGGGCTGGTTTCGCGAAGAGGAGCTCTTTCCAGTTTCGTCTTTGTAAGAGAACTACCGATTATGATTACGATGCCCCTGAGTGGCGAACACCATTGCTTCCCGTAGTGAATTCATTTCAATGTTAGTCTTCCAACGCGAACGAAGTCGATAGCACTGTCGGAGTTTTGTCCCACTTGACTTAAAATATATATCATGGTGTACCCGACGATTCCCATAGTCAACCGAAGACGACCCAGGATAGCCAACGTACTTTGAGCTTCGACAGCCGACCTATACGAACCGCTAGTGTAGTGCGTCACGATACTTCATGAAGTGACTGTACATTTGTATATAGTTTCAGGTGGCGTAGATGTCATATTTATCAAATTGCGCCTTTGCGCTGTGAAGTTAACGATGCGATGTTTAAATCGATGTTCAAATTTTCTCGTATCATGTATTAAAATATTGATTACTTATTGCAGTAGATTTCAAAATGTAATCACTGTTACGTGAACAACAGGTATATTTTTAGCTTAAGGGATCGAGAAGAAAGGTTGTAAGAAACATTCGTCGTAAGATGAGCGTCATTGAAAGTGAACAGTGTTGCGTTAGGGAGCTACTCTTCAGAGAATATTACATACAATGACACAAACGACCCTCGAATGATGTGTCTACAAGCGCGGGGATGATTGAGGCCTGGCAGTGGGCGGGGGTGTGCACTTGGCGGCTCAGATACGGCAGTCGTGAGCAGAGGAAGATGAGTCATACAAGGTGCAGTCGGGGCAAAGGAACAGGATCACCGGATGACGTCGCTCGGCGACGAAATGTAGGTCGTTATTAGTTCTTATCAACGCGGAGTATACGAAGTTTTTCTGTTCAATCAAAATGATATTCTATAAAGTTACGCCAGAAACAATCACACTCAACCAGGGGCGATCCCAGGAATTTATAATTTATTTTGGGGTAGGGGGGACTACCATTCAATTATGGCAATTTTCAGTCATCCTGAAAAAACTAAAAAACTGTTACATCATTATATATACATACTAATAACTATTATACTTTTCAGATCAGTGATCGGAGTGTTTAATGTTGTATTTGATAACTACGTCTAGTTGTCAAAATTGTTTTGTTAAACCCAAAATTTTCGGGGGGGAAGTATCCCCCCCCCTGGGATCGCCCCTGCCCTCAACACGATATCGTCATTTACGCTCGGACGTAATCGTGTAATTGAGGTCTCGGTGGATTGTTTTTTGGGATTTCCTCTCGCTATTCCCTTGTCTTACGAATTGTGTGCTTGGAGGTCATCCGTCCTTAACCAAATGTCGTCGTACCCTGAAATAGGAATCTGTCGAGTGTACTAACATATTGTTTGCAAATGGCATTTTAGTAGTGAATGGAGGTCACTGTACCGCTTGTCTTTTCCAGGAGCTGTTCAGTCCAGAGATTACCGTACTCCAGCATGTATGGCATTTGGCAATGGCAGTCTGGTGACCACCCTGTCCATCAATCTCTTGGCAGCACATGGGAGTCCGGAGTACTGTGGTGTGCTGGTTAACAATGTTAGTATGCTTAACAAGGCTTTGTTCTTGGTCAGAGCTGAAATGCTCTTAATTATTTACTTAATTTGCTGTTTTTGGTGAGTGCGAATGTTATCAAGAAATTTTGGATTGGGTTCAGCGTTTTACATCATTGATTACTTACATTTGCTAATTAGTTTGTATTTGATGTACGTAACTTCACTGAGTTCTAAGGTTACATATTTTACGCTAATTAATTGCTAATGCTCTGTACCTACATCAGCACACCATCTTCATTTTGCGACTTATTTGGCCTTCTTATGTATTAATCCTAGGTTGAGTACAAAATCTATCGATTTTTTCATCTAAACTGAAAGTCTGAATCTCAATCCAAATCTTGTGTTCTCTAAAGCATGGCTCATATGCACGTCTTTTGTGCGAAGCGCGCGCATAGCTTCACGTGAAATTTGTGCGTGCAATTAGCAGGTAGAAGTGATGGTAAACTCGAAGGCCAGGGTGATGGCAAACTCGAAGGCAACTGAACTAGAGATGATTCTGGGTGTACATATATGGAGTGCACATTATACTCAATTGATTCAAATATTTATCCTTTATGATTACGTTAGTGTTAAAGAAATGCAGTAAAAATACTAAATCCGAAGATATTACCGCGTAACACTCCCCGCATAAAAGAGCATGGGAAGCACCTAGCGGTACCATACAGTACCTCAGAAATGTTACACGGTGTAACTTCCCTATGTATTTACCTGATACCAAAAAATGTATTCATATCCATAGCTACATGATTTAGATTTTTAGCAACGTGAAAAAATATTGTGTATGATGATATTGCTGCATATATTGAGGAGAATCGGAAGTTATATTTATATTCCGGCGAATACATGAGAGGAGGAGTTGTCCTACTTCCGCTAAAGACGAAGTGTGCAACAATTTATTGTGAGTCTCCTTTTTCCGTTTCTATATGTGTTTTTGAATGTCTCAGTAATATTTTGCCTGTGCATCGTTGCCGAGAGCGTTTTCCCTCATTTGTCATTATGCTGTGCAGCTCACTGTGCTTGGACTCGCATATATCACTTTTCATTTTCACACGACATATATCATTTCCATGGAAAACTTTGTGAAAGGGATAATTCCGGAGAAATTGAGAATAATATAAAATAGGAATCTCTTTACATTATGTTTTCAATCATTAGAGAATTAATGCCGGAAAAGAAGTGAAATTATGGAAGAAGGAGGGTTCCTCCTCCTCCTCTTCCATGGTGAAAATGCGATAATTTCATACAAATGGTGGTCCATGCGATACCTAGGGCCATCATCAAAACTATGCTCTCTGGCCGCAATGCAGGTTATGTTTAGACTAGTTTAGACAGTGGGATGTTTGTTAGAAAGTGTTCATAAACCAGATATTCGGAATAATCTGCATATTTTGAACATTAATTTTGGTTTAAAACATAGGTAGTTGTGAAGTTAAGTATTTGTTTTGACTCATGCTGTTGCAGTGGAACCACCTAAAGTGCATATGCCACTTGCGTAATCAAGATTCCGATAATTTTGGCATTTTTTATAATATTCGATGGACTCGTCAAATCCTTACCACACCTTCTTAACTGATCAAATTGACCAGTTGAACTTGACTCCCAGGACAAAAACCACTTATTTTTACATAGTAAAACTTATCTCAATCAACTTTATTGTTTATTTAATTTCAGCATATTTTTATATTATTTGTTTTAATTGCAGAAAACAGAAGAGAGATCTGTGCCAATAGCAGTGAGGATACATCAGAGGCTGGAATTGACAGATGACAAGTTTTATGTTATTACATGCGGGAAAGCAGGATTTAGGAATGCCAAGTAATTATCTATTTTAATGCATAACTACTCTTTTTAAACCATAAATATTTTATTAGAACAGAAAGATTTTCCTAGATTAGTAAGACACTCAGTTACAGATAAACAGACCTAAGAGGGATTCCATAAACAATGTCTCTGAAATATTATTAAACCCTCTGTAGGCTAAAGTTGAAATTTTTTCATCCTCCTCAGTGATAAAGGTCACTTCTTGCATTGTTCTACTATAAATATATATAAATTTATACCCATAAGAAAAAGTGCTGTTGAAATTCATCTTCAGTATCCAGAGAAACTGATTAGTTACTGTTCAGATTTCACCAGAACTGATAGATGTGTCTGCAAACTGATCAAATTTTGTGAAACTGGTGAATTTTCACCAGTAACATGAATTTTCTCACCTATGACTGGTAAGTGTTACAAAAAAAACGGATCAGCTGGTTTGGAGTTGTTGATGGGTACTATTTTTTAAAGGGTATTCATTGCTCCATTATTTCTGGGAATGGGACATTCTGGTATGGCTACTTTGGTGCCGCTGTATTGACGTGTGGACGTTTCAGTGCTGGCCGCTTCAGTGTGAGACGATTTGCCGCTGCCGTTTAGGTGTGGGGACATTTTGGCGTGAGACTGGTTGAAAATTACAGACAATGCTGCAATGCCATACTTTCTTACGTTAAATGAATGTTTTCATCCATTAATCATGTTAAAATAGCACTGCTTATTAGTGATTCTAAAGATTCAGCAAAAAAGTTTAAAAAATGTTGCATTTGTTCATTGGAAACTAAATTTTATGGCACATAACTTCTGCTCACTAATTTATAAAATATCATAATTTTTCATTCTTCATAGAACATTGATATATCTCGTATGTATGTTGTCATTTTGATTATGCATTTACATTGTGTCAAGTGGTTGATGCTTAACCACCACAGATTTTGAAATGGTGGATGTTGTGAAACTCAACAGACACATTCCTTTTTATTCCTAGGAGAAAACAATGTTCTAGTTAAAGGGATACCAATGTATTGGTCTCCAAGAAGCTTTTGATACCTTACTGTTAATTGCTCCTGAAGTTTAAATACTGTGGAGTGGACAAAATGGTAGATGCTATGTCAGTAAAATCTTAATGGTCAAGAGCAAATGGCTGCACTATATTTGCATGTTAAAGTCACATCATGGGTGCTTCAAGGAGGTGTCTTTGTTGCCATTGTTTATGTTGTAAAATAGTAATATAGTCAGTTCGAAGGTTAATTTTATACTGAGAATTCCTACTGACTACATGGTAGTATGCTAAGAAATTGTTCAGAAATTCCAGGAAAGTATGGACTCATTAGAGGAAGATTGATGGCAGTTGGAATGTAGCAAAAACAATATGACTTTCAACTTGTTAATTGAAATTTGGGAATTGTAAAATTGAGGGCAAACAAACTCTATTAATTTCCATTGGTCATGGTTAAGGTTATCAGAAGAGATGATAAAAATTGAAATATAGAATGTAGCATTTGAAATTAATAGTAAAAGCATGAGCCAAATAAGTAGGTTAGCATGAACACATTGTATCACAGCATCATTTATTATATTAAACTGCTCTTGTGCCAAACGTCCTGGTGCCGATATCATTGTGGTGTAACATCCATGTGCCCAAACGGCAGTGTTGAAGTGGACAGTCTTTATGTCCTCGACCCATTATTTCTAATCTTCATGATGGGTAGTTGACTGCCATTCTGAAGCAGTTGTTGTCAATTGATATTTTCTTGCTGGTTAAGATAAATCAGCAGTCTGATGTATGACTCCTGTATTAGGATTGAACATAAAATGTTCTATATTAAAGAATCAATTATCCCAAACCTGACTCCTCTGGATTGCTCGACCAATCCTGAAAAAAAAATCATTTTTGGTGGTAGATTCTTCTTCGTGGTTATTCTTTCCTTACATTTCCACTCATTATTGATCCTGCTTGACTGTTAATTTCAGGTGCTTAGTATTACAGTTTCATCACGCAAGTTGAGTCACAATTGGTCATGGGTTGTTTGATTAGGGTTGAGGGTTTTGATATTCAGAGTGTGGAATAAAGGAGCCACTGGATGATCAGTATTTTTTAGAATCCATAGTTTTTTAATCAGGGCAGGAGTAGTGGTCAACGGAATGCAACTTTCCCATTTGTGAGGTTTTAGTCAATACATACATACTTGCATCAAGGTTCTACCCTGCAGCTCCAAATTTTCTCTCCATAGAAGTAATTGAATGCTTCATCCTTCTTGAAAATTGGCATCTCTCCTTCATTAAAATATTTCTTAGATGCAGAAAATAATGTTTCCTATTTTCTTGTACACCAAATGTGAGTGGTAGCTGTGATCAGTATAAGAGTGCCTTATATTTAGGCAACCCGCATGCCATGGCTAATTTGCTAGTCAATGGATACTAATTTTTAGTAAAGCATAACCATAATCCACATTCATTTTTACTATTTTCTGGAGTGTAAAAACGAAATGGAGAGTGCTGTCTTGTTATGGAGGTCTCCCATTCTCTGTAGAAATTTAAAATACCAAAAATAATAAATATAATGCCTGAAAATTGGGAGAAAATCAGTGGGAAAAATAATGACAAGCATAAATACTCTGTAATTAGATAATACATGCATTTGCATAGCTACTGGTAAGTGTGAAAAGATAAAGAAAAAGCAATTGTAGTACAAAACAACTGTGTATCATATGTGAGGGTAATGCATTTAAATCATTAAGAAACATTTACCCTCAACAAATGTTCATTTTAAGTGGTTACTGATCCAAACCTATCCTTATTGCTTTTGGCTATGTCTAAGGCAGTGATTTAACAATTGAATAAGGCAGTTGTAGGTGTTTACATCTACTGCTCCTAAGAGACTGTTACGAAGTAACATTAGATAATTAGCACTGACCAAGTTTGCAAATGAAATACCCTTCACTTACACTTGGTGGTTAGTGCCTCATTATGAGTGTCAACAAGTGCATACAGGAGAGACAAATGGGGAATCTAATTTTGGCACTTTAGTTTTCCATATATCTTTGGCAACCTTTCCAAAGTAAATACGTTTTGGAATTCATATCAAAGGTTTCTCCAATTTTTCTTCATTGTTGTTACTCAAAGATTTTTCTTAACTATTCAGTGAATAGTGTAAACTACACTTATCCAGTATTTGATTACCATTGTGTTATTTATTCTAGGAATGAGACTTCATTAGTTTCTCTCAAGTTACTTGAAAAAGGAAAAAGAGTCCATGAAGTTGTTTATGGAAGAGCGTACACGCTACGTGCTGATATCTCACGGCCAGATGGTAAGTACTTTACTCTGTTAATAAAATATTTTTTTCAAATTAAGCTTTTTAATTTGGTTGCAAAATAAAAAATAGCACTCAAAATTAAACAATATATGTATATATAAATATATATGAAGAGCAGGTGTGTTATTATTATGCATGTTATTTTGGCCCAAATATGTTGTCCATTTCTTGGTCACTGCTAAATATTAGGCAGCGTATTATAGGCTAGTAGAAATGCAAAACATGTCCTACGTAAATTTCAAATGGTATCTACTTAATCTCCAGAAAACCTTTAAAATTGTAGACCCTGCATAGTACTTTTATGTGTTGTCTGTAATCACTGCTCTAACCAAGGTATCTGGGTGAATCAACTGATAAAAATGCTGCTACGAGTGTCATCCAGAAAACAAGTTCCGTTTTTCTTTTTTAAATCGTGTTTTTACTGAAAAAAATTTAAACTTACAGGAAATGTTCTGGACAATATGTATTATTTTTTCAAATAATCTCCAGCAACCTCAATGCACGTCATATACCAAGAAATAAGCTTTGAAATCCCCTCCTCGTAGAAGCTTCCCACCTCCTTGGTACAGTTGGTGACTGCTTCTTTCTCTTCTTCATCACTTGTGAAACGTTCTCTGGCTAATCCCTCCTTCATTTTGGTGAACAGATGAAAGTCTGAAGGGACCAAGTCGGGACTGTAAGGTGGATGGGTCAGAACATCCCGACTGAACTGATCCAAAAGTTCCATAGTGGAACGAGCGACGTGAGGCTGTGTGTTGTCGTGGAGAAGGCACACACCAGGGGTCAACATTCCTCTTCCCTTGTTCTGGATGGCCTGAAGAAGCTTCTTCAGGGTCTCACAATACCGGGAGGCATTAATCGTTTCTCCTTGTCACGAAAAATCAATTAGGAGAAATCCTTTTTGGTCCCAGAAAATAGTGGCCATGATCTTCCTGGTGGACTTGACAACTTTGAATTTTTTCGCACATGTGGAGGTGGTGTGTTTCCACTACATGGATTCCCTTTTGTTCTTTGGAGTATAGTGTGACACCCAGGTTTCATTTCCAGTGACTATGGACTTGAGGAAAGCGTCCCCTTCAATTCTGTAGCGGCCCAAAAATTCACGAGCTGCAGCCACTCGTCGTGACTTGTGTTCGGGGGTCAGCTCTCTCGGAACCCATCAGGTGCAAACTTTTTCAAAAATTGAGTCTTTCCAAGACAATCTCATGAATGATGGATCATGAGACCTCGGGGAAACACTCATGGAGTTCATCCACGGTGGAACGGCGATCTTCGTGAACAGCATTGTCGACTTTTGCCACAAGTTTGTCCGTGACAAGTGAGGGTCTGCCTCTTCCACTTTCGTCCTCAAGTGAATGTCATCCTGCCTTACATTCATGAACCCATCTCCTCACCATCGACTCACTCATTACACACTCTCTATACACAGAAACAAGCTGTTGATGAATTTCAACTGATTTGAAACCACAGGCATGAAGAAATTGAATCACTCTGTGCACAACAACTGGAGATGGAACAGCCACCGAGGTGGTGGGATGCAACGTCGAGGGCTCCATTTTGACTTGCTGTGACCGTGTTTTTAAGGCTATGTGGCCCTTCACCTGTCATTCTATTGAGAAGGTTCCCCTCTTTTGTGTATACAATATTGCCAGATTTGGCAAAAAAGAACCCTAGCGACCTACAGACCGAAACGGAACTTATTTTCTGGATGACCCTCGTACTTTCTCATAATGCACACAAACATTTACCAAACAAACTCTGAGTACATATATGAAACTCAGTATCACATTAATTTTGTATTGGAAAGTATTATTGGTGGTTGCTGATAACAATTAATCGTATTTCAATGCAATATTTTCTATGTCTTTTTAGGCACTTATGGAATTCAAGTCAAGTCCTGCTTTGCTTTCAACAAGAGCAACAGTAGTTTCCCTCTAATTAATCACCAAGGGTAAGTGAAATTTTCATCACTTCTAATGTGATCTAATTGACTTTCTGATCCCATACAATTGACTTATCTATGTGAAAATAAGGAATTTAACCCTAACAGGATGGCTGGCTATAATCATGTACTTCCTATTGTAGCGCTCACTGAGTTTGCTGTAGCAACTGTGTGCTTCATTTTTCACCTGTAGCTTTTGGTGTGACAGCTACAAAATATATTTAACTCAATGTTACATAAAGTTGCACCTTATATTTTTTAATTTCCCTTTATACCTTACAGCATTGGATGTCCATTCAATTCACAGCTAATGGGGAGAATAAATTTGTTCAAGAACTAAAGATTTTCATTCCATTTCTTGATTAGAAATTCAAATTTGTACTCCTGTTCTCTTTTCCTATCATTCTTGAAAGCCTACAATTTTCTTATAAGGATCTGGCTATACTAAAATATTTTTCTTCCCTCTTCCCCATTTTTATGCAAAACTTTCTTCCTAATTTGGTTATGAACCATGATTTGTTTAAAATCAAGACTGGTAACTGAAATTAAGGTCTGATCACTCATTAAAATATGAATTCCAATGCACAAAAAATTGTGTACCTCATGTAAGTTGCATAACTTTTCACAAATTCACTTCTAAAAAATTGGTTAGTGGGTACATTTGCTGATGTCCTTAGGGAGTACTGAGTCTGGGTATTTGGCATATTATACATATTGTTACTAGTATTGCTGTCAAGGGTTACACATATTAAAGAACTAGTAATTTCACAAGACTTTATGGTGAATGCATCAAGAAAAGTGTAATGTGGTTTGGGAGGAACAGTTATAAAAGTATTCCAAAATTAGATAATTGCATTTTTTAGGAACTTTGTGGTTACATGGATCCTAAAAAAGCTAACTCCCTTTAAAAAGGTAACTCCATTAACAAAGGTAAACTCTACGGTAACAGAGTTCCTGAAAAAATGCCAAAATATTGATTATTCCTGAATTCATTGAGTGAAGGCAAGACTGAGATTTATAGCTAATATATAGTCTATGCAAATACACACAGTATGTGCATATTAAATGATGTAAGTTACAATACCTTGGTTTTGGTTGAGTTCGGTTATCATCAGTTATGGCTTTTGTTGATTTTTTTCTGTGAAAATATCACCTCGGTTTCCATCAGCTGCCTTGAATTTTGTCAGGGTACTCATCCAACCTCACTGCTAATTGTGCAAAAACAAAGAGCTACCCTCGGGTGTCCTATTTTGTATCGATATCTGAAAATCATGGGTCTTAGGGTCTCAGATGGTGATATTTATTGAGGAAGTGAGGTGTACAAAAATTTCTGAAATCTGATTATATTTTTTATTTTATTTTTTAAAATTGTATTTTAGGGGTCGCGCATGCTGCTTTTCATTTAAGATGGGGGCTCCCATAAGCGCGCACTGCCCAGTTGAAAAGCCTGTGCTCCCGGGCCTCCAAACCACCCCCCACCTATCGAAGGTTCTGATATGTAGGCTTAAATTTATTACCACAATGGGAGGGGGTTCTTAATGACCTCACTGAGCATGGAATTGCTCTCATCATGGAGTATTCTCAGGCTGGATTGACGAAGGATGAGTAGCAAATGCTTCATCTACTTCAAATAGTCTTCAGGCACCGAAAAGCTATGCCGAAGATGTTCAAAAAGGCATCCACAGTCTTCAATGCAAATATTTTGTGAGCAAAATGTAATTAAAAAGAGTGATATTAGAATTTAGTCCTCATCCCGACCATTGAGCTTCTCACTTCCATTCTATTAGTAAATGTTCTAAATACAAGGCTTTGTTCTTCACATTACAGTCTCACCCCCCTCCTCAAGTGGTAACAAATTTAAGCCTACATATCAGTACCTTTGATAGGTGGGGGGCGGCACAGAGGCCCGTGAGCGCAGACTTTTCAAACGGACTGACGCACTTATGGGAGCCCCCATGTAAAAGGAAAAGCTGCATGCATTACCCCTAAATATAATCCGATTTCAGAAATTTTTCATACGCCTCATTTTCTCGTCAAATGTCACCATCTGAGTCCCTAAGACCCATGACTTTCAGACATCGAGGCAAAATGGAACACCCTAAGCTACCCACATGTTATCCTGCTCAGTGTAGCATTATTTCTCATTTTATGAGCATCACCCAGACAGAAAAAGACCTCTTTAGACGGCTCTATTGTAACACATGGTTCCTCTGACTCTCAAACTCGTCCTAATACCTAAAGAATAAAGAAAGAAAGTGACCACAAATAGTGCCTGGATACATATGTTTCTAATTTAGGGGTATTCCCCTTTTAAGCAATAATATTTGTTCCTCTTTCTATCGCCCTTGCCATCTTCCAATTGCCATACACTGTCTACCATTAATTAGTCTATTATACTAATTTTTTATCAATTTCATATTGTTTTTAGTATTAAGCGCTGAATTTATTCTCTGTAAACCGTGTTATAGAATGTATTTTGAGATGTCTAGAACAAATGTATTGGATTTGAATTGATTCATTTGGAAATGGTTGCCTCAGCTATTGTCAGTTTTGGATTTTGCTGATGGTTTTCAGATGGATTATCCATGAAAACTGAGGTATCACTGTACATGGTTTTTTCCTCGTCTTTATACCTCAGTAATGTAATTTTTAATGCTTTTGCTTTTTATATCTTGTTAAATGTTTTAAAAAGTATCCCTGATTATTATCAGAATTTTTTTCAACCCTTTTTCATTGCAATCACAATGATGATTAAATTCTTCAGAATGAAAAAAAGTAATTGATGCCCAACCCTGATTTGTGTTTTTTTTGTAATGAGATTAAGATAGGTTGATGACTCTGGAAGTGAAAGGCAGTGGTGTTAATTACAGCAGTCCCTTACTAATCCTGACTATAAGGGGTGCATTATTTTCCAGACTATGCATATAGTGTCAATCAACTGGGGATTTCCCTGTAGGATTATTTATGATGGTTTTTTCAGTAAACTTGTGGTTATTGATAACTTTAATTACTTTAGAGGTTCTATCCATGTGTGAATATGTACATTTTACAAATTCTGTTTTCTATAAATGCTTATCAATATCGTATTGATGTCTCCCTTTTCCAGCTGTCCCTTAAGCCGTGTCATTTCACCTTTCAAGTATGATGAGAAGTTGGGTGCTGCTGATGCAACACTGCGCTCAATGTTCAGGTTTCCTGACAGCAATGAGGTGCACTTCCAGTGTGACATTGCGGTGTGCAAAGGTGAGCTCCAAAGTTTGATTTTCTCCTTAAGTATGCTCTTTTTAAATATTAGTTTGCACAATGGTAAGTATTTCCATTTCAATCGGGTGAAAATCATCTCTCTGTACTCTGTTTATCCATTAAAAGCAAAAGATGAAAACAATGATGAAAGACCTAAGTTCAAATTTTTTAGAATTGTTTATGTTTCTTTAAACAACAATTTCAACACCAAATCGAGCTTACGGCTAGTGGATAATGAAAGTTTCATTGTACCTAATTATTTGAGGTTGTGAGGCTTACGTAAGAAGAGTCGTCGATAATTTAGTGAATGTAAGTTAACTGCTCTTTAACACTTTTAAACATATACAAATAACTCATAACATTTATGATGTGGGAGTTGGTCTAAAATACAGTTTGCAATTATAATGAGAGGCAGACAGTTCCACTACGTGTAATACATCTGAGTATTAAACGATTATAAACAACTATGTGTTTGTTATAGCAATAGAAGCATTATTACCATTACTATTCGCTGCATGTAAGTATTCTTGCACATTTAATTTCGTGTGTAGTCTATTTAATTCCTTTATGTGTATCGTTTACTTCGTAAGTGTTCTCTCATATACATGCAGTGCCCCTATGAGGGCTACTTTGGGAATAGACATTGAAGAGTATACTTGTTGTAAATATGCATTGAATTTATCAATTATCCCCCGAAGCAATCTATCGTAGGGCCCTTGGGACTCTTGGCTCTTCTTAAACAGATATTATTTCTACGTGCTATCATGGGCCTGCAGGAAATGTGATATTTAAATGCTAGAGGCGTGAATATCCTTTGAAAATCAAATCTCTGTTGTTGTGGAATATGCTATTGCTGATTTCAGAGAAAAATGGGAGATTTTTCAGCTAAAAATATGATTTTCAGACAAATGCGAAGTGTAAAAGAAAATCGATTGAAAGAATTATAAGCTTCATTTATTCAGCTATCCAATAGAAAAATCGCTCTTTTATATTGAGTTAAAGTACTTTTAAAAAGCAAAAAATGAAACCACCGCACCGAACCCAATGCTTAGCTTGAACCACTAGGGGGGCCTCCAGGGCCTTGAGGGCTATTTAATATAGCCTAAATTATGACCAGATATTTTTGCTAAATACCAAATCTTAGTTCCATTGGTCCATTAGTTTTTGCATGATGGAGCAACAGACAGATATATATATTAGTAAGGTTTATTTTGCTTACAAAATGCTATTCTAAGCCTCCAAGTTGTGCTTACAATACAACATTGCATACATATATGAAAAAATAATAATTAAGCAACAAATAGATTTACATGTTTAATGAAACTTTGCTGGGCATGGGGATTACATTCCACAATTACACTGCGTTGGGTGAATCTGCCCTGGTGCAATAATTTACGATTGTGAAAATATGTGAATTCCATGCAGAGATAGATTTTATTAAATCTCGTAAAGGTGGCATTTCTGATTCTTAGGATGTATTTGTGTGTACCTATCTATTCAATCAAATATCACCTGACAATTGACTGTAATATGTGCCTTTTGATGTACAAGAATACCTATTAAATAATTGAATGCATTGAAAAGTATTAGAGTTATTATAATTTTACGGCACACCATCTCTCATTTTATAATTGTAGAAATGAAATTTTTATCTCTAAAATGTGCCATGTAAATCCCGGTAGGTGTCAAGAATAACTGCATTGTAGCAATGGTATTCCAAGGTGGATTCTCCTATGGCATAGGAAACTTGATAAAAGGTGCCTTGAATTTGAGTGCAGATTAAAAAAATGATAATTCAGATTGCCAACTTATTTTTAAGTGGCTCTGTTTTTTCTTAGGAAAATAGTGAAAATGGGTGATGGGTGAAATAATGAACAAATGAAACAGTATAGTAATGGATCAAAATGTTTTGGGAAAGCATAAATTTGAATCTGCCATACAGTAATCCACATTTGGCCATTTCACTGTATTCTTAGGCTTTTTAATCTATAGGCTCAAGTGCAAAGAAGTACAATTTTCTTTTTTTTACTTGTTCATCTTTTTTACATAATATTAATCTTTTCCGGGGTTTTACATTTAAAATCCAATTAGATATTCTATTCATATGTAGGAAATATAATTCAATGTCTACGCATGTTTCTTGGCTGTTACTTGGCAAGAAGTATTATTCATTAATTTTAATATCTCTGTATCTCTTAGTTGTGCTTCCAATTTTTATTTTTGTCTGAGAGTGCTATTAATCTCAACTTCAGCTTAAAAATAACTTTGATAATTTTTGCCTTTTTTTGGTCTCAGGTGCATGTATAGAACCACGATGTGGTGACGATGATGCCCTTGAAGCTCTTCCTGCCCCTCAAGCTAGAGCTCTTTCTTTTGCCACGTCACGTGATGCATACACCACAGATGGTGCAGCTGATGATGGAGTGCTCATGGCCAGCACAAGTGTCTTTGTCCTAGAGCCTGGAGATTCTCCAAGTAAGCATCCTTCCACTTTTCCTTCTATTTGCTTTATTGCTATGATATACAAGGGTGGTCTGAAAAGTTTCCGACCCAACAAAGATAGAAGACATTTTTTCTTCAAATTTATTTTTATTTTTCTACATAATCTCCTTGTAACTCCCAGCGATGCTCCCATCTCTTTAACCCGTCCAAGTAGTACTCAGCATCTTTCTCTTCAAAATAAGTATTTACGAAGTTGATGGCCTCCTCATTTGATGAAAATCTCTGTCCTCCGAGTGCAACTTTTAGCTTAGGGAACAGAAAAAAGTCGCTTGGGACTAGATCTGGTGAGTAAGGAGGATGGTCAAGTAGTTCAAACCGTAATTGTCTTGTTAGAACAAAAATTTTTTTCTGCAAATGTGGCCGTCCGCAATTTCTGCCTTCAGCATGTCAAGTAATTATGCATAGTATGCTCCTTTAATAGTTTCTCCTTTTAGAAGATAATCAATTAAGATAACTCCATGACTATCCCAAAAAACAGTCGCCATCACTTTTCCAGCTGAAAAAACAGCTTTTGCTTTTTTTTTGGAGCCAATTCCCCCTTCGCAGTCAACTGTTTTGACTGTATTTTGGTTTCTGGGGTATAATGGTGTATCCACGTTTCATTTACAGTAATTAATCTGTGCCAAAACTCTGATTTATTGCGCCTGAACTGCGACAACAGAGCGTTGGAAATGTTCATTCGAACACATTTTTGGTTTAACGTGAGCAAACGCAGCACCCAACGCACGGACAGCTTTCTCATGCCTAATTCTTCATGTAATATGTGACAAGCACGTTCATTGGACATATTCATAGCCTCTGCTTTCTCTATCACTTAAATTTGATGGTCGTCTACCACCATTTGGTGAACTTGAGCGATGTTATCTTCAGTGGTAGCAGTTTTTGGACATCCCGAACGTTCATCGTCTCCCAAGTTGATACGGCCACATATTAATTCAGCTGCCCATAATTTTATGGTGGTAAATGATGGTGCAGAGACCCCGTACACAGCATCCAATTTGTCTGTGATTTGCATTTACGTATTGCCTTTCAAAAACAAAAATTTAATGACAGCTCGATACTCGATTTTTTCCATTTTCACAAAAAAACTCACATAGACTCATTCAAACGATTGTTATACAACAACTGCGTGTCCAAAATGGCTGCAATTTTGTTGATTACCTTTCAAAAGATGCGTAAACACATTCCCTAGGTATTGGTGATGAATGCTGCCATCTTCATGTTCAGGTCGGAAACTTAACAGATTACCCTCATAGGAGCAACCTAAATCTTTTCCTCTCACATTCAATGTGCTTACAAAGGTGTACCTAATATGTAATCAGGGTGGCCCCCACCAGAGTCACCATTATGGAGGGGTGGCATGGTGAGCTAATTTTACACCCAAAGTTAGGACAGTATTTTGGTGAACTCTTTCAACTGCATATCCAGTTGCAGAAATGTGGAGAATGTGAAGTAAGAACAAAAATAGGCAAATAGATAATTATTTAACCATTAAGGGGGGCACATATTCAAATTTGTCTGGGGTGACAGAAACTCTATGTTCACCACTGCCTACAATATGGAATTGGCCGAAAAGGTAACCATTGTGAAACCTTCTCCTGAAGGGAGAGGAAACTGAGAAATTCTGAAAGATTAAATATCCTCCTAGGCTTTTGTTTGGATGATTAATTGTATAGTTATTTCAGCTTTGTCAGTTGTGACATTTTTCAATATTTGTTTAGCTTGGTAACCATTTTGTGTAATTTACATTGACAATCCTCTCAGTTGATCTGATTAGTCTATTGTTGATCTAGTTAGACTATTGACAATCATTCAAGGATGTCAATTTGTAGACTCGTATATGCTGTTGGTATAAATTATGCTGGAGACCTTGATTCATCTTTGTTAACTGATATTTTTTTGGCTATTTGTCACCTCTATTAATTGAGTACCTATTGTTATGCAGTGCTGCAGGAATTGTGTGATGACAGCATCAATGGAGTGCGCCCCCCTTGGCTGTTATACCTGTGCATTGCATTTGGTGTGCTATTCCTCATCATGCTTGTGGTGAATATGTTTCTATGCTCAGCCATGACATGTGCCTGTGCCAGAACAGAGATTGTTGAGAAAGAAGCACCACCCAGCATTATTGATGACTATGACCCGTATCGTAGCTGGCATGGGTCGCAATATGGTTCAAGGTGAGACACAGAGATCATGTTTTTTTTTACTACTTTGCCAATTTTATTCTCTGCTTGAAGCCAGAGAAATGATATGATGTCCATGAGCAATGACTGATTGCCTGGCAATTCATGGGTTTCTTGGGATATTATAGGATATGTGAGCTCTAGTAATTTCACTGCTGGGATATTTATGTGAATCTGAAGTAAATTTATCCAAGTCTAAGTTCTTGATCCATATGTAATGACAGTGCATATTTAAATGCTCACACAAGTCAAATTGTACTCTGTCGCCTTTTTCCTTTTCTTATTTAAATGACTCTTCTTATTTCTTTAGCTTTTAAAACATAGATACCGTTTGACTCATGCAAGAGGTCAACTAATTAATAAACATGTATGAATATCTCATTTCATTATATGTAGATCTCATCTGTCTGAGGTATACACTGTCTTATTCCAGGTACCTGCCAGCCCAGTGTCTTTGACCAAAATTTGTGACCCCTTTCATGCACATATCAAAATGAGGCCATGTCTGTGATAATGACTAATAGTATCTTTAAATTTCTGCTATTAATGGTCAAAACCTTGCTAAACAAAAAGTATTGGTTTTTCATTAAATTCGGAACTTGTGATTATTGGTATATCTCAGTAGAGCCTATTTCTATAAAATATATCTTGTTTACCTGTTGAAGTCTCTACCTACTTTTTTTATAATAGTTGTACCTATGCGCATCATAATGTGTACCATAAATATTAATACCATATTAAAGTTTTTAAAAGTTTCCATTGAAAAGCTCTCAGCCCTTCCAGACCAACTTGTTGCTAATTGATGAATTTGTCGAACAAAATTCATAAATCAGTTAAGGAGGAAAATTTTACCTGGGATAAATGAAGTAGTTTCTTACAGCCAAATGTAATTTAAATCATTTCCAATATATTTCTAGGTATTCTCTTAATGGGAAACCAGGCTATGCTTCTGGAGGCTCAACAATGAACTCAACACGGTCAGTATCCACCAACAGTGACCATTATGCCATTGTTCATTCTCGACCTGGCAGTCGATATTCAGTGCCTGCTACTGGTTCAGGACAAAAGGGCCATCACCACCAGCATGGACAGCACATGGGTGGCAGGGGCCCAGGGTCAGGGGGAGCCTCATCCCCACACTATATGGCGGGAGGGGCAAAGATGCAGTAGTAGTGGTAGTGTTCCCTCACTTTGCTGTTCTGTGTGGTACTCACTCCACTATCATCTGCATCCTCTGCCCCTCATGATGTTACTAATTCCTAATGCTCAAGTCCCAGATTCCATGATTCCTAAGAAAACATTGCTTCGGAATGATGATGATGATGCTAAAGAGGACCTTTGTGTTGTGATAGAGATGATGTTACGATAAAGTTTGGCGAGAATGAGGAATGCAGAGGGAAGGCTATCAGATGAAGGAGAAAATGAGTAAAAGAACTTTATTTGACAATGAAATTATTGAAAAATTGTGCAATGTGGTTTGGTCGGGTCAGTGTGGCTGTGAGGAGGGTAGAGTGAAGAAAAAGGGGAAGAAAGTGTAATATCCTTAAAATATATTTTCACTACTTCATGTTGCTGGAAATATCAATGCCTATGTGAAATGTAATAATGGAGTAGCCAAGTACATTTATTCTGATTGTGCTCCAATGTCTAATATCCCATATAACCTAGTGAGCATTGGATGGAATATGTTTTAAAAAATCACTTGTGTTCTTGATTAAGTTAAAAAATAGAACACCCACATATTTTGTTTTTTTTCATGTGAATGGCTAATCGTATGCAGCTGCGTGCCAAAATGGTTTTCTTGCCATCATCAACGTACACCAAGGTTACAATATTCCTGAATGTATGAAATAATCCTTACTTTGTGCTTGTTTCTGAAAGAAACAAGTGTTCCTGTTTGAAATCTTCATTTCAGGCCATCTATTACCAATCTGCATTCACTATGTTTACCAATCGATCACAGATTGATCTGACCAGATCAGCTTGGTATGGTAAATGCAACGGGCTAGTGGGATTGATTTGAGAAGCGGGCAGACTCGGCCCGCTTTCTCAGTCAGTCTGAGATTTCAGAATGATCGGAGCTAGTGGGTCTGTGGCTCTCCACGTTGTTCTTTTGGTTGTTATAGGGAAACAAAATATATCCATTATTATTCAAGGCGTGTGTTGTAACCAGTCATAACAAGGGTGAAGTCATGGCGAGTGAAGTGGCGTTGATGATATCATAGCACATCGCAATTCTATCTCTAATAGGGCAAATTTATTCACTCAGAATGAGACCGAAAATTTCTAACTCTGCTCTTGTTTACACATCATGTCAATCGTGTTTCAACTGATGGATTCGATTGTTCACTGTCAATATTTTCAGTCCGTGTTGGTAAACCAGGGGACCTGGGTCGGCTTGCTTGTAATTTTAAGATCGGTCCGTGTTCGAATCGATTGGTGAATATAGTGATTTAGAAATAACCAAATTGTAAACCATAGCTAACTGATGAGAAGATGACTGTATTGTAATTGGAATGTATGTTTGTTCATATTGTGATCCATGAAACATTTCTGAAGATGGCAATGGAAAGTTTTCTTCTGGGTGTGAGAATCACTTAGTGATTGACCGGATAATGAGAACTGGAAGCATGTCTTCTCAATATGAAGACAATGCCGCATTAGGCAGCAGGTTTCTGCCTCTATTTTGCCCATTATAGTTAAGTATCCCTGAATTTCATTTGCTGATTTCTTTTGAATGAAAGACCAATCAATCAACAGATTCCAGTAGTGTCACAAATCATTGAGCCATGACAGCTCTAGTGACCTAAAACTAATTGATGATCAGTAGTATGAAGATATATGTATACTACAAGTGACCATATGATCGTTCAAGGGAAACAACTTCCACCATCGTGGCCAATTAAAGTGTGTTTTATAGTTAATTTATTTTTGAAGTAATTTTCATCTTAAAATCAATTTTTGAGTATATTATGAAAATGAACCCGGGTTAATATCTCTGAGAGTAGGCTTGCTTGTACATTGTTTGAATTTCTATTTCATTTGGTGTGCCAATCTAGAAGAATGTGTGGACTATTTGGCCTTTTCTGACTACTCCATTCTGAGAAACATGGTACTTGGACTCAAAGAGTTAACTACTAAATATTGTCAGTAGATGACAGCTTAAAAATTAAGTCAATCATTCACCATGTATTATAATAAGGAGTCACATGTTGTATTAACTATACTCCTTCCTATAAATATTATCTACAATGAGCATTTTTATGAGAGAGGAAAAAATTAATGAAAAATGGTTTTTTTAAACCTTTTTAAGTACCCTGTGAGGAGTTGTAGTATCTATATGTTCTGACTAACCATACTTAAAGTAGATGTTTGTCAATCGAGAATATGGCATTGCCAAACTTGAATGCTAGCTTGTGAATTCTGTAGATATCAAAAGTAAGGATGAAGGTATGCATGTATGTGAGTGTGAATATGTGGTCAAGTGGATGTTGCTAAAAGTGAAGTAAGAAGAAGATGGAGTGACTGTATTAAGTTGGGAATCAGATTCCAAATTGATCCCTCCTAAGATCGAAATAGAAATGCTTTAGAAATATTAGAGTGCTATGAGATGCGTGCATGTTAAATTGGACCAAAATCTTTTGTGAGAATGTTTATAGAAAAATATTGGTAATGAGTAAAATATTTTGTTAGCAGTTAACAAAATGTGCTCCTGTTTTATCTTATGGGTGCTATCTAGATGGTAAGAAGATGTATGGATATTGAAGACTTGTAATCACTTTGAACTATATAAGTGTGACCTGTTGCATGGCAATGAGTGGTCATATTTCTGCAGTGGCTGTCTCCTTTGACATGTTATCTTCTGCTGATCAGCTGTTCTGATCCACTGTATGACCTTTTCATGTTCCGATGCTTACCATTGAAAAAGTAGGCCATGGATCATAACTGTGCTCTAAGATATGTTTTATTGAAGGTAATAACTAAAATTCGTTAATTCTTGCCCTAATATTTTATGCATCATGGAGCATAGGAAACAACTGTCTGTCTGACTTTTCCCTACAATAGATGGAGGGATTTAGGAAGCATTTATTGATTGAGGGCGTTTGGAGCATTAAATCAGTGAAATGTTCTTAAACTCCATTCAAACCAGCTACTAGTAATGGAGAAATATGAGCAAGCATTGTGTTGCGCAATTGAATGTTTTGTTGAAATGTTTTTCAGTTGGCCATCACAACTTTTTGTGAACACATGTTGTGTGTATAGTGTTTAAATGAGAAAGCATGTGTTACGATTAGTTGATGGCTTGTGCTATTATAACTGATTAATTTTGTTGCAATATTTGACTGATATCTTGTCCATCTACAAATGTTATACATGTAACAATAAATTACTAATTTTCCATCAGAATTTCATTTACTGAAACATTAGTGAAGCAGGTTATATTTTTTTAAGATTCATCTCCTTTATTATCTTATAAGATTCATCATTTGAAAACCATTCATTATTAAATGTCTGGTCTATTTGTTTAGAGTAATGAATCTAGAGTAGAGAACTGATTATCTGTGCTATTAGAGGGGGATGCCCAATAAGAAAATGGAAAGTGATTGATATCCACTTATATTCCATTGTGTGGTAGCTGTGGTCTTGGTTTCAGCACCATGCTTACTAAAACATTTTCAAGAATATTGTGATGAAATACTCATGATATAATTTCATTTTGTCAGGAAATCATTCATTCTATTTATTACTCTGAAAAAATTTGCCAACTGAAATTGATGTCTGTTGGCATGTGCAACAAATATGCTGCATCAATTTGTGGAACATCTGGTGAAGAATTTCAGATTTTGGAGCGCGATGTGTTCCATTTTTATATACCTGCTGCAGTGATGTTTGCCCATTAGTAAGAATTAAAATTCATGATTGTAATTGGTACATAAAGTGAGGAATATGACTCAGCCAATGAGCAAAATTTGACTTGAAAAAATCAAGAAAACTTCTCAGACTCACAAGAAGGTAGCTGACACACACAAGCATGATTGCAGCTTCTCGGAGTTGTTGGATTTCTAACCATGGTTGGCTGACCCTATTTGCCATGTAACTTGGGTTAGAAATCATAATGGAAGTCCTAGTTTTGCAGTTATCAACAAGCGACCTGCACATTTCACCCTAGGGACCCCCGAGAAAATTTCTTTCACAATTCCTTCTCCCCAAGCTAACCTACAAACATGTCTATTTTGCAGTAGTTACTAGTTGTCCCTTGGAGGTTCGGAGTACCTCCTCTTTGCCTGATGTGGTGAATTTACAATGAGCTACTGCAAGTGAAGATTATTTTTGGCTGACCTTTCAAAAATCCTCAACCTCTCAGAAATGTGTGGCATATGGCTCTTCTTCTTTCCCAAAGAATTAGACACACATTAAATCAATTATATTGCTGAAGGAAACTAAAATACAAAGTAGCCTCAGAAGAGGCATGAGTTTGCTTAGCCAGATTATGCGCAAACACTGAGCAGTAATACTTTAATACAACAATGCCATCTGCATAATTGAAAAGCCTGCTGCAGGAAAACATTGTGTTGGGGCAAAATGTAACAATTATGCTGATTGGAATGTTGCAAGTGCAAACAAAAGTGTAGGTAGGGGGGATAGAAGTGGTGATGGAAAGGATGAGTAAGGGAGGGGGTTGTTGTCAGACTGATCATCAGGTGATTCGATCATCAGTTAATTGAACGTCAGATAATCAGTGTCTTACAGTAAATATACACATTGGTTATTTTCATTCAGTTGGCAATGAATTTTTACTTTTAATATTTACTGGCACAATTTTTATTGATGATGACAATAGATGCTTATGTTGATTGCCGAAGAAATATTGTATTTTTTTAATGAAATTCATTGAAAGTGCATAATAAGTAATCCTTTATGATTAAAAGTTATTTTGGTGCACTCCACATGGTATCTCATACATGAAGGATAATATACAGCAAGAAGATATTTTTCATCCATTATTTTATAATTCTTAGTCAATTGGATTTCGTTTCAACCAAAAATTACTTTGAAGAATACTTTTTTCTTCAAATGCCAAATACTCCAGATCATAACACCATCTGTGGGGTTTTATAAAGGTTTGACTGAATGCCATTTGCTCAGCCTAGTTACTATTATGTGCAGCCAATCCAGTGTACATTTGCAAACAAGATAAAGCCAGATTTTAGAGTAAAGGGGTGACCCTTGCAGAATAAAAGTGTTCTTTTGATGCAAATTTTATGTTCCACTGTTCTTTTAATCCTTTTGCACCTACTGTTGGCCATAGGCGACGTGAATTTCCCTCTGCAAATGAACAAATGTCAGCTCTGACCGACAGAGAAAAACCAACGCAAAAGACCTAATGTTGGGTATAGCCAATGCGAGGGAAGGGAAGTGACCGATACGGTAGCAATAACCCTAGGTATGAAGTAAACCCTTGTGACCCAGCTTAGGGACAGCCTAGACCCTTTCCTCGACAAGTGAGCTTAACTCTCCTCATCATTAGTAGCCCTCCTTGCTGCATGAATCTGTGGTTAATTAATTGTATTTGCAATGGTTTTTTGAGGCAATTATTTTTTTCACTCTACAAAATTTTCAACTTTATGAAGTGAATTATATGTTTTTGGTTGAGTCTTAGCAAATTTCAAGCCAAATTCTAGTGCTGATAGTAATGGAGCTCTTGTGTAGAACTCTTAATAGTTTGAGCTCTAAAAAGAACTCTAAATTTGTTAATATTAACACTAGAATTTCGTTTGAAATTGTAAAATGCTCAGAATAACTTTAGAGATTCATTTAAAAGTGTAAGTTTATGAAGTATACATCAAAGAATCATTTTAAAATCATCACCGGGCAATCTCACCAGTTTTCATATCTGGTCCATACTGGTTCCACCTCTCAAATGTCCAAAATCACCACATATTTACATATGCTAACATTGTGGGACCCACATTGAATCAAGGGCATTTACAGAGGTGTCCAAAAAATTCTATTCATGATGGAGGAGGAAAACAGTAATTGCATTCCTTTCCTCAACATATTTATCGAGAAGAAACTAGGTGGAATGAGGATCTGCAGAAAACCTACCCACACCAACCCCTATCAAGATGGAGCTGCCACTGCCACCCCTCCTAATTTGTGATCTGTGTCTGCATCAGCCCCTGGATAGGTATGAGAGTTTTTAGCACAATTCCTGAATCTCTGTTTCACCATCATATAATCTACCTGGAATCTATTTATATCTCCCAGCTTCTTCCATGTGTACCTGCATCAGGGGTGATGCATTGAATCATGCATTTGTGATCACTGGATACTGACTGGAAGAAAGTTGAAATATTTGAGCTAGAGCTTGGGACAAGGCTGAAAATATCATATGGACAATGAGCGATCAATGAAGAAGTTTTGAAGGGAAATAGAAAAGCACTTAGCTCATACAAAAGCAGTTGTAAAGGATAGGAAAACTTGGATTCAGTATATAATGACAAAATCTTTAACCCTGGTGAAAATGGCCACTCTTGGTCATCGCATACTTTTGTGGCACTTTCAATAAAACAAGAATGTGGGCATATTTATAGACAGTTAAATTATTATAATTTTCATTTGAGGGAAAATATGGTAATTTGCAAAAATTACTGTAATAAATGATTAAAATTCCAATGGCAATAGCAATTGCAATAGCGCTAAGGGTTAATTAAGGGATTAACAGCATTTAAACAATTGCTATTGCTACCTTGATGTATTTAGGAATAAATAAAACTTAAAAACAAATATGTCAGCCCTCTCGGACTTTGGTGTTCACTTGTATATGAGAAACTTCAAAGAGTTACAAATGATAGCCCCCACAAATATTCCACAAATGAGTTGCACGTGCCTTTTATGAATATACATCTGTATATTAATGGAGCCTTATTTAAAATTAAGATTACATTGATTATATATGGAATTAGCTTAAAATATTAAGTTGGTATATGTTGGTATGAAAAATTTCATAGACTGAGTTGAATATTAGCAAAAAACGGTAATTTTCTGGGGCCGCGGTAAATAACGTAAAATACCATGGTAATTTACAAAAATTCATAATGGCCCATCTCTAGGTAGGTATATTATTTTGTAGATGGTCATGAATTGCCACAGTCCTAAAAAGAGGAAAGACTCATGAGTGGATTGGGAAAGGAAATATTGTAAAGCACAGGTAAATGTGTATGGTTAAAGAGTGTAAATTGAAACATCATTGTGTTTTGTGTCCATTCTTGTGTGCAAGGTGCTAATATGTAGCAGTGAAGTGAAAGAGACGCACATGGCACTGTTTTGAGTGCACAGTGGTCTACTGTAGTACACTCTGGCATATCAAAGAGAAACTGGAATACTTCTGAAATTCTCTGGGAACATATTCTAATGTGTTTTACATGCATTTTGAGTGTGTTTTTGTGGAAGAGTTCTAAAAATGCATTTGAGAGTAAAAGTCCTGCGAGCACACAAACATAATGTATTCAAAAAGCGAGAAAATTCACTGATCAAGACCATTGCATTATTCCATTTCAAATGGTAATTCATTCTGGATGGCCAACAGTAGCCCCTATGACTATTTTCTTCCATGGCCACTGATAGAAATGCAAGTTCATTTGTTGCTGCCAAATTTCCATATGTGGTTACTCGTCAAATGTTATTTGTGGCCACTTATCAATGTGCCAATAGCCATTTAATTTTTTGATTGGATACTTTCACCTTGGATAAGAAGAGCATGGACAACAACTCGAGGTAGATCGAATTGAGAATATAAGAAGCTGCTGATGTAGGAGCCATATCGTTCATCAATCGGAAGATGAACTTATCACTGGAGAATTAATCTTACGGTGAAATGCTACTAATCAATCTACAAGTTGATGATCTGAGACATAATAACCTTATTTTTAGTTTTTCATGGTTTTTTTGTGATAAAAATCAAGCATGACCCAAAGTTATGGTCAATTTTAGGCAATTCCAATGGCTTGAAATCTTCTCTTAACCTTCATGTTTGGCTTTTCAAATTCCCTCTTAGAACTATACTGACGTTGAACGCCATGTGTGGCAGAAATAAGAAACTAACGGTAACTGCGAGACACGCTTGACAATCGATTGTCAACTTACGGTAAGGTGCTTTGGGTTTCGTTGCAGCTGACAGATATTGTGGCTTAAAGACGAGAGTTATCATCTTTGTGAATGGAATTATTCATGTGTGTTTGTAGTCGTTAGTATTTGCTGTTTTTGGAAACCTGGCCACTTGGCTGAATAGTGCCCTTGGTGGAGAATATATCCGTTACAATCATTTTTCTAACGCATCTTATGTTACTGAAAGTTATTTTGTCTTAGATGATGGTAATATCGGAGCTTCAGTCATCAGTCAGGCGTATCTAGCTGCTTATATCCTAGTACTGCCTTTAATTATTTAAGAGTTGTAAAAATGAATAATCCCGGAAAAGATGGAATGGGCAGAGGAAGAGGTCGTGGTATGAGGCGCGAAAATCAGGCAGTGGAAAGGCGAGATCATCGTCGTTCAGTCGACGCCGCCGAAAAGTCTCTTCAGGATGCATCATCATCCCTTGAATTTATGCAAAGAGGTGTGTAAGTCTAACTATTCATTACTGTTCATGATTTAAGTGAGGTGTGGTGACATGCTGTTTTTTTCAGGATCTGCTTCTTCATTGCAACCATCTGTTGTGAATTCGGAGATGAAAAGCACAAGTGATGTTTCGAAGACATCGAAGCTGTCAGCTGACGCAAAAGAATTCTACCCTAAAGGTTACATGCCTCAACCTGATCATAATGTACAGGTGAATGATACTACTTATTTTAAACGTTTTTTTGGTACAACGAGGATTTGGTTTTAAGGTAATTGTTAATTGCTCCAGAGTCTCTTTAATGCCCACTTAACATAGCTGAATTCGCGTTGGTATTTCTATGTCTAGCGTTTCGTAATGAGAATCGATGAGTGCTTAGTTTCGACTCCCAGGGTGATGTTCTTTGAACACACATTGTATCAATAATTACATATTTCATTTTGATGTGCGATTTTCAACTCACAAGAGGAAGTTTTTGATTGAGGCACTTGATTTTTACGAATGTTTGTTCTCTAAAATTTGCTTTGGCTCTACGTCTGATTATGCCAGTGACCTATTGCTTTATGCCTATATTCAAGATATTTGTTTATAATAGATTCAACTCTAAATTCAGGAAAAATAGATACTGACAAAGTGTTTATTGTAATAAAACATGACGTGGATCAATGCGAGGGATAAGGATGATGCATGGCTAAGTTTTCTCTTGGTTTGTCTCAGCAAAATATGCAAGTTGTATTTTAAGCATTACTAAGAGCTTTAAAATGAAATACGTACAGTGTATGAGTACTTCTTTGGTATTGTGTTACTGTAATCATGAAGAGTAGGGTTATTCTACCCTTGCATCACTTACCGAAGGAATACTCAATTCACTGCTTATAAAAGTGATGCTTTTTGACCTTGGGTGGAGGGTATGTATGTAAAACAGTTGGTAAGTACATACTTTTCATTTATTTGATCTTCACTTTAAGAGATGGAAGACAAGTTTTTGTGCCATTACCCCTGTAAAGCTGGCTCCTTATCAATAATTTTTTCCATAATGCCCTGTCCTTACTGTGGTGCCTCGTGTTCTTATATTGAAACTTACTTTTTTGGAGACATATTTATTGCTTGCACGCTACACTGCGACTGCCAGTGATATACATACATGCTGTGACTGTCGATCTCATTGCGACTTTCGACATTCAGTTGTTTTCGGACACTACATCACCTTCCTTTTTACAAATAAGGCTGTAATAAAGCAATATCCCAAAACAATTATACTCCATGATGCAAAACAAAAGAAATTGCATACAAACAATAAATCATTTAAAATACATGTATAATCTGAATTCAATTACAAAAAACAAGTTAAACTTCATTGTGCATTGTACAAAACAATAATTAACTCTATGGAACATAATAACAAAATAAAAAATTGGACTTCAATAAGCACACTACAAAATCAATTACATATAACAATATTTCATGGAACATAATCATTCAACCATTCTGGGGGATGTTTATTTCGTTTATGGTCTTTCAGATAATGTTGTTGACACATCTGTGCTTGGTGTTGGCAAAGTATTGATTGAATCATTTACACTGCTATCATCAGTTGATGCAAGGGGTGTAGCAGGAGTTGGCTTGTGAAAAGGTTTGAACATTGAAACATTCCTTTCAACTGTGGTACCATCATTTGTTTGAGCTTGAACAGCTGATTGGCATCTATCAGTAACATTAAAAGTTTGTTCATGGAATGTTGGTGACAATTTATTTTCTTTTTTTCTTTTGAAGCATGACCTCATCCCCAATCTTAGTAGGGTTAGGAGTGGCATTCCTTTTCCTGTCAGCATATAATTTGCCTTGGTATTTGCGGAAGGTGTCTCTAAGCCTGAAGCCTTCATCCTGACAAGTTGCAAGCTCAGTTTGAAACACCAGTAACTTGGACGTAAAGGGTCTGCCTAACATTAGTTCACCTGGGGGCACACCTGTAGTAGTGTGTGGTGTTCAATGGTAGTTGAAAATGTGTGTTCTCAGTGTCTCCTTCCAATTACTCCTGTTGATTTGAGCAATTCGCAACCTTTTCAGAAGAGATCTGTTTTGCCTCTCAATTTCACCATTAGCTTGAGGCCAAAGAGCAGTAAGTAATCCCATGCCTTTTCTGGCAATGGAGTTCTGTTCATTGGCTCAGGTGTAGATGGTTTTGATACAAGTTGACATTCTCTGCAAACATCTACGAAGTTTCAACGTCTCTATCCAGACCCTTCCACCAAACTTTTGACCTTAGTCTGGCCTTCATCCCTGTCATACCAATGTGTCCCTCATGTGCCAATTGCAATGCCCACTGATGCAAAGCTTCGGGTAATATAATTTTGGAGCCTCTTAAAATAAGGTCATCCACAACACACAACTCTGTCGAAGTGAGATTATAAAACGTTAGTTGTTTGTCCCAATTACCAGTTTGTATGCACTTTTTTAAAGAAATCAACAGAGGGTCCTTGAGTGAAGCAGCTTTTACTTCTCTCATGGACATAGCTATAGGAACATCATCAGCCACTAAGTGCCTGATAATATGCTCCCCAAAATCAAATTTGTCATCATTCTTGGACATTTTTACATTTAGCAGACGTGAAAGACAATCTGCTATATTTGTTTTCCCTGGCTTGTATTTTAAGTTGTAATCAAATGCTTGTATTCTTAAAACCCATCTCTCAAGTCTTAAGCTGGGCTTATACCGTGGCCCTAATATAACCTCTAGTGGTTTATGGTCTGTTATTAGGGTAAAGGATTTCCCATACAAGTAAAACGAGAACCTTTCACAACCCCAGACTATAGCCAAGGCTTCCTTCTCTGTTTGGCTTATACCGTTTTTCTCAATTTCAGTTAATGCTTTTGCGGCATTATAACTGTATAGACTGGCTGGGACTGCCATCTTTCGTAATCAGATTTCTATTTGGGCGTTGAACCAAAACAGCACCTAAGCCTACAGGAGAAGCATCTGTAATGAGTATGGTTTCAGCTTTCTTGTCATAATAACCTAGTGCTGGAGCGGATGTTATCAAGTTTCTTAGTTTTACAAAAGCTTGTTCCTGTGCTGCTTCCCACTTAAATGGTACTCCACACGTGGTGAGTTTTCTGAGCGGTTCTGTTATGGTAGCATAGTCATTAACAAATCTAGCTGAAAAATTACAAGTTCCAAGAAAACTTCTCACTTCGTCTACATTTGAAGGAGTTCTGAAATTCTTTACCACATACTTATTGTCTTCTGATGGTTTTATACCATTATTGGATTAGTTATAGCCAACAAAATTAATTTCGCTGTTATAAAATGTACACTTCTGCTTGTTTAAAGTCAAATTTAAGTCTCTAATTCTTTGAAGGACTTTCCTTAGTTGACAATTATGTTCCTCCTGGTTATGACCATGTATGATGAAGTCATTAAAAAAATCACAGTTCCTTCACAGTCACTAAAGAACTGCATCATTGCAGCTTGGTAGATTTCAGCCGCACAGCTGGCCCCAAATACCAAGCGATTATATCTATAATTGCCAAAAGGAGTACTAAATGTAGTTATTACCTTGGAATCTTCAGTTAGTTCTGACATATGATATGCATTTTTGAAATCTATTTGTATAAACACTGTACTACCTTCTAATTTACACAACATTGCCTCCATTGTCGGTATTGGATATCTGGTCCTTAAAATTGCTCTGTTTGCCTGTCGCAAGTCAAGAACTAGTCTCCAAGTTCCATCTTTTTTGGGCACCAAATGTGCTGGGGATAGCCATGGTGAATAACCTTTAACCTTTTCAATAACATCTGACATTTCCAACTGTTGAAGGATTTTATACATATTTTCTCTTAAATTACAAGGAATTCTCCTAAGTGGTTGGACAACAGGTCTCACTTTCTTACTAATAGGAATATTAACCTTAAAATCTTTTAGTTTACGCATTCCTTCAAAAACATCTCTAGATTCAGAAACCAAAGCATATTCATTTACACAAGCATTAAACACATTCAATCCTATATGTAATACCTTTAGCAAAATAGCAGTATTTTTTCCCAAAATTGGTACTTCGTCTCCTTCATAGACAAAAAACTTAACATTATTAGCAACTCTGTTATTACTGACTGAAACATGAGCTGTAAACCATCCAATAAGAAGAAGAGGTTTTGTATCTTGACCAAAAGGGTACAATTTTTTTTTCAAGTTTGGTCGTTACACATTTAACTTTTCTTCTCTTCATCTCCTCCCGCAATGGTTTGGGTTTATATTACAATCACACCCTGAATCGACCTACATTTTAATTGTGACACCACCAACATTAATAGGAAGCAAGTCCTCATCTCGAAACTTACTTTTAACTGTCTTTATGTGAAAGTCGTACTCACTACCATCACTTGGAATGTCCTCTGTGGGGGGTTCCGATTCTTCTCCCTTAGTAGTCAGCTGACAAGCCCTCTGCTTACTCTCAGGTCTGTGCCATGATGACGGTGAGCGATGTTGCACTCTGTATCCTTGTAGCTTCTTTACTCCTCCTGTTTGACGTGTCTGGCATGCACCTGCAAAAGTATTTCTCATACCACATTTATTACAGGTAGCACCCCAAGCTGGGCACTTTGCGTCACTTTTGTAATTCCCCGTCTTGCCGCAATGCCAGCAGTTTGAAGATGACAGTTTTCGCCTGTTACCCTGTTGATAATTGGACCCACGGAAATTCAATTTATTCACAGATTCTGTAACAGCATCAATGCCCGTTTGTTGCAATAGTTTTTCATGAAGACGTGCCATCTCTACAGTCTTCTCTAAAGATATAGGCGCATCTGTAACTAGTGTCTCCTTGTAGATATCCTTTTTTAATTCAGGCCACTGACACACACTAATATAATGATCTCTTATATTTTCGTCTTTAGCTTCACCAAAGTCACAAAGAGATGCCTGTTCGCTTGGGCGTTGTATAAAGTCATCTACTGTTTCGTCATTGGTGGGACGAAGTTTTCTAAAACACTGGCGTTCATAGGTAATATTCCTTAGCAGTTGAAAGTGTGTATTTAAAATGTTTATCACATGTTGGTACTCATCTGGTGCTGGGTTACTCGTAGTTCCCGTCGGGAGTGGCGTGTCTTCTATCAAATTGTCGTACAGGTCCTGGATCTGTGGCCCGCCTAGGTGCATCAGCGTCGCAAATTTCCTGGATGGTGTGGCAACTGCATGAGACTAGATAATAATCTAATGAGCGAGTTCATTTCGCCCATTTCGTTCTCACAGATTCTTGTTGTACGTTGAAGGTGTCTATCTCACGACTGGAAAATGCTGCCATGAGGTCTTCTTTCGTCGTTTTCTTATCTCTTCCGATTTAACTAACTTTACTGGATACAATATCAAACTTTCCGATTTAACTGTATAGTTTGATGAGATCCTTTTTCATCCTCGTCGCCAATGTGGTGCCTCGTGTTCTTATAATGAAACTCTCTTTTTTGGAGACATGTTTATTGCTTGCATGCTACACTGCGACTGCCAGTGATATACATACATGCCGTGACTTTCGATCTCATTGCGACTTTCGACAGTCAATTGTTTTAGGACACTACACTTACAAAACATTTTGTTTATCTATCATTCGTTCATTGCTTCATATGCTTTCCTATATGCAATACTGCTATCATTCTTCCTCTTTACAGTATTCTACCCAATTAACCCATGAATTTCAGAGTCAACCTCTTCTTCAAACACTTTCACTTGACTCTAATTAATCTGTGTCATCATTATACTCCCCCATTCTCTCTGTGTGCCCAAACCAATGAAGCACATCCAAAAGGAGTGTAATACTGGAGCATACAAGATACGTTCTTTCTGCTCCCACTCTTCACTACCCTACTTTTTCCACAAACACTTCTAAGGTACTCCATTTCCACCAATTTTAGCCTACTCTTATGCTTTTCCTGACATCCCGGCTTTGCTGCCATAGAGTGTCATTGGTAGTACAATAGTTTTGTTCTGGGCACTTTTTGCTACTGTAGACAAACGCTCATTCTAAGATATGCTCCACATTTTACGTATGAATTTCCTACCATTCTCATAATTCTTATAATCTCTTCATTTATCCACCCATCTTTTGCAAACATTTGGCCTAGACACAAAATAGTCTACTTCTATTACTTCATCATTTTCCCTCATTCTACTATTATTCTCACAAATGAAAACTTTTTTGGTCTTTGACACATTTAACTCCACTTTCCTGATTGCTTTACAGAAGTTTTCCAGGAGCCCCTGATATTCCAATGGTCTCTCTCATGGTAACACTGCATCATCTGTGTAGTATAGAACTCTCAAATTAATATCTCCAGCCTTACTCTGACATTTTTCTTACATGTACATGTCTCACACATTTATGGATAAATACATTCATGGCCACGGGAACGTCATGCATCCATGCTTAACTTATATAAAAGATAGTTGAAGAGTTGACTTGGTGGAATTTCGACATGATATAATGATAAAAACTTTGTAATACAGTGTGAACAGTGTGGACTATTACAAAGTTATTATCATTATATCATGCTTAACTTTTTCAAACTAGTCACTCAAGGTCCCATTAAGTCTCATTCATTCTTTACTAATACTGTATGTCACCTTCATTCACATTCAGTAACTGCACATTCACTCTACAGTCATTCAAAACCTTTCAATACTTATTTCTACTCTTTCATTAGTAGTTAGTTCACAGTTAAGCCATTCAAAGACTAGCATGGGTTGCTATGGAGTTATCATGTGGTAATAGGCTGTAGAAATTGAAATAGAAGTGCAAATTTGTATTGCATGACATGCTAAATAAGCGCCCATTGATTCTCAATGTCAGGGATAATGAGTAAGAAATAGTATAGCAGTTCTATTTACATAGAGGAGAATCCTAGTCCCAGTCAATATCTTTACACATATACTTGTTTGACTTTTTTCTTTGCTTAAACCTCATTTTCTAATATTGTTCAGTTTTAAAACATAAAACTTAGAATTGACATATCTAAGTTCTAGGTTAATTGTAAGATTGTACAGTTAAATGGTCATAGCCTGGGAAGTGCATCAGTATGTTAATGACATCATAGGCTATTTAGCTTTGGCTTGAAGTTCAAAGCATCAATCCTAGAGGCACCTTACTTTATGTATGGGCAACGACTGTACATTTCATTTGGCATTGAGCGACAGTAGTGACGCAGGCATTGCCAACTACATACTACTCGATGTCAGAGTCACATTTAAGGCACTAGATCTTTCTGATTCATGGCCAATTCAAAATCTAGCTTTGCATCATAAGGAATAAATTGTTATCAAATGAATTACATTAGTGCCAACAAAATATTTATTATATAAAAAAATAGACATTGTCAGCTAGTCAATAGGCAGGCTAGTGCTCTGCGCATTGCAGCCACCCAAACTAACGGAGGCCAATATGGCAGCCAGAGCAATACAAAGTACACTATCGTCACACTCCACCAGTGGAATCCACTGCTTCAAAATAAGTGGTGACTGGTTTCAAACATTCACTAATTCAAGAGATGGAAATAATGGCAAATGACACCCATTGTTAGTGTTCTTAAGACTTGTGTACATACTGCATGGGAGAGGGTTGGGTGAAGTGAAACACGATTTACACTCATCACACAATACATTTTTAACTATATTTTGTACAATTTTTCCACCAAAGTGACTTAAATACATATTTCTAGTTAAACTCAGATCTACAGTTAATTAAATACACTTGTAATGCCAAAGTAATCACGATTATACTCGAGCATAAAAACGTGCTCCGTGTCGCACTTCCAATATCCAACTCACACCGGTACACAACTATTGAAGCTAAGCTCTAATAGTACGTAGTTGGCACAAATGGATAGCAGCACATGGCACAGTCGTTTCCAGCCATTGCCCGTGCATTCCCTAGTCAGTGGGAGATACAAGGAGTTCAAATTTTGCCGGCAGATAGTGCCACATGGAAATTTGAATTTCCCCACCACCCTTGGTTCCTGCTTTCCTTTTTATTGTCGAATTTCAATTCTTCTGAAATCTCAGCAGAAAGACAATGAAATGCTTGAAAGTGAAAATTGTGATATTTTTTTGAGACCAATGATGAAGTTGTGATGCGTAAATAATAAGGCAAAACATAGGCATTAACAACATTTTTATTAATGCTCAAGCTAGAAGTTGAGGCTTGACCAAGGATAATACAAAACTTAGCCGTGATAATTTACACTAGAAACAATAGTCACCATAGATAGTCTCTGCATTACAACGACATTTTTAAGGAAATCTTTTAGCTGTCCGAGAAGCCAGATACAGAGCAAACAGATGGGACCCTCATCCCCTAATCGCTAAGAATATTTCCCTGCTGTGAGTGACCGCTGTCCCCACCGCATACCTGGTGGCTGGCTGGCAAGGGACTGCATTTGTGTGGGCAAAAAGGATACATATGCAGTTTGTTTTCTCTGATAATTCCTGAAAAGGCACTGGCAGAGTTTGCCTAGGAAGGATAGAAACACTAAGAAAGCGAATCTGAATATTTAGAATATAACACAGGATTTCACCGTAAATGCACTTTGAAATATGCAAATTTTAATAAATAAATTAAACTCAAATTAAGTAGGTACATAGGAATAGGCAACGGTACCTACCCTCATGAAACTTCAGCAAAATATATGGTCTCTGCATTATGTGGGTTTCAATCAGTCATTTCCTACATTGTAGCCATCAGGTCATTCATGAAGACCTTACTTTTGACATGCAGAGGAGTTGGCTGTTTTATGCTGCAGAATTTCAACAGTATCACTGTGAAAGAACTCTAATAGGTGGATGTGGTCCAGCGTGTTATTTTCCCTCGTGGAATTTGAGTGAAGTGAATAGATCGTGACTTTCGTGTACTGGAGTTATTCACTAGAAGATTCTGGAGTATTTCTCCAAAGATATCCATCTTTTGGATTATTTAAGTGAGTAGCCACCCATATTGGATGATATGCCTTTGGAAATTGTTTGCTCTAGAGGAATCCTTGCCTTCATATTGTTATACATTGGGATTGCTTCTGATCTGAACTATGTCAAGGTGGTTTCTGAGTGTCGACGAATGAAGGCTGGCTCTAGGATGCAACGATGAAGAAGAGCTGTATGGTTTACATTAAAGAGTGGGATTGATGAGTTTATGATTTTAAACACCAAAATCTTGCTTCTACTACTTTTCATAACCAAGAAAAAGTTGTTTCATAAACTTGTTAATTCCTTTTTTATGGCACAATAGAAAGAACTGAACGTTTAAAGATACATTTCAATATTTTTTCTTACATAATACTACAGGTTTATTACCATTTAACTTCAAGTTTCTTCACTATTAAATGTCAAAGAGAGCACTCCGTTCGGAAACTCCAAAAAATCCGGCACTTTTTTTGTTCTCATGGGAATATAAAATCGAGAGTGCAATGTAAAGATAATCGGCAACCATCGTTAAACGTAAAATAAAACAAGGTAAAATTTGATCTAACTCGCATTTATGTGGGTACCGCAGTTCATTTTAATCAGTGTCCAAACTCGAGTCTACATAATTTTTGCACCTACAGTAAAGTAGTAGTTTTTAAAAAGAAGAATGGGGAGAATTACTGTATGATGAGGGAGAATGGTGGAGTAATTGAAAAAATCTCTGATTTTGTGTACTTAGGCAAGATGTTTGCCAAAGATGGATGGATAGATGAGGAGGTAAAGAGACGTCGGAATGCTGGAAGGAAAGTGGTAGGTAGCATGTGGAGCATATCAAGGAATGAGTGCCTGTCTAAGGGAGCGAAAATCGCTGTGTACTAAAGTGTACTTCTCTCCACTTTGCCGTATGGTAGTGAAACGTGGGTATGTCTGGATAAACATGTAAGTAGACTTAACGCCGTGGGTATGAGTTATTCGAGGAGTTTTTGTGGCAAAAGTGGGATGGATAGGGTCAGGTATGAGTGGGTAATAAGTGAATGTGGGTTAGATGCTCCAATAATGGACTTATATGAAAGGAGTGTGCTTCGTTGGTTTGGCCATGTCGAGAGAATGGATGAGAGTGGAATAGCGAAACGGATATATAAGAGCGAAATGAATGGTGCGAGAGGTAGGCCGAGAAAGTTGTGGTTGAATGTGGTTGAGGAAATTCTTAGGAGGAGGAATATTATGAGTCTTAAAAACAGGAGGGCGTGTATGAAGCATTGTATGGGGGTAAATGAGGTAAAAGAGGTTTGCAAGGATAGGTCAGTATGGAGGAAATTACTGAAGCAGAGTTTGGTGTACAAATATGTATTTATGAGTGAAACTTTGTGACTGTACTTGCCCCAGAAGGGAACGGCGTGATTGGTATGTATGTTCTGGATGAAATTGTTCTGTTCAATAATATGGAAAACATAAGGTTGCACCAGGAGTTGGTTATCACTTTGGTTCATGTGGATACCATCAAAATGAAGCATTTTTTTAGACTCCTAAGCAGTTGGACATTTGAGGTCATCTGAAATAAATGCCCCTGAGGTTAGGAGTTATTTGTATGGACTATTACATTAGGTCAGTGTTGGTATATCAGCAGTTTGCTGCAAAATATTCTTAGACATTTGTGGTTTGACATTGAAGAGACTAGGACGAAACGGAGGCCTGATAAGCCTGAACTCGTATGGTCCATCTGGAATCTCATAAATTTGAATTTGGGAGACGGATCATCTCCCTGGTGAGTGAATTACATTTGATGAGCTGTTAGTTGGGATTAGAGACTGTTGTCCTCTTCACCGATTGATTCCATCTAAGCTGGAGAGGTATGGAATGAATATTTTTTGCACAAATGATTCTTCTACCGGGTATTCACCGAAAGGCATTCCATATTTGGGTCAAGTAGATGGAGCAATAGCACTCCCAAAATCAGGTTAATAATCGCACAGGACTTTTAAAATCTTATCTACGGAGCAAATGTAATGTAACTTTGAATAATACTTTACAACCCTTCGGCTGGAAATAATAATGATTAACAATGATGGGGGATATGTGCAAAAAATTTGAAAAAATTACCCTGTTGAATGGTCGTCCTAATTGCTCTTGTGATATGCATTAATTAATTTTTTGATACAGCTATTCAATGACATTGGAATCAAATGTGCCCAAGAAGGGAAAGTCTGTAATTTTGTTGTCATTGCGCATGATATGTGCATATGTGCGCATTGGCATAAAATGTGATAAGGAAACACTCTGAGATGGATGGACAGTGTGTGTTTGAAAAGAGAAAAAAGGTAATATTCTGAGTATACCAGGTGAAAGACAAGTTGACTTGAAACATGAACAAAAAAACTCTTGCGATCGCAATGTCACTCGTGCACAAATAAAGGCAAGTATTCCAAATTTGTGACCTTGCTACCAAAATATTTCTTATATAACATGTAATGCATGCTCAGACAAATGCAGAGAGAATTTATCTTTTCAGGAAATGTATCAAAACCTTTGTCCTATTGTGTCCTGAATTAGTCTTAAGATGTTTTTCTGTTTGATTTCATATTAAATACTCATTTATCATAATAGAAAGAAATGATTTTTCATTTCAAATTCACATTTTAACTTTATAGCTATCGAGTGGTGCCTTGAATCCATTTGCATTATGAAATTCAGGTTTCCATATGAGGGTTAATGAAAGTTACTGGTTTTATTTCTTTTTCCTTAGGTAGTTAGTTGTCTTGTAGATCTATTCTCAAGAAAATATTAAAGTGGAAGTCCATTTTTTTCTATTTTATATGGTTTGTGGATCATGGCACCTTGGACTAAAATGGCATTCTTTGATTTTCCGATCATTGCTTGTACAAAAGATGTGTTTTGCAGTCACATAAACACTAGGAATGAAATTCTTCACAAAAAAATCATCTGACTCGATCAGGATTCAAACCTTGATTTCCCTATTTTCGATCAGGAGGTTGGTAATTTCTCCTGAGCAGCAATTGGGAGACCCGGGTTTTAATCTGGTTAAGTTTATTTATTTTTTCATGGCGAATTGCATTCCTTGGCATTATTTATGGTTAAAAATCTATCAAGTGACTGGTGAAAATTTCAGAGTAGATATTCAGGCTTGAAGTTGAGCTTTGCCTGTTGCTTCAGCTGTGGTAATATTGTGCATAAACAATATGACAACCAGCTTTAATTTCATGTATTCAAATGGGCTGGGTAGGACAATTATTTATCTTTCAAGTGCTGTTATATAATTTCACAAACCTCTTTTTTATTTAATTTCATGGTTTTAGATTTGAAGTAGTTGAAGTGACATTGTTATTACCTGACTTTGTACTATAACAAAATCAGTTTGACTGTGACCAGTTTCACATTGATAAGATCTCTCACTGCAATGGAGCCACTTGCTGAAATAATATGGAAAAGTACTAAGTTCTGTTATTATGATGGATAGGAGTTATATATTCTTGCTTTTTGTCTCTGCATGGAAATTGAGTACTTTTGGTCAGCAGCCTTATTCTTGTTTAATGTTTCAGAGAGGTGGGGAAGACCATTCAGAGGTCAAGTCCCGCATAGGGGAACTAATGGCCAGCCTGACGAGGGACCCTGGTGAATTTGACCGTGCCCTAACACCTTTGCGTGAGAAGTTTATTCTGTGGCTTCAGGATCCTGGTGCTGTACACACAATGGTGGATGATATTGTTGAGCAGGTAAGGTCCACTAAATTCCCTGGCTTCAGCTTGAATAATAATTGTAATATATTCGGCCCCGGTAGTGGTTAATGAAATTGAAGCGAATTGGAAATTATATACATATTTAGTCAGCTTGTTGCCAGAATTCCCTGATTTAATGAATGTGTGGGCAGATGCAAATTCTAACCTTCTTAGCGTGCACCAGGTGCCCTAAGTAAGTCAATTGAGAGTTAGAGACAAATGGTTTCGTTTGCAAGCTTTGAACCCACCTGGCTTACCATGACCTTGCTACCTTGGAACGTGAAGATTTTGCTTATATCCTATCCTTTGCAGTCTTCAAAGGCAGACAACATGAATTGAGGAAGGAAATGTTTTTTTAGCAATACATTTCCTGTGTAGTCTTCTGACATGTGACTGTTAATAAATCCAATTAGTAAACGGGGGTCAAGAGGTAGAAATATATGGTGACTGAGGGGAAAAGACATTGATGGGCATGGGAAACTTGAAGATCTTGTGGAAATATTTCAATGAATGTGAATGCATGGTTAGAAGAGTAGGGAAGGGAAGTTATTAATTTCCATTTTAAACAAATTATCTCTTAACCCTTCAGCTGCGGGGAACACACTTGTACATGTGTACAGGCAACTGCGGGAAAAGCATACTTGTACGTTCGACCCTCTCTTCTTACCTGCTCCCCGAGCCCCTACTAATCTTAATGGCCCAATCTCTTTCTTCCTTGAGGGGGAATTACAATTGGCCATCCTCTTTTCCTACCTGAACGAGTCGAGTCCCTCAGAGGGACTCCCTCCGGTCGCATTGCATTGCCATGAGCTACTAACCTTTCTTCCTATTATCCTCTAAATACGCTCTGGTAGTCTTACCAGAGCGCAATGCTGGTAAGAGTCAATGGATTTCCTTGGTGTTTGGTGTCAAATTTAACAGTAAATTACAAACAAACTTCATTTGATACTTATTTTGCAGATTTTCACCGATTAAAAAATTTGGCCAAATTAACTGATGTTCCACTAATCCATCTCTTATTGGGTGGGGCCCTTTCCGCGGAACTTCGGGGAAAGGGTCGGGAGGGGATTGCAAGGGTCTTCTACCTGCTCTGCCCCTCGTGGTGGAAAGGAGGGTCTGGCCTCCTTCAATTATTTCCTGCACACAGTGGAAGACTTGCGATCTAGCAGGCGCAGCTGAAGGGTTCAACTAGTATCGCTTATGCTTCTAAATTAAAGGTCACGAGACAGGTTTTTTCTTTGAAGAGCGCCCTGATGTTTATCATTCAATCCTAGGTACATAATCCCTCTATTGCCAGCTTTTTCCTGGTAAGGTATGCCAGGACAGCCGAGGCAACTGTGAAGCTGTTATGCTTTTTTGTTTAAATTTTTAAATTATTATATTTATCAATAACAATATGAATTTTTCAAGAACTAGGTACAAGCCCAGTGTGGGATATAAATGGTGAAAAATGATGCATGTATGAGTGAATATAAGTTAACATTATGCTTATATAATTGCTGGTGGATGCCAGTCAGTGGTAGTTTTTGTACATTCACCGAAGGATGATTGATGGACCCTCTTGGAGGCAAAAAGGTAGAGGTATTACCATTTTTATTATCTTTTTGATATTTAAACCAGGCAGTTCAATTATTATGATTATTCCAGATATCTGAAAAAATAGTGTTTTGTTGTATGAGGCTGAAAAAATGTGGAATAATTCCAATCTGGGATGGATGGGATAGGCTAGACTTGGCGCAAGAACCAGGCTTTGTTCTGCTGTTTCCTATTCTATCTTGTAATATTCTGACAAACTTTCAGTGAGTGAGGGGATGTCAGTATTGTGAAAACAATGGAAGGGATTTTCAAAGCTGACAGTGCTTGTGCTGGGGGAATTAGGGCAAGTTGTCTCACCATCTGAAGGATGTTGGCTTTATTAATGATAAAGGAGGTCATGGTGAAGTATTATTCGAAAGTAATGGAGTTAAATTAGTAATTCTAGTTTGATACCTATTTACCCAAATTGTGTTTTAAGAATGCGAGGGAGAAGAGAGGGAGGGGGAGACAAAGTGGCTCTTGGGAAAAAAGATTTCTTGTGGACGTATGTTATGTGATTTGCATATTATTTTGGGTCTATTTAATGGAATCTCTATTTTGCAGTCTGTTGTTGAGACCAACTTCCGTTACAATGGTGCCCGTCTCTGCAGTTTCCTTTACAACCTCTCTGCCTCCATCCCTGCATCTGTGTTTAGAAGTTACTTAATCAGCAGGTATGTATGAGGAGTCAGCAGCTGTTATTCCTATCACTGAATGGTGAATAAGTATCAAAATATTCTGTGAGTTAATGGAAGGGTTATAGTTGATAGGTCATAATGTTTCTTTTTACTGTCCTAGATTATCACTTGGCATATATTGCTTGCTGAAGGTTGATGACTGACTGTGGCTTATTTTGAAACATTTTGTTTATTGTTGTCCTCTAGCTTAACTTTATTTATATAATTTTATGTCACTTACATTCACTCGTTGGTTTTTGCTCATGGTTCCAATTTTGATGGAAAGGATTGATAGAACATATTGATGGGATTGTACCTTGGCAATTTTGGATTAGTTAATGTTGCTGCCATAATTAAACTTTTCAGTCTATTACAAGTAGTTCAAGAAACATAGGGATTAGTGATACTGCCTCTAGGGCTGCTTAGTCACCACTGGTTTTGGCCTGCCTGGTGAGTAGTTAATCCACTGTGTAAACTGTAGCATCACAATAAACAACCAATTTTTAGGCATCACCTGCCAGGTAGAGTTCCTTGTTTGTGCTGCAACAAAATCCAGAAGTCCGAAAGCAATTTCCAATGCTCTTGGCTTTGAAGGAGTCCCAGGCATACTTCATAACATGCATTGCTTTCAGGACATTTACTTTTCTTCCTGACTCGTGAAGGCTGGCCAACCTCTCATTGACAAGTATTTTCCTCTACTAGTGCTTCATACATCATATGATGCCTTGATCGAGGGGCTGATGAACACTCGTGAAATTTGGAGGATATAACACCACTTAAAGACTTCTTAAAAATGCAGTACTTATTGGATGTGCCGTGCAGTTATCAATTAGCAACAAAATTTTACGATTTTGTCCACCCATGTTGGCATCCAGTGCTCGCAGGAACTTTTCGAAAATTGTTGTAGTCATTCAAGCATTTGAGTTGCAATAATACATGCAAGGTAATGTTTGAACATGATTGAAACATCTGGGGTGTTTATATTTCCTGATCACTAATGGAATCAATTTTTCTGTTCAACTTTCGTTGCAACATAGTAGGATAGTCAGCCTCTCCTTACTCATTTTACCTCCTTGACACTTATTTCCTCTAAATGCCAGTGTTTTATCAGGAAACAAATTATAAAACAAGCCTGTCTCATCGGCATTAAAAACGTCATTCAGGCTGTATTTTCTGATGATGCTTGGGAGAGTGACATCTTTCCATGTTTCCCAAATGTTAGTGTCTACACTGGCTGCCTCACCTCAAATGCACCTGTATACTATCCCATGGCATTTTTTAAATCCCTCAACCCAACCATTCGAGGCCTTAAAGTCACTTATGCCCCTTTAATCAGCTAAATGGGAGGCCTTTTCATGTACTAAAACACCATCTAATGGCACATTGGATGCACATGCTTGTTTGAACCACGTCAGTGGGACATCCTCCAACTCACAAAATTTTCCTCCTCGGACCCTTTTTCTTTTCTGACTCGTTCCTCCTTGAGCTGAATTATCAATTTTTTCCTTATTTTTAATAATGGAGTTTATTGTCGATGGTGGAACTTTCATTTTCGCCACTATTTTGACACGCTTCATAAGTGGATGTTCATCTACCTACTGGAGAAGGTTGAGTTTTGCAATCGTCGGTATTTGTCTTTTCACCACACACTTTTCCATAGCTCGTTCTAAGCACTAGTTCTTCTAGCACTAGTTCTCACTTTTAATATCACCTTGATCACAAAGTACTTAGATGAAGATCACATGCACTGTTGCTCACGCATTGATCTCATAGGCAACAACGATAAAACAAATTAATATCGCAATAAAATGCGCTACTTTTGGGGTCCTTGTCAAGCATTGAATAGGTTATTTTAATGTTTGAGATTGCTTTTTTCTTTCTTCATTAACACTTTTTTACCATAATATTCCTATCAAAATATTATTGTAAGCGATAGCCATCATTTTTAATGTGAGAAGTAAACCTCTTGAGATTTATCCATCGTCTGATTAACATACATGGTGGTGATTCTCATATGACAAATTTGGTTTGGTCCTCCTCAAAACGTGCTAACCATAGTTATTTACATGTACTGTGACACAGACCAGAGGAAATGAACGTCTAAATGAGGAAAATGTGCTATGAAGGAACGTCCTAATGAGAATCCACTGTATTTGGAATTTAGAACTCAGAATCCATATACAGTGGAATCAGTTTGCATTCTGTGAAACTCTGTCCCCTCCAATTCCCTTCCATTCTTCTGCCATATTCCACACCTTCATTACTTTTTCTAATTCTTATGAAGGCACTTGTGCTGCAGAAAATTCAAATCAATGTGTGAGTTTTTTTCCTTGATCTTAAGAGTCATAATGAATGTGATCATAGGTCCAGTACTGAGAAAACTGTGCCTTGAGTAATGGTGATTGTTTAAAATCTAAAGGTGTACCAAGCTGCCGTCAGCGTCCGGTGAAGATCATCAGCGATCGAATGGTGTAGCCATCTTCCTTGCAGAGCTGTTCATGCAGGTGGAAGAGGGAGATGGAGTCAGCAGTGGACGGGGTCGAAGGATTCAAGCCCTTGGGGAGCAGCTATTTGCTCTCCTTGAGAGGCTGGTTGCTCAAGCTCTTGCAGCCAATGCACACGCACAAAATGCCAACATGCCATCAGCAATAGAGGCGGCTGAGAGTCATGGCGAAGGTCTCAAGTGTGTTTGCCAAGCACTGAAGGTAAGGAAATAAAATAATTAATTTGTGTCTATTATACCTTTACTCCATCTCTTCAGTTTTGTGTCTGGTTAGAAGTGTACTGTTTTTATGATAATCACTTTCACTGCAATCTTTATTAGAGACTCACGTTGAACCTAGAATTTTGGACCATGTGTTCAACATAGCTTATATATAGTTCATTGGTGATCATAATTAATCTAAAAATATTAACAAGAATTTCGTATTTTTCTAAAAATTCAGTTGAGTGCCAATTATTCTATACTGGTTTTTGATAATGCTGTGCAAAATCAAAGTGATAAGTGAGAGATAAGGATTGTCTGTGCATCTGTGAATCCCTTGCTGTTGGGACTAAATCCAAGATGTATCTCTGAGTGGCTGGGTTTTTAAATGCCTGAGGTTCAAAATTTAGCTGTAGAACCACTGCAATGGAGAACTTGCAAGGTTTTTTTTACAGCTTTTTTAACTCATGCATCATATAGATAACCAAAAATGTTTCCTACATATTCTTCCCTTTCATCTGAGCAACCCATATTAATTGAACTACAGTCAATGGAAAAGATGATATTGTTTCAAATGCTGCTTTTTGCGCACCATTTTTACGCGTGACGTCACACCTGCCGTCCACCGTACGAGACATACGAGATACCGGCGAATAGTTGGCGAGTATCACCGTTCACTTAACGTTAATTTATCTTTAGCCTCACGATATTTCGCTGAAATATTGCATCTGAATTTTGGAAAGTATATATGTATTTTGGTGTGCAATACTTGCAATGCAATGCAATAATGCAATACAACGATTTTTTATTGTTTAGTTTGTGCCAACTCAGATAATCTGCCTATGAAGTCGACGCTCTAGTGATGATGGAGTACTTATAATGAGATGCAACATGTAGACATAGTCGGAAATACAAACTGTTAAATCACTTCGTTAATTATTTACTGTGATTTTTCCGATAAATTAATATATTAATTTTTGAAATTTCTATTGCAGTAGTTCGACATTATTAGAAATGTGACCTTTTCGAAAAGTTCGATTGTAAAATTTAATTGCAGTTCCATGAGAAAGTATGACATCGATAGTGCCATAGGATGCATTCAATAGCAAATATTGAAAAATGTATGCACAGTGAAGTGCGAAATATTCCCGGAACATTTAGTAACGGCAAAAAATTGTGAGTCTAGCCTTATAATCAGCGAAGAGTCTCACGAGGAGTTATCGCGAGACCTACGGTGAGGTGACGTGACGCCAATTATTTAATTTTTTTGCGACTGGGGATAGATGTAGAAAAAGGGTCGCTGCTTTTTCTCCCTTAGGGCCGGGTTCACGAGAAAATTTTAGGTAACTCGAGGATTTGGCTCATCTTCAATTCGTCACATTTAGACATGTATGCACGATGCATGTCCTTGCAAGTATATACGTTGATAGATAGATAGATGCATGGACAAATTATCCGTATCATAACAGGAGCTTTTTTATGTCCACGAGTTCATGCATTGGCGCAATTTTGGGTGTAAATACAATGCAATTTTAATGGTGACTGCGTTCGCATCTGCTCATGCGTAATTAACATCAGTTTTACGCTCGTAACATAATTATTTGCCGTAGTGGTGTGGGTTAAGGCATTGGGTGCACAGGACTCCAGCGTGGTACAGGATCGTGGCCATACTGCGTAATTTATTTCTCGGTTTAATATGTTTCAGAAATAAAGTAGAATTCCCAATCCCGAAGAGGTACAACCGTCACTCTATCATTTTTAACTTTCTAACTATTACTTGGATCTTCAACTAACCCTTCAAAGAGAGTACAACTAGTAGCAAATTTTGGGATTCTATAGTTCGCCTGGATTTACACTTAATAGGTGGAAGGTGTGTTGTTGGCCGCACATTTTGTAATCCGAGGATACATTTTAGGGAAGAGAGAGAGCTCTGATTGGTCATGAGTCTATTTGAAGACAGTTTACAATAGACAAAGATGTAATTTTTATCGTAAAGCGACACATTCACTTTGAATTTCCTAGCAATTAAACTCGAAGAAAGAAGATACAGAAGAATTTTCTGATGTGAGAGAGTTAATAACAGGGTATGTAAAAGCAGAGGTTTGTGAAGAGGTTCATTTAAAACGGCGTATTTAATGTAAGCGAAACATGGATCGTTAGACCGTGGAGTGTTTTCCTTGCACAATCAACCTACGCGGTTGAAAACCTGGAAAACCTTAATGTTTGACAACGTACAAAAATGGTCGTAAATTATGTTACCCACACAAATAGCGTTCGTGCAGATGCAAAGCATCTGGTGATAACTTTATTAAATGCGCTTATTGTGGAGTAATTTTTAACTTTACATGCCTATGTGATATCTTTTGAAATCATGCCGCATTACGCCGTGAACGTAAGATGAAATCCCTGGAGTTGCAATACGCATAACAAGGTAAAGAAAATACTGTGTTATCATGCCCTACATTTGTCATGAACTGGAATGTATTAACTTTCTCTCTCCCGAGGTCCCCGTTTCGATTCCTCAAAATGTTACGAAAGTAAATGCAATGACAGGTAAAATAGTGGAAAGAAATCCTATAGTTGCAATTTTATCGCGAACCCAGGCGTATGGGCAAAAAATCTTACACTTTTCCCACGTTTCTCTCCTGTTTCAGAAAAAAGTTGTGTCGTTAACAGCCTAAACCAGTCTCTACAGTGTAAGAAGTTCTGACAATGCCGAAGACATGCGACTTTAAATTAATGTATATGGTTAAACTTCGCTTCGGTTCCATTACTTTGGAAGGGGAATTTCCTTCGTTGATAGCAGCACAGATGTATGCGTGCTTGAATCCATTGAATACTCCACCGTTCTAGGTGTAGCGCTCCTGCCCTTAGTCTCCGGTGATGCCACCCGGAATCCCCAAGACAACGCCTGGCCTGCCACCACTGTGGCCTCCGAATGACAGGTGTGACGTCAGACCTGCCCGATCTGACCACGCCCCCCTCATTGCCAATTTTTCACGCTGTTGGAATTTCGGCAACTTTGAGAATTTATATCTCGGAAACTAAGCGTTACTCACGCCTTGGGTTTTTTGCGTTGGGCAAGATTCATCATCCTCTATTACCTCTATTTTTTTCAAAAAATCTGCAAGTTCTCCATTCTTTTATCCCTAGAACAGCTGTTGGGATGCCCAAACCCACCTCCTATTTTCCTGAATTTCACTGGTGAAACCAAGATTTTGATGATCTTTGCACTTTTTCAACACTATACTAGATCATTTCAAGTCTGATAGTAATTAAGAAAGTGCCTGATGTATTATGCACTGCCAAAAATTAATTAACTTCAGATTAAATTTAGATTTAACTTCTTTTTTGAATCGAATTGAATTTTTTGTAACTACTTTTTATTCAATTCCTTTAAAATTTAGTGACTTTGTTCATTTATCTGATATATTGATGAGATACAATTATATTTATGTTATCTTAATTGTGAAACCTTTTGCAACAAGCTTTACTTGGAGGAATGGCTGGCTTCATTTGACCTCTCCTTATATTCGGTGGAATGGTCATGTTTTCTGTACCATTCCTTCACATCTAAGTATTATTTTGTTTATTTACATTACTTTTTATGTATCATTATACATATTATGATGGTTACTTAATTTTTTATCTTGATTTGCTTGTTGATGGATGCACAGTATTGTCTTATAATTAGACTTGCACGGTACCGGATAAAATGACAGTTAAGTAATATTAGCAAGCTTCAATTAAAAAAAATGATTAAAATACTTAGATAACCTACAACAGTGTGTCTCATCCACTATTACTAGCATTACTATAAAAAGAAGTCACCAGGAGCATAGCAATGTAGCATGTGCTGAGAATGAGCCCTACCATTGTTAAACCGCAATGTTTTGCTCTTCAACATGAATTATACTTTACAAAAACCAATCATTTTTGTAGTGAGGGTCACTGGCCTTGGCCATTCAATATCTGCTGTCAGGATGGTGTACAGGAACTGAGCTCAAAATGACCTTTATATAAGCTATTTATTCCTTATGTAATGGAAAATCTCTCCTTCAGAAGTGAAAGATGGGAGTTAATATCTATCCTCTCCCCCTGTACTCCACATGAATGAGTTGGCAAAAGAGTAAACACAGCCTCCCTCCATCTGTGTATGTTTCTATTGGACCTCAGGTGGGAGGCTGTCTTTATGCTTAGGACATTCTCTTCTGAACCATCTGTTTGCAATTACACTTTAGTATGCTACTAATATCTACAATGAGTGACAAAGCAAAGAGTTTTTGGCGCTCAATAATTGTCTGAACAAATTATTGCCTGCATGCATCTCCTTGTCCGTGTCGTCAACTCACCACAGCGACATTAACTCAGCCTACTTTCCACTTGGTAGCATTGCGGCTGTACACCGTGAATTCTGCTGGCAAGGTGGCTAAGCTTGGTGGTCATACCAGGTGTCTAGCTCATCTCGGAGGATATATGACTGTATTTGAAGATACTCTAAGCATTCTTATGGGAACTGTTATGACCAATTCCTTCCTAGGCATTCCGAGCATTGAGCTGAACTAGAAATGTAAAAAATCACAGCTATAAGTAACAGTTTCCCTACCACAATAATATGTCCTGATATTTTCGCCAATGCACACTTATTTACGGTACAAGAACTTCTTATCTTCCTCTGACTAGCTTCGTCACGAAACTAAGCCACCTCCCACATCATGCCCTTTAGCGGAATCCATGAAGATGGAAGAGACAAACTACACAGGGCCATGTATTGTCGCTCTTCTGAGTGGCACCAAATAACTTCAGACATCAAAACATCAATTTTCACCATTGTGGTCTCCATTGATATTCTTAAATATAGTTCCAACTGATTTTCAGCATATTCTACATGCTTTTGCAGTTCTTTGCATCACTCTTATTGAAGGAATAAGAGAGCTGCCATGGAGATTTCCCGTCGCGAAGTATTTGTAAATATGCATGATCATTTCTCAAGTTTGAGAGCACTACGGTACTCTAAGACCACATTTCTTCCTGCTCATCATGACACATGAAGAAAAATACTCTGGTAAAAGTAGGAACTCTGGCTGAACACTCTAAAAGACTCACGGAAGCCTTCACTCAATACTTCAGTAAAATACTTACTTCACAAGCACCCGGAAGTTTTACTGTAAAACAGGAAAAGGCACTCAAAAGTTTCAAAACACCACTTTAGCTAGAGGAACACTCATAAGAGAACTCAAAGAGATACTGAAAGGTAGTTTTGGTAGTTCATATACGTGTGACCACATTGTATGACTAGGTGAGGGTGTGGGGTTCCCAGCCAAACACAATCCTTTGGGGATCGTGTTTGGCTGGGAAACATGCGAGTGTTGGGGTATTCCGCCCCCCTCACCGACTCTCTCTTTTGCCCTATCATTGGCCAACTGTTGCCGGCTCAACTGTAGTTTGGGGTAGAGGTTTCAGATCCCAAGAAGCTGTAGTCGTGTAAGAATGCATCGGCTATCTTGATGTGAGTCTCCGAAGTTAAAAAATGTGAAGGAAATTTTGCCTATCTTGATGTTCATATTCCTCTCAGTGAGTATAATGTATCAGTGCAAGTACATGGCTGGACAGATGTGTGAAAAAAGGCTCCAAATTATAGCTTGGGCTATTTTATGGCCAAGCATTTTAGCAAATTTGTGTGTTTATACAATGTAATTTTATGGTAAAAGAGTTCACCTACCCACTGGCACAGGTACATGCCTTGTATAAAAATGGCTTAATATGGTGTGGTCATGAATTTATATGCTTATTATTCTCTGTAGATTCCTCTATGTTTGCCATTACTATTACTTTCCTCGGTGTCCTCATCCACATTAACCATTTAACTATTATCCGTGAGGTCCATTGGTGAACACAACTGACTGGGCTGCCATGATCCCACTCATTGTTTCCACTTGTTCTTTTACATTATATCCTATTAAAATGATACTTGTTCACTATCATAGGCTACACCACATGCATCAGAAGTTACTGCAGTGATTACTGAATGCTTTGAATTTGCTTCTACTGGTTATGAAGTTGATACAAGGTGGGTGGTGGAGGAATGCATCTAATCTAATCACTGTTTTATCATTGCTTCAACTGTTCATTATTCACGTTTTTGTTGAGAATGTTTATTAAAGATTTCAGGTTTTCCTGGTGAATAGAATGTAGAAAGGCTTCTCGAGATTCCATCCGGGTTGGAAGGTCCATGACCGACGTTTTGGCTGCTTACTCTGCAGCCGTCCTCAGGGAAGTGAGATGCCGATGGTTGGAAGTGTCCCTTTATATATATAGTATTAGGGAAGGGCAGGTGCGAAGCTGCTTTCCTGCACTTTCTTCTGATTCATCTGCGTTGCCTCTATGGACTTTAGTACTGGTTTCCAAGTAACACTTTCAGCAACACTTGGAAACCAGTGCTGAAGTCCGTAGAGACTAATCAGAGGAAAGCACAGGAAAACAGCTTCGCACCTGCCCTTCCCTAACACTATATATAAAGGGACACTTCCAACCATCGGCATCTCACTTCCCTGAGGATGGCTGCAGAGTAAGCAGCCAAAACGTCGGTCATGGACCTTCCAACCCGGATGGAATCCCGAGAAGCCTTTCTACATGTTGATTAAAGTTTACTTTGGCGACAGTGATCTTTATGCATTTTAAGGTACTATAGCTATTGCAGGAAGAAACTTTAAGCTTTAAAAATGTTTTGTGCTTGCTGTCATTGGTGCTGTCTGAATTATTAGCGGGTTTCCCAAATTTTAATGTTCCCCCGTCTCCATGCTCCTAAATTTTGGGTCTTAACTGAATCTTGTACTACTTTGCATGTGTGTAGCTCGCAGGCTGGCAGTTAGAAGAGACAAATCGGCAACGCATGACTCAGCTGAGCAATGACCTTGCTCATGCTGCTGGAGGCTTTGCTGGTGAGCGTGGCGTTAGGCGCATAGCAACAGCAGTTGGTGAACTACGGCGTACTGGATGGGGTAGACGCAATTATTCATACAGTGGAGAGACGACAACCGCGGCATCACCTTCTGCACAGATTCATTGCCGTGGTGTGGAGGGTGTGTCGCAGTGGCATGGAGGGAGTGGAAGGGGACGTGGATACGCCAATTCCAATGTGGTGTGTTGTCTGTTCTATTCCTTAGAGGAAGCCAGAGTATGACCACTTGATTTTACAATAATTGGAACTGCCCCTTTGTATGAGTTCTGTTTGATATACACTGCTTCCTTCATTTTCATTGCTACCACCCTGGCAAATGTAGAACTTTCTCCTTAATGCTAGCATAATATATAAACATATGCCTTTATTTTGCCAGTTTTTCATGTGGCAGAAGATTAAAGTAAGGTAATTTTGCAAAATGATTTTTTCCTGGCAACTCCTCGGGTGCTTTTAGGCAAACTTTCCGCCTGAGTGTTAACATGCAGATTAATGTTTGCCGAAAAAGAAAGTTGCTAATGACTGGTGAGGTTGATTGCATAAACTAATTTTTGTCTTTTGAATTTGAGATTTAAACTGTGCATCTTTTCTTCTGATTCACTTGTCTCTCAATCAGTTCACTTAATTTCTATAGCTTGCAATTTAACATATTGACACATTTCCAGACAATGAAGACACTAAATGCATTTACGTGCTTTGCCATCATTCTAACTGCTTAGTCAAAATTTTATATAGGTCTTATTAAGCAGTAAGATTCTTGCATCAGCTGCAACCAGTGCTTTTGAGCCCTAAAGTGGAGATGGAGTGATTTGTACCCCCACCCTCCCCCACTCTAATTCCTAAGAGATATTTTTATGGTGGAAAGGGCACTCTCCTCAATGAGGAGTTGCGGTGAAGATTATAGAGTGCAATATCGTGAGTGATTGGTTACACCTTTGGTCTGTAAACTGGGCCAAAAAATCCTCCTTGGCCATGTGATGTGTTTTATGTGAAGTCTTGATCAGTGTGAGGTTAAGTTATGAAGATTTTTGATGTAACATGAAGACTGTAATTAAGTGAAATTTATCCTCTCAATTCAAGCACCAATTTGACTTTTTCCCAACTGCTTTGATGCATTTAGAGTAATAATCTGAATGCACCTAAGAATATACAAAAATGCAACGCAACTTACGTCAAACAAGTCAGTGCTGCTAATTGTTCTCAATTTTAGATATAACAATAGCAAAAATATTTCTTTTTCTTAAGATAAGACTACAAGGGCTCAACATTCTCTGTGATGTTGTTGAATTAGTTGTATTGTTAACCTATTTAAATGTGGATTGAATTATTTGTATGCCGTTAAGACAGCCCTGCTAAAGGTTGCTGATGGTCTTCAAATATAGTTTGACACAATAGCATTAGCTTACGTACCAACCTACATCAGTTACATTTAGATACTGCCATTCCATGTCCTGTCACCTAAAATGATGCTACTGTAATTTGTGTATACTGGTAGTGGGACATTCCACAGAGGAAAAATCATTAGCTTTGATGGGGACTCGGATCCCTTGTTCCCTTGATTTTTTACCCGGTGCTGTAGCTAGTTATGCTACCAAAGCTTAGCAAAGGCAATAAGTTTCTCGTAGAGTAGTATTTCCGTACTTAGATCCTTCTAAACGTCGGTTGATTTTGAAATAGAGCACATCAAGATCCGATTCATGCTAATTTTATGTCATGTCTGCATATTAAAATGCCTTGGACTCAAAGTTACTCAAGACATTACGATGAAATCTGATTCAGTTGATCATTTTTATCATGGAAATCAGAGGTAGCAGTGAAGATAGATCAAATGTATTGTATCAAGGCCTGGTTACTTAACAAATTCACTGTAGTAATTCATGGATGAATGTTTGTTCCAGTTAAATTTCCTAGTTACCCCAAGAACAACTTGGAATTAAGTGAAAGAAAAGGCTTCAGTGGTAATTTCATTTTAAAGATTTCAGTTTTCTGGTTTATCTATGCGATGAACTATACTTCACAGGGCGATATTTTGCTGACGGTGGCTTCTTCAGGTTGAAGTGTCTTAGTGGTTTATCACAGGTCTTATACGTTATAATGTTATATTGTTGTCCCACTTCCCTGATTGGGTCATCTGTTTCAAAATTGGAAATAATCCCTTTTAAATGCAGAATTATATCAATGGGTGGGGATGGCTATACCAAATTCTTGGAAATTTTCGTTTCTATTGTCTCATGAAATATTGACAACGGTGGGAGTAAACGCGGGTTTATTCACAGTGAAGCCATGGATTTTAAGGAATGTGACAGTGATGGGCATCCCAGTCCTATTTCCCATCATTTATTCTCGTCATTTTTCCATTTGAGCGCTCAATAAATTAAAATTGCCACTAATAGCTCATGGGAGTGAGTCTGTACGTGGCACCGCACTTGAGTTATAGCCATATGAGAATTGTTTTCTTTATGGGAATGCAGCTTACAGTTAAAATAAAATAAGGGAAAAATTGCCTCAAGCTATCATTTCCTCATTGCTCGAGATCTAAATTATCCACGACTTAAATTTGATAAATATCTCCGTGACTTGGGCACTCGGTGATAGATGAATGCAATTTCATGCATTTTACACAATTGATAGATTATATTTGGCAATGCTGACTTGTTAGGTGTCTACGTCAGCAAATAGAGAGCTTTTCTGACGTGATTTCTCCCCAAGGTTTGTAAATATGCACTTAGTTTCTCTGTGGGGAGTGGGTCCGAGGTTTGTAATGTTGAAAATTTCCAATTTTTGAAACTTTATATTTTCGAATAGCACCATGTATATATCATGGGCATTTTGTCAGGACCGACAGTTTTGCTTCATAAAATCGAAAATTCGTATGTTCGTGCTTCGTTTTGTCAAGTTGATACTGTATTAGCGAGTCCTGTTATCCTCCAAATTTGTATATAATGGGGGGATCGGGTTGGTGTGGTGGCTAGAGTATTGGCTGACCTTACGGGCGGCCAGGGTTCAAGTCCCTGCAGAAAAGAATGTTTTTCAGAGGAGACCTAATGCCTACTTGAGTGTCTTGTGGAGGGAACTTCCAGTACAGTACTCCATTTGTCGGATGAGATGTTAACACATTTTCGGCGGCATGACCCACCGGTGGGTCATGGCTTGCCTGTTCCTGTGGACGGCATGACCCACTGGTGGATCATGGGTTTCCAAGCCTTCTGGGCGGCATTACCCATCGGTGGTCACGCCTGCCATAAGAATAAAGGGATCTTCTATCCCCGTACGCCCAAGAGGGAGGAATACAACTTCAGTTTTTGCCCACGAAGATGTTTTATTGATGTAATGGCGATGTTTTTACAAGAAGAAAGTTAGTAAGTAAAACAATGGGCTGTGGATAAATAGCTTTAGTTTAATGTGAGTTTTATCTGTTTTTCTACGTAAAATATTACTATAACTTATATTTACTACCTTAGAATTCGAAATTCAGCACAAATCTGGAATAAACTATAATGACGATCTTTTATAAATACATAATTCGTGTAATGCTCATTGCCTATCCTCCATTCACAGGGGTCGGAAACATGTTTTGTGACGCGTTTCGCATTAGCTGGTCCTAAAATTATTTATCCCGTCAGTATTTTAATCAAGTTCATCAAACAAAAAAAGTTTATATAGAAATTAAATGTTACGATATTGTATTTATTCGTGAGAAACATGTAGATGACCATTGTGCTTTAGCCGTTATTGTCTTTGATGCGTCAATGACACAAAGCATAATTTTACAATGTTTCCTATTCAGTCGATAAAAAGCATATCATAATGTACATAAAGTGTGCACTAGTTGCCACAATTGCAATATAGAATGTCTCACTGTTGACTTTCCCCAAATATCGAACATACATCATATGAAATGGCATTGGTTTTCAACACAAATATGGACTTCAACGTGAGCATGCAGGTAGGAAGTTTCCCTCCATGTATAAAGTATTGAAATACTACCCTAGTCATATACCATTTGCAACCAAACAGTTTCTATATCCAATGCCTAATTCTTTCAGATTTGTTTAGGTGATGTATGGACCTTTTCTTCTTCGAAGGTGGAGCATCATCACTAATCTAGCGCTAATCGCTGCCATCTAAATCGCCCTTCAAAAGGCCTCAATGACCTTTTCCCCCTTTTTCAATTTTTTTGGCGAATATCTTGTGGGTTACCATTCTGATTCGATCGAAGTGAGTTGCAAAAATACATTTTCCTTCTCAGAAGTTCTTCAGCAAGTCCAACACCGGTATAATAATGATCTATGCACAATGTCCTGCCTGCATCTAAAAGTCCTTTGGTCAACTGCAGCACAACTTGGTGACTGTGCCCAACATTCTCACGCAGCACAGGTGTTTCATTTTTATCTGCGTAAACCTGGAGATAATGTGTATAGGACTCAGGAGTGCGCTGCTTACAACACTTGATTTCGTATTTATGAGCTTTTCCCAGTCGGTACTGCCTAAAATGTAGTCTACCTCTCTAAAGTACCACGGATTCATCTATCACAACATTTTCCCCTGGAGTGAGAGTAGAACGAAATATCCCGCAGACCTGGTCAAAGAGGGGCCTCACTTTGGCTAATCTATCTGTACTGGCAGTAAAATCAGCATTGTTACTGACAAGAAATCATTTCATTAGTAGCTCGAACCTGTCCCGACTCATTACATTCTGGATGAAATCATTCCGGTAAAGTGGTTTCTGAGACAAATATAGCAGCATTTTGGGTAAGTTGCTTTTACTCATTGCAATCAGGATGGCAATGAAATTGCGTATCTCGAACTTTGAACTTTCTTTCCACTTCTGCATCCTGGATTGTCAGGTAATAACTTCCGAATCAATTACCTGCCTTGCGTATTTATTAGGCTTTTCAACTACTAGATTTTGCACCTCATTGTTCAGGAAATGTAAACACTAACCGGATCTGAAAGGTCCAATTGTACACCTAAACCAGCACCACCATAAAAGGTAAATTTTCGGGAAGAATTTGTGCTATCTCTCGTGCACTCGAACTTGACGAGGATGTAACATGCTCTTCCTCTTCCAATGACGAATCTTCCCCGCTTTCCTCTTCTGAATACTGAGAGTCACTGTCATCTTCGATATCGGACGGGATATATGAATCATCAGAGTCAGAGAAGCTAAAGAGTGATGTATCTGAATCTCCCATGACTTCTACTGATATTCTGCCACTTTAATGAAAAAATCACTTTCCAAGAAGAAAAACAAAAATCGTGAATCTTGCAGGTCACTCGTGTTTCAGCCCAGACTGAGAATTGTCCAAATTATTCGAGAGTAATATTTGGTGAGGTAGTGGCAGGGGGAGAAAAAAATTGTCCCACGACAAGGAAGTTAGGAAATTGCTAAAGAGCTATTGGTAGAGACTGGTAGTAATGAACAAGGCTGGTACAGCTGCACAGTCGGAAATCATCAAAAGAATTCTGAATAAGCTATTATTCAGAGTAGCACAAAATGGAAGGTCGAAAGGCTTGCCCACCCATGGCCGATACAAGTCAAATGATTGTGTTATGTAGCTGTACAAGGCCTCCCAGCAATAAAACTTGAAGCATCGTCTTTGCTTACGTAGATGAAAATGTTCCAGGCGCTGGGGTTCTCACGTGCTGAGAAAGAAAAATACAGATTCAAACGTACCGGCTAGGCTATGATCGCTGCCACCCCTCTCATGAGTGACCTTCTGGTGGTAGGCCCTCGCCTTTGCAATTTGTGGGACACGTGTCGAGAGGCTGGTTGCCAAACTCTAGATAAGGAAATCCAAAGAAATCTCTCTCGTGATGGTGTAAGAGAGGTTAACCCATTGTTTGGCGTGTGGTCCCAGCGGTTAGGCCATCCGGTGCCTACCTCACACAAGGGTGGAGGATTTCTCGGCGGGTGCATAGTAAAATCGTTTTCACGACCGCCCTCAGGTATCCAGACCCTTTTTCATTCGAAAAGACCCAACTGACCTCCCGCAGCATATTGTTGCAGAAGCCGTAAAACCAAAGCAGGGAATTACAGCGGAAGAAGGATTTAGTGAAGGCTACGGAAGAAACATCCGAAGCAGTTGATAAAAGCTATAATGAAATATTTTATTTTTACCGAAAAATCAATATCATGACTGAGATCACGTTCTATTTCTCACTAGAATCCAGTGAATATTTCATCTACTTTCATATCTAAAAAATATCGCCTACGAATTTATTGTGAAGATATTTTAGACAAACATATAAGAAATTCACAACGTGAGCAGTGCTTGCATACCAGCAAGGGGAATCTATTAATTACTCGATATTGGACATTCAGTTCTCCCGGATTTAGTGAAATTCGTCATTTTCAACCATAACAAAGTCATTTTCATCAATAAAAACACTATTCGAACGACATCGTTTTTATGAAAATTGCCGCCTACGGGGGAGGAACTGCAAATATAGCCGCCGCTGCGAACGTGTTAAGCCGTGGTCCCCTTGGTGCCTTTCGTTAAGAGCAGGCTAATGCCAGCACTGGGTTTCTCTCCACTCTTCCTCCCTTAGCTATCTCCTAGGGTGTTAATGACCTTAGATGTCGGTTGCCTCCCCAAAATCCAATTCTTGTATGTAATGGGAGTTTGTCGATGACTTAGAAACTCTGTGGGGTTGGCACCCACATTTTGTGGCCAGGCAGCCGACCATGCTGTTGGCAATTTCATTTTGTTACAATTTTTCTCATCTCATCAAGTGTCTTGTGCTCACTTTTTTTATGGACCTGAAGCATGTAAACAATCGCTTTACTATCAGTAGTGTTTGAAAGTGGGACAGCTATTTTTTTATTTTTGTATCTTACCTTGTTTACTTGTATTTAACTAGGATGATCCTGTGTTCTATGGCCCTGATGGGCAAATCCTTACAGCTGAAGAGAGCAGCTTCCTCCAGGATAGCATAGCAGCCATTTATGATGATGAATCAGGGTATGTATTTCAAAACTTATGTTACAGTTATTTTATAGTTTTAACTTCTTGTGTATTTTTTGTTTCACATCTGTGTTATACTGCCTCTGCCTTGACTGAAATGACCTCAGATTGTTGTCAATTGGGTAAAAATTAACAATTTCAAACAAATTGGGTGTGTTGAAGAGATCGCACCCAGTGCTGCCCCCAATGCCTAGTGAAAATTACAAACCAGGGTAGAGGATAAGATATTCTTTCTCCCTGCTGCCTGTAGTTTCCCAGAAATATCTGTGAACCTAATGAATTTCTTTGCTTGTGCTACTTTGGATATGTCCTGAGCCCTCACTTGGATTTGATCCCAAGTCCTGCAGTAGCCAGCCCACCTGGACCACTAGAAATATGAATAGTGTGCCTAAATTTTTTTGTTTCACCCTATCTACATGATTGCTTGCTACATCTAATTATTAGCTTTGTTTATTTAACCACTTGACTTGTGAATGAATTTTCATTGAAGTGCATTCTATTTGGGGAAAAAGATTTTTTTAGTATCAATGAAATTTTTTCCTGGCCAGGTTGTATTGTCAAAATTTTAAATAGAGATAATTTTTTCTTCTGCAACAGACTTGGATGCGAAATCCGTCTCCAACTCTGCGACTTTGATTGAATCTCTCTGATTATGGTAGGGACCAAAGAGTAAAATACCAGCTGATTGGGAGCTGAATAGGCAGTCAGGATTGAGATTAGCACAATGTTGTTTGGATAAATAAGCAAAGATGATTGATACTTTAATTTGAAATTCACATAAAAAGATTCAAAACGTAACAGGAATGTGGAATCCTTATTTCGCTCCCTTGCTCTTCACTTGATCAATGCGATTCCAGGCAGTATGGTAGCACTGAGTTAAGAAGGTTGGGGCAGTGTCGTCTGAATGCATATAGGTAGTTACTTTGTTACTTAGGTAATTACGATGGCTGTGTGGATGGGTCATAACGAAGCCAACGACTCACCTCCTATATTATAATACTTTCATAATGTTCCTCATTTTTGCCGCAAAAATGTCTCTGGCCAGAAAATGTTAATCGTGTGTTGGAAGCAATGTGTATATAAACCTTGCACTGAAAGAACGCTCATGTTTTAAGTATCAATGGAGCATGTATTTCATGCTCGACACGATGATAATAAAATTTATTTATCATGCTCGACACAGCAATACTACGCCTATGAGCATATTATATCATGAATACATCCACTATACTGATGCACCAATGGTCATATGGCCGTTAACGCCAATAATGCAAACTATGCATATTGAAAAAGAAAAAAAAAGCAATTAAAGCAATTTCTGTAACTTTAATTTATATTTGATTTGAAGCTTTGCAGATGTCGATTTGTTCGAAATTTTCGTCGAACAAAATAAATTAGATTCGGTTTGAAATTTCGAATATTTGCACACCTCTACTAGATTCATAATTTTTTGCCATTACTTTATGTCCTGGGAATATTTCACACTTCACTGTGCATACATATTTCAATATTTGCTAATGCACGCATCCTATTGCACTATGGATGTAATCTTTCCTCATGGAGCTACAACAAAATTTTAGAATCAAACTTTTCGAAAAGATAACATATCTTAGAATGTCGAAATACTGCAATAGAAATGGCAAACGATTAATATATTTATTTGTCAGGTAAATCACGGCAAATAATTAACGAAGTGATTTAACATTTTCTATTTCGGACTGTCTACATTTTGCATCTCATTATAAGTACTCCATCATCTCTAGAGCATCGACTTCATAGGCTGATTATCTGACTCGGCACAAACTTCCATGCAGATGAAACGCTAAGAAATCGTTAAACTATTGCACACCAAAATACAAATATACTTTCTGAAACTCAGATGCAATATTTCAACGAAATATCATGAGGCAAAAGATAAATGAATGGTAAGTGAACAGTGATACTCGCCAAAGTATTCAATGGTATCTCATATGTCTCGTATGGTAGACGGCAGCTGTGATGTCACGCGTATAACTTCCAAAATGGCATGCAAAAAGCTGCATTTGAAATGACATCATCTTTTCAATTCACTGTAGTTCAATAAATATAGGTCACTGAGATGAAAGGAAAGGATATATACGAAACATTTTTCTATATGATGCATGAGTTAAAACAGCTGTTAAAAAAAGCCTTGCAAGTTCTCCATTGCTTGAAGTGGTGCTGAGATGTGCTTTTATTTCCCGCTACAGGGATGGTGAGTGGGGTGATAGCTGGTCGGATGGGGGAATGGATGAGGAGATGGAGGCTGCATTTGAGCAGTTTCTGCAGCTGGGCCAAAAGTCTACCACAGCTTGATGGGATGGGGGAGGTGTGAGGTCACCAGTCATACTGGTGCTTCCCATAAAGCCGAGCTCTTACAATCGGGCCCGTTCCGGCTTGCACCATCTCTGCCCATGCCACTGTGTTTGTTGTGAGATGGGCCAAATTGGTTCTGGTGTCAGCCCTGCAATCGTCTCACAAGTGAAGCATCCTGGCCCACTTGACTCCTCTCGTCTAGCATTCTAGTTTCTGGTATGAGTTTGTGTTCAGTGGTGTAATGTGCTTATGAATGCCACGAGGAGCCCCACTCTTGAGCAACTTAGCATCATGTTGTGCTGCAAGAGCATGAGGTTTGCCCATTTTTGTGTTTTTTTTCCTGATTATAGCCTCACCTGACTTCAAATGTGATGAGTATTGGAAGGTGTTGCTCACTGTATAAATTTTTATTTTAGCGAATTCATCCTGTGTAAATGATTAAATTCTTGCATATTTTGTGAGGATATAGGAAATTCCCAACAGTTAACTGCTGTAGCTCTGAAATGTTAGTAACACTTTTATGGATAATATTTTTTTGTGCCTGTCTTTGCTTTTTATAAGACTGTAATTGTAAAAAAAACTTGTAAAAACAGCTCACAGTTGAATGAATGTATTGGCTAATGTAGTGCAGTAATTCATCTAAAAAAGGTGTTCCATTCTAAAGCGAATGAGGTATTGATTATGGTGAGTGAAGTATAGCTAAAGATGATAGGAAAGTGAGTGAAATGGAAAGTATGATCTTGAGTTTTAGTGGTTGCTTAATTCACCATTCATGTCCTTGTATAGTTGAGAATGATTTGCCCCAGTCATAGTATCCTAAGGACAATAGTGTTTTTTTGTGTTCACATGCATACTTCTATTTGGCAGTCATTTTAATTGGCTGTGATATGCAGTGTAAATATGTAGTTTTAAATCTTGTGAAATGTAACAGCGTCAATATTAGATTATATATATACATATATACAAGTGTACATGATGAATGCACACTCTTTAAGTTCTTGTGATGCAGGAGTGGTTACTTGTGCGCGTGTGGCATGTGTGCATTGTGTGTGCATCTAGACGTGCTTGCGTGAGCACATATGCAATCACCACTTGTTGGTCATTTTTTGTTATCCTGAGTGTTTTGTTGATGGGTGTTGTCATCGATTGCTGCATGCCGGATCTTAGTCAGTGCACCTTCTTAACCAACCCCTGATCCCTGCAACTGAATTTAAGGATGCATCATTTGTGAGGAATACTGCTCTGAGGAGGATAGTTGGGGTTGCATCGTACATAATTCCAACAGTATTGATTTGCTGACAACTAAAATAAATAGTTTTGTATCATCCGGTATTGCACCATTTCAAGAATCCAGCCTTTATCGATCTCTTTTTTTCACAGCATCTCTAAAAGCATTCCTAAATATGTGTTACTGCTTTTATGTAAGCACAAAAGTGTTGGTGTAATTTCTTTCATTTTCATTGAATCTTGGCATTTGCTCTATGTTACCATAGTGCTAAAACTAATAGGAGAAGTCGATAAACTTAGCTTGCTACCTTTACCCTAAGGGATTGTGAATCTCTCTTGCCAAAGGAATAACTGATCCATGGTAATTTTCAACTATTTTCCTCTCATTTCATATCAGTTCTCTACTTTGTTTTTGCTCGGGTGCTAAGGTTTCATCCTTTACCAGAATTTGAACTTTTTGTGAAAAACTTAAGTGGTTTAAATTTACTTCAGTGCCATACTGATCTAAATGCCTTGCAAGCTTCCAAATATGGTCTGACACAATTAACGACTATTGTTTGAAAAGAGTTTATATTTTGCAAAAGTTAAAGATCTTCATATTTCCCCCTGCCTATAATGATTGAGGAAAGTTGAATAAATGTGTTTAGGAAGTTACAAAAAAAAAAGATGATCGAAAGAGTTGAGTGATGCATTGTATGGTGGTTACTCACATTGTGAAATGATCTTTTTTGAGGTGAGAGCTCTCATTCCTCAGATATATTGGAGGTGAAGATGTGTGGTGGTTTATTTCTTACTGTATTGGTTGTTGCAGCTGGAGAGTGCATGTGTAAGGGAATTGGGGTAAATATATGGTTGTGTGTTTTGTATATTTTCATTCATTGTATTTCAGACTCGTTTTAGTTCGCTTTCAACCGCCATTGAGGACACCTTTTTATTGCCCTATAAACTTTCTCCTGTGAATAAAAAAAATGCAGAGGATTTTTAATGTGAATTTCCAAGAAAGTTACAAATATTAAAACTCTGTACTTTTAAGAGTGGTCATATTGAATGGTAACTTTTACTACACCACAGAATTAGACACAAAAACACAACCCGGGTTTCAATACATAAGTGTCATCATCAGGTTCAGTCAAAGGTAGGAAACTCTTATACAGTAGAAGGTTTACGTTATTACGAGGGTGGCTTATAGAGAGAAGGCCATTATAGTGAGTGATTATTTGGCCATTGGTGGTCACAATGTTAAATGTATACAGAGTTCGTTGGTTATAACAAGTGGCCATTTTGGACAGACTGCCATACGTTTCTGGTTTGCCGTGATTGTCATCTGAGGTGTATAACCTATGGGGTCATTTTTCGCATGTGAGGCGAGGACAGGTTTACAAAGTTTCAGTAATTCGTGATAACCTTTCACTCGGAAGGGAAAAACAAACTTGAACAGATGAACTCATAAGTTTTTTTTGTATGGCCTCGCACATTACGTTATAGCGACTCCCGAGTCTCCAAGGGGAAGAAGCAGGGAGTAGGAGGAGGGAGGATAGAAATGGAAAGGGGTTTTGCTGCATGCCATTCCAGCTGAAAATGTGGCCAGAAGTGCTGTGAAACAGTTATTTAGGAAAGCTTGATCCTGATCTACTTCCTGAATTTTACTGCTTTTTATTACGAGTGTTACAATGGAAAGGAAGGGAGTCATTGGATTTGGCTGAGAAATTCGAAACCATTCAGAAATGTGACAGAAAAACTCCAATACATCAGAAATTGGATGACAGCGTGGTTTAACGTCATCCACAATGTTTATAATTCTAGAATAAAAAGACAACTAGTCCGGTTCGGGACAAAATTACTGCTGCCTCAAACTTAGAAATGCCATGTGGAGTTGTAATAAACTACGACTGGCTGAAATATTCCATTAGAATCAGTGCTATTTGATGGTTCACCCTGCAAAAAATATTGGAGATTACATCAGTGGCACAATTCTAAAAGCAGAAGCTGAAGAATTTGTACAACAGACAAGTATATAGATTTTATCAGTACTGATGATGACTGTTAAATGATTTGAAAGAAGAAGATGAATTTCTCTTCGCTATATTCGAGGCAAAAGTGCTCATGTAAGTGCTCAAGCTGTGGAGAATTGGATGACCATTCTAAATTCGATACTAGCATCGTATTTGCCAAAGGGAAAAATTTGGTTAAGCACTGGTTTTAACTTTCCTCATTTTAAAAATATTCTTTTGGAACTTTCATACTAATTGTACCCTCCTATTTAGGATGTGTGCAATGCAGATGAGATAGCTCTTTTTCCTACTTTTTGTTCCAGAATACAGGTCGTTAAGGGCGACCAGTACAACAAAATGAAGCCATTTGTAATCATTAATCAATGCATCATGATCATTTTGTGGACAGCAAACTATTCCCTGCACCCACGAGTCGAGGAAAGTTGTACTTTGTGTGAATTGCTGTCCCACACATTCCATCGTTATCGGCATTTTCCCGTGATACTAGTGAAAATTCCTCTTCCGATTCAGTCAACAGTTTCATCTTCATGGCTTAGCTTGCTCTTCACCCCACCCCTGTCGAAACCTGATACTTTTTCTCAGGTTCCCCTTGAGTGACTGATGGTGCTAAATCATTCCGTGATAAGCCGAGGCTGACATTTCTTCCCTCTCCCGTGGCTTGTATTTTGGTTTGGGTGATTCCTTGACATCATCCGAGGGCTGTGACTCAAAGAGGCTCGCAGACTTGAAATGGCATCGAGGATGGACATGAACTCTGATGTTAATAATTCGAAACCAGTGAGTCATACTTTAAAAAGTGCAGAAAATTCCGTATAATGAGTGATTTATTCTTCAACTATGTCACAATTCTGCTTAATTACTTCACCTACCTTGTAAGCAAAGAGGCAAATCTGTCACCTACTTATCCCACTCGCACGAAGAATTGCTAGAAAAAATTAAGTTGTCATATTTGTGAATTTGATAAAGTGGTCCTAGTGCAGCCCCAACAATTTGTCGAGCCAAAACTCTCACTCTGGAGAGAAATGTTCTCACTGCTTATTCAAGAATGCTGCCAAATTCATCCACCTGAGACTCATTCTGATAGAAAGAGATGGGTGTAATCAGATTGTAACACTCCTCCTTATCCTTGTCTTCGTCTCATCTACCCTTGAACAGCTTATCTCTGATCTAGGTGGCCTCGACAGGAGAGGCAAGGGTGTGAGCCTCTGTGCCGCAGGGGGGAGTGGGTGGACCAAATTTGAGTCAGAGCTTTATTAGTCCCATTGAAATAAGTATTCTGAATGGTTACAAAAGCAAATGACTCATTCCTCATAATTTAATAGAGTAACCCTGAACCCTCGTTTCCTTAAGTATCGAGCATAACATTTCCAGTTTTCTTCCTAAGACGCCTGTGCCATGTTGAGGTGTAGAAAAATTAGGACCATGGTAATACTAATACTACCATTATTTATTATTACTACCATTATTATAATACTTATTAGGACTACATTTTACAGCTGTCCCAACATTCATTCACGCCACGATTTCTGCCAACAGTCTATAAGGATGATTTCCATTTGGTGAAAGAGGTGAAATTGGCATCCTAAGTGCGATATACCATACAAAACTCTTTCCTGATTGTGTCTTTAGTACAAATGGTTGTGGTTCTATTGACTGCTGGAGGTGCTATTTTGAGCCATTTCTGCAACACATTCTCAATTCCCGATCAACTTAATGTGATTTCCTAATTTTTACAACAGTAATGATTGAGCACTACTTACACTCATCAGTTAGATATTTCTCATTCACTATTACCCTCCAGTATATCAACCACTTGTGGCACCTTTGACCATTATATACATGTTAGATACCAATTGACCACGATATGTCATATTTTTCCGGTGACAGTTAAATGGGAATTTTCCATGAAATGTCAAGAGAGATTTTGCAATGCGTGGAAAATTCGGATTACAAGCTAATCGGATACTAGTTAACAATTTGACCCCGATAAACTTTGAAATTTTGTTTGCATTTCGATGCATATACGAAGACATTGCACCAAATGCCCAATGGTTCAGTTTTGCCCGAACTTGATGCAAGGATTCAAGACGTTAGCATTGCAAAAATAGCTGGATGGCTATAATGCATGGCATTACAACGAGCGATTTTTTTTGGTGGAAAGAAGAGGAGGGGGCAGGAAGAGAGGGAGGTGGCAGGTCACCCCCATCCACCATTTTGGAGGTGACGATGATACTAATCTATTGAAACTCAGGATGTGTTTCTGTGTAATTCTGTGGTGTAGTAAAAGTTAACATTAAATATGGCAGTGGAAACCACAAAGTCAACAAAGATACTATTTTATTTTAAGAGTGAGCTATTTTTTGAAGAACAAAGTATTACAGTAGAGCTTTAATGGTGACAAGGGTTGGAAATGCTGGAATTATTTTGAAAAAAATGTTCATTAGACTTTACAGTTTTTTGCAGGGGCAAACATTCTTGACAGGGCATAAGTCTCAACTTTGACAAAAATTTTAAGATTAGTTGATATCCCTGCTGTTTACAGCCCAAGAATGTAGTCTACGTACAGTATGTCATGAATATATGATGTATCAACTGATGATCTATTGATAAGTCCTTGATGAACGGCAAGTGGTATCATCTGAATTAAGACATGATACCTAAGGTCAGAGGTCTCACTTTGGCATAGCTAGATAAGGGTGTATGGATTACACTGGCAGTCAATTGCAAAGGGTTTACCTGGAAAGGAATTAGCTCAAAGTTGTTAAGTATGTAAAGTTAGTCAGTCCCTCATCCCTTTCATGCAAAAACCTGACATAAATCGGTGATAAGAAGTGTTGGTTGAGCAATTTAGAGATCCAGTCTTGGGCATGAAAATCTTTCTTCATATGGGCTATTTGGATATGGGTATTAGAGTTTAGGGACTTAATACAAACAGAACAGCAAGTCTGAGATCAGTAGTAAGTACACTCAATTGGGAAGGCCATTAATCAACCTCTTCTTACAGGTGCTGAGTGACATGGACAGAGCTCCCATTTATATAATTGTCATTTGTAATAAAAGTTTAATTATCAATGTAACACTTATAAGCTGAACAATCTTTCTAGACAACAAGGTTTGAAACAATCTTTAGTTTTCACCAGGGTTTTTGAGAAAATAGTATGGCATACACTACTAAAGACAGTGATTTATGCCCACTATTGTTTAGGCATTATGGTAGTGATGGCCCAGGGGAGCGTTTCAGGCCTCATTTTCACTCTACCCATGTTTATGTATCACTCAACTATGGGTTAACTATTAAAGATATTGACTTCGGGTTTTCTCTATTTGGTTTGAAAGATATCATTCCAAAAGACTATGTGAAAGAAAATTTTTTATTTCTCTGGATTAGTGAGGAAACTTACCTGAACTTTGGCTGACAAAAACTCACTTCTCAGCCAGATATTTGAAAATCGAAGACAGTCAACCTCTGGTAACATCTTTCTTCTATACAATACGTAAAGAACATCCATCATTACTCGTTTTTGAGGTCGCAATCTTTAAAACGGTGGACCCTTGCTTGCTAAAAATCTAACTATTTTCCGACACTATGGGGACAAACCGTACGGTCACGAATTTGTTTCCCTCCCCCTGAGGAAGTCCTTCCACTGCCTCTCAAGCAACGTTGAGTCACCCTTCTTTTTCTATTCTAGTATAATGTTTCAACCTGCCTCCCCTCTTATTAAGTGATTGTAAGATGATCCCAACTCCCTCCCCCAAAAACATCTTACGTAATACTTGAATGGCCCCTTAGAAGTCTGACTAGAGTGATCTAGGGAGTTCATGCAGTGTCCTTGTGCATAAGACGAAAGCCCTCACACCCTCCTACGACTTTGTCGTAGAGGTAGCAGAAGGGGGAAACAAATTCGTGATGGCATGGTTCGCCCCCATAGTGCCGGAAAATAGTTAGATTTTTAGCAAGCAAGGGTCCACCATTTTAAAGATTGCGACCTCAAAAACTAGTAAAGATGGATGTTCTTCACATATCGTATAGAAGAAAGATAACTCCAGAGGTTGACCATCTTCGATTTTCAATATCTGGCTGAGAAGTGAGTTTTTGTCAGCCAAAGTTCAAGTAAGTTTCCTCACTAACCCAGAGGGATAAAAATTTTTCTTTCCCATCGTCATTTGGAATATCTTTCAAACCAAATAGAGAAAACCTGAAGTCAATATCTTTAAGATGGAAATCTATAAAATGTGCTTATAGTTGAACTTTGAAAGAAAGCAAAGTAGGCAAGCTTCAAATATTCCTCAGAAACACAGTTTTAAGTCTCCTTATCAGTAACAGACTTAAAAAGTTTTTTTTTTAACAATAGCAGTAACCCGGTCATTCCAGGTAAGCTTGCTATCCATATTAAAACCTAGTAGGTACCTTTACAGAAGTTACAATTTTACTAGAATTATTAATATTACACATACGATATTGCATTCTTTTCATAATTCACACGTAGTTTATCTGTTGGAAACCAGTTGCTTATGGTTGAAAAAAAAAGTTCTTGAAAAAGAGTTCTGCATCCAGTTAATGTTATTCTTAGAAAAATATGCCTTATTATCTTCAAATCAGCATGGCTTCCGGAAAGGCCGATCTACTACCTCTGCTTTATTTCAAGCTACTGATTTCATATTGTCTTCACTTGACCAAAAACTAAAAACCATAGGAATATTTTATGATTTTTCCAAGGCGTTTGATAATGTAAATCACTCCTGCCTCCTCACCAAAATGAACCAACTGGGAATAAGAGGTATTGCAAACAAATGGCTTCACTCATACCTCAGTAATCGAACTCAAACTGTTTCACTCTCAGTTAATGGTAACAGATATTCTTCTGATTGCACTACCACCATCATAGGGGTTCCCCAAGGGTCTATAAGGGCCAGTCTTATTTCTGATCTATATAAATGACTTAGCGTTATCTTTCAATAATATCCCTGATACTAAAGTAATACAATATGCTGATGATACTTATGTTCTACTTTCTGCTCCAATGCAAACAAGAGTTATTAAAAACTCCACAACAGCAAATGAAAACATTTTAAAGTGGTGCATTGATAATGATTTGAATCGAAATATCGAAAAGTCACATATTGTTCAACTTGGTTGCAATAGTAATTTATTGGAAAGCATTTTGATTAAAATTCACAATAAGTCCATTGAGAATGTACCAAAATTTCTAGGAACTTACCTGCATACCAACTTGTCTTGGGTGATGAATATTGAAGTCTTAGCCAATAAACTAAGCTCTATATGTTATCTCTTATGCCACCTAAGAAACTCAGTTGACACAAATATCCTACTGACTTTATATTATGGTGCATTTTATTCACTCATTCCGTATAACATAATTTTTTGAGGCTCTTCTAAGAGCTTTATATTGCAGAAAAGTGCAATGCGAATAATGTCACAAAAGCCTTATGATGCTCCCTCCAAACCCATTTTTAAAAAACTACACATCCTCCCATTTCCATGTGTATACTTATTGTCAATTTTACTTTTTGTGCGTCAAAATCTGAATGTTTGCTGTAAATTCTGATCTGCCTAGTTACGAAACAAGAAAAGTCTTCACTAAAGTTCTCTAAGGACTAACAAAGCTGAGTTGGGACCACGAGAAATGGGCCTCAGATTATATAACAAACTCCCGAAAAATTTAAAAATCATTGTATCTAATGAGTCATTTAAAAAAATGTAACATTTTCTACATGAAAAACAGTACCATTCAGTTATTGAATATCTTTTTGTCTTAAGAAATTGATTACTTTTCATTACTCTAGTATGCAAGTATTGAAGATGTGGCACTAAAATACGGTAGCCATGTTGTGTGTGTATATCTTTGCTGAGACGTGTGGTATTGCACTATTTATACGTGAATATATGTGATTTATGTGTTTTTGTGAACCTAATTAGCTTCTTCTGAATCCTACTATATTTTTGTAAACTATTGTATTTTTTGACGTTTCCTATATCTTTCTTTAAGATCTTTGGACAAAATAAATAAATAAAGTTGCATAACTTGCAGCTTTTCATGAGCCTGTTTAGGGTTCACAAACTTATTCATAAAAGAAGTATCACCAGCATATAGGATACAGTCCTCAGTTATGCTACTTGGAAGGTCTTTGATAAGGAGAAACAATAAAGAACCAAATACAGATCGCTTGGTGCCCACCATATTCACTTACAAAAATTTGGATTTACTACCACCATTTGTTAACGATGGCTAAAATACGAGATCATGAATTGTAGTCCCATGCTTTGGATGCCATAATGTTGCAGTTTATGAGATACTGTAAAATGGGGTGAATAGGCTCACTTTTCTACTTGAGCTATAACTTTTGGACTATGAAAATAACACATCAAATTCAATGCCATTTTATGTGTATTGGCCTCTACTTTTGATTCATTACCTGAGATATTGTAATATTTTTATTGGGGAAATGTAATTATGTTTTGAGTGGTCTAAGCCTATTGGTCCACACAATGCTTATGAATAGACTCTTACATGGTTTTCCAATGGAGATTCTATCCCCATTTAACCTTGATTAATAGGCTCAAGAAATAATGAACTGAAAAGATTGATTTGAATTTCTAGATGAATTTTTCTTTAATTTTTAATATAAAAAGTGCATTGTTTCTGGTAAATAAAGGCCCACAACTGTAAAATTTCTTTCAATTTTTATATATTTTTTTGCAAAAAAAGCATCTTTTGATTCCCAAATGAAACTTAAAAAACTGATGGAACTTGCTTTCATCACTCCAAGTGGGTTGGGTGAATTGAGAAGGGATGTTGCCCTCGTTGTAGTTTCCTCAGTTTCAGAACTCTCTCCATGCTGTCTGGAGAAACCTCGCATTGGTCCTCAACATCAGAAATGACAAAAAATGTGTCTTTTTGCCAATTTTCTTGGGCACGCACTTGATGTGGAGAGGCCCTGCTTCTGTCACTGAGACTATTTGTGCAATATATCGTATTTGGCATTTGTCGGTTTCAAATCGCATAATTATGAAATCACCAGATGAATCATTATAAGGCTCAATGACTGGAGTTTCAATAACAGCAGAAGTGGGGAGCTGAGCATCATCATTGGAGCCAAGATAGTGTTGAGTTCCAGGGAAATCTTCTCCGGCACCAGAGTTTTCACCAACATCCTCATTCCCATCATCACAGTCCATGGAACATTGGTCATCCACATATGAATCAGACTCATCAAAGGCAATACCTAGAAAGTTTATCTGAGATTAGTAGAAATACCCAGTCAGATACAGCAAGATGTCAGAAATTCATCGTACTGCTTTTGGTAATTGGTCTAGCAATGACAGTTATACTACTGCGCTCAACAGAGGGAATACACAAAAGGCAATAGCACTGTGATCGGAAATTAGTGTATTAAAAGTTTTCAAGGAGTATTTATGGACATTATAACTAGTGATTACATTATCTAAGCATGTAGAGTTTCTGGTAGGTTGAGCGTTAGCGCAAAAGAGATTGTACCCTGGTGAAAATTTCAATAGATACGTATAGTTTTTTCTATAGATATGTATATATTTTAATAGAAACTTATAGATTTAAATCTAAATAATTATTTAGATGTGTATAGGTAATGCTATAGATAATGCCAAATCTTTATAGTTTTCTATAGGAATTTTCACCTGGGAAACTTCTAAATAAGATATCAACTTGAGTTCTACCCTTGGAATCACACAACTTATCAATATTTAGATCCGTCCATGGGCATAGCCACGGATGATAGAAAAGTCCGCGGGCATAGCCAGGATTTATGCTAGAGGGGCAGGTCACCCATCTGTAGCCATAGATATATGGTGGGGGAGGGGGGGGAGAGACAACCCTGTCTGGCTCCGTATTGCAAATTTGGTAGGAGATGTCTCGTCCAGGGGGGGGCAGCTGCCCTCCCCCTGGCTATACCCATGGATCAGCCCCTATGGCAATATTGGCATTATACTTTTGCATTAAGTTAAGCGCTTGTTGTAACTGATCACAGAAGATATTGAAGTCACCCTTGGGTGATCGATAAACAGAGACAGCAATTAAATTATAACCCTTAATAAACACAGCAACAATTTCAAAATGTAAGTCAACACTGAAGCACTCGACAACTTAGGTCTTGTACTCCAAGATACTGGTCATATATAGATATACATATATGAAAATACCACAATTTTTTCGCGTTTTACGACATTAAATAGCGCTAAGCTTTAATCTAAATGATCAGGATCGGCGGTAATAGCAGTTTTGGTTTTCGCCCACTGGCTCCAAATCTATCCGACATAGCTTGTTTCTGAGACAGCACATTAAATACATAATCTTAGTTAAGTACTACAATATCAAGTTTTATTCTGTGAGCTGGGAACGGAGGATGCCAGTCACAACTTTTTCGACTTCTGCGTCATTAGACCCCTTTGTTGACGAGTAATGTTTTGAAGGCTGTATACGGAAATCTTTAGAAAAAGTGTGAACAAAGTGGGCCAAGCACGCCTTGAAAATTTTCTGCACGCTTTTTCTCATCTTATGTATTCTTTTTTAAACAATAAAGTGAAGCCGCCGCACAAAAATTATTAAACACAGCAAAATAGTTTCGTACGACGTAAGCTGAGACAGACACAAATCTTATGATCAGTTTAACTTTCTAAAGTTCTCATTGATACAGGCAAGTGTTAGAAAAATTTGGATCACGGAATTTATGGATGACTGAAGCAAATACAATAACTTAACATGAATGCCATTGCACCTCCAAGTTTTATGTGGAAGCTGTCATTCATAGTAAAATTAGTAGCATGGTTTTTTTAGATGCATGACACGGTTAAATATATATCAGCAAGTATTTCTAGACCTTCAAGAGGGCGACAATGAGCATGATACATTTGTTTACATCATAATTCTCACCTCAGCCCATTTCATAGTATTTTGAAGTAATCTCAATACTAGAATGATAATGTGTTCATAAATACAATTACAACAAATTAATAAGGATATAATTAGCAGGATAATTAGGCAAATTCTTTTGTTTTCTAGAAAGAACGAGATTCGACATTTTCGCTAGGTGGTGCTAGCAGCTGCAAGCTGAAGTACGGTGTCCGCTGATAAATACTGAGTCGATGATTCTGGTTATCAAAGACTGTGATACTTGAAGCGGGAGAGCGTGGCTTCGGAAGAGTTGTAGTTTTACTGTTCACCTATCTGTCTTGTTCTTCCCTCTTCGCGATTTTGGTCACCATCGGACTCTCTTAACTTCTGTTAATTGGTCGAGGTCAGCTTCTAGCTTGCAATCAGCCGAATGGATGTCAAGTGCAGCTTCGCCGATCCAATTTCTAAAGACCAAGCATTGTGTGAAGAATCTGCATCTCCCAAGAATCGAGTAATTGATTTGTTGGACGAAGTGGAAAAACATATTGATGTTTTGAGACGTGATTTACTCTCTCTGGAGGAGAAAAAAGATACTCTCCTTACTACGTTGGACACAATTCGAAATTCCGATTTGGTCTCCCAACTCTCTTGTGGTAAGATTCGTGCAATCGGGTAACTTTAAAATTGTTTTTGTGTCAGCTTGAACTAGTTTCTTTACCAGTGGCTTATTCTCTTTAACAATTCCAGAGGACAGTTCTGAAGTAGAAGAATATGCGGATAGACTGATAAGGACCTGCTCATCCATAGACATAAAAGTTACTACATATCGTGATCAAAGGCAGGAGGAGGCGTTGTATGAAGTAAGCAATGTCAATAGTCAATGGTTTGGATAATGGAGCTCTTTCTTCTTTTATGAGCCACTAGTGACGTTAGCTCTCTTGGGTGATTTGCAGTTTTCTTCTCTGACTTCGACCAGTCTCTCAATGATTAAATCATGTCCATTGTAAATGATAGTACCCGGTCTATTGACACAAATGTATCGGACGAAGTTATTGATCAATTCGTTTTTAATCGTAGGTCAACAGGTTAATCGACTCCTTGGTGTTGGTGCTGCGTACCGACCCCCAAACTGCTCGTTCCCGATGCTTATCGTATGTTACCGCGTGCAGTATTAGCGGTGCTTCGTGTAAGCCCGTGGAATTGGGCTCTGAGGAGGAGGAGGAGGAAGCTTCGTCATCTCCTCAGCAGCAATTTATTCCGGATGCTGTCTTCGAGGAAGTGATGTTCTTATGTACTCCGGACGATCGAAAGAGGGTTCAGCGACGCCTGAACGGCCTCTTGTCGTACATCGAGAGGGAGGTGAGCCCCCTCTTACCCCAGACACAATGATTCCTTTAGCTCGAAGGATTTCCAGCTAAGGCAGAGACTCGGTCAAAGCTGAAAGTCCACTCAGAGAAATCACCTTGTTGGCCACTGTAAACCAAATTTCAAGCTACCTGGGAATAATAACCATTTGAAACAATTATTTGTAGACAATTCCTCGATGTATTGCACTAAAATTTTCTTTGTAGCTCAATTCCATCGTTTACAGATAGTGAGTCATGTTGATGCTGGAACTGGGTTGTTTGTTGGGATTTACTTTCTGTTATCTTTGAATGTGATATTACACTGTGATTTGTTTATTGCCTATTAGAAATGACTTGCAATGGTTGCAGGCCAATCTTTGGTCTTTCTCCATAGTTTTGAAGATCTTGGATGTAGTTTTGCTTCCTTGTAGCCTGTGTTGCATAATCTGTTGTGGAATTTTTGCATCTAAGACTGAAATTGATACATTCAAATCTCTTGTATGTTTTTGTATTTACCCGAGTTTAAATGACTGAAATGAAGAATATTATGCATCTCCAACTTTTTTAAATTTTCATTATTAATGGGGTTGTTACCCTAAAGAAGGAAGCATTTTATTTTTGATCATGGAATTTTGACTAATCTGATGGAAAACAGAAGGGCAAACAAGCATCCATGGATTTGTTCTTTCTCATTGTATAATGTTGGTGAAGTCTTCATGGCTCTTCCACCAGGTAAGACGATTGTAGGCTGATGTTAGAATGACTACATCCACCCCATCATCAGGGCATGTCAATATGAAAAGTCTGCAACCCTGCATATAGCTATGGCTCGGGTCAGGTGGCATTAATTGTTGGGCGTTAAAATGTCCTCTTTTTGCCTTAGAGGATTGCTTGTTTCCATGCCTTCACCAAGCATTCATGGCATTTTAATCAAGCCTTTTCCTTTTGTAATTCTTCACTAAACACAACATTTTTTATGCCCTATCTTCACTTGATGTTATCTTAAATGTCGCTAGTAATTTATCATCAACATTAAACGTGACAAAAAAGGAAAGTCAACTTGGAAATGTGTCAAAATATTCTCATTTCCAGAAGTTGCTCATTTCAACCTGTGTAGGCCACATGCAATATGTGGATTATTATTTGCATTGGATCTACGTATGATATCTCATTCCTATCAATCATCTAAGTGTTTGGCCTTGAAGAAGAATAGGAAAACCCTCCCCAATATACTCAAATGCCGAATGGTTACATTTGTTGCTCCATTTTATGTACCCCAAACCTAATATTTGGCCCTGCCTTCCTATTTCTGGAAATCTCAGCATGTGTCTTGTTATGATACATCTTCATCTCATGCGTTTCACCCAACCTCTGTGGCACTCATCATTGGCTCTTGTTCCTTGGCTGTCATGGTCATCGGTGAATTTGACTAATCTATTCCCTTCCCCAAGTGACTTAACGTAGCTCTGGCTCCACCATGAGAGCCAGGACAAATGCTAAATTAAGCATTTTTATTTATTAACTTTAAAAATCCTGTTTTCACTGATGAGATGGGTTATCAAGTGAAAACCGTAATCCAGGTACCAAATATGCTGAAAACTCTTTGAACATATCTTAATGGCCACATTTGTCCAGCCTTAGGAGCCGATTGCAGTGCTGTTTACATGGAATTACTGCATTTTGACTTCAATTTCAGCAGTAATTCATCAATAACTTAAAAGAATGAGTGGTAAGATGACTATTTTTTTAATTCCATTTATTTGGGCTTATCACTTCTAATAAATAGTTATCATTAAAAGCTTGAAAGTGCTTTTTGGCAGCTTTTCAAAGAAAATATGACTCTGACACTGACAGGGATTTGGTTGAAACTTATTTACTTGCTAATGTCATTGATGTAATGGCCAATGTAAAATTTTTCTTCTCCAGCAGTCATATTTTCTGAGGTATGGAGGTCAATGTTTTAAATAACTGCCCATAGTTGTTGATTCTGGGGCTTGCCTTTTTTGGGTGCAGTGTTTCAGAATGAGAGTTGCAGATCAGTAACCACATAATTTTCTCCCTGACAAACTTTTTTCCGCAGTGCGGTCAATTTTAACCATTTCTGTAGATTTGATTTGAAATATTTCAGTATCCTGATATATGTTGGTGAGCTACCATAAGCTAATGGTAATCAAGTTTTTTAATTGTAGTCAAATAATTACTCTAAAAGACTAATATAAGTAGTAACATTTTGCTAGCTACTGAGACTATTTTCAATTTTAAAAAGTTTATAACTAATCTTTGGAATCTTAACACCTGCTGCACCAATGCTCCACATAACATATTGGTATGTACTGTTGTGTGAAGATGCTGGAATTACTAATCCGTGTGTGTCAGGCTTAATAACTAGTTCCAGGGAATATACCCATTATTCATGTAATGCTTTTTGCTGTAATAATACTTAACCTGTAGAAAACCTGGGAATATATCGTAAGCATTTAGCGACTAAATTCTTCTTTTTGTGATCTTTTTCTCCCTGGTAGAATGTCAAGTTTTTGGAAAATTCCCTGTTTGCATTTATTAAATATTTTATGTAATAAATGGTAATCACAAGAACTATTTGTTTAAGTAATTGTTTGATTAATAAATCCTAATTTTAATCTCTGATGAAAGGCATCTGATTGAGAATGTATGGTAATTGTTGGATCAATACCATGCTTATGTAATCAGTCATTAGGATAAACTTTTGTAAGGTTGTGCCAAGTTCACAATCTGTGCTGAAAGATGATTTTTGGCTGCGTGCTTTACTTCTTGTGTGAAGGTCAGTGAAATGAAAAAGATTTAAGATCACCTTTCTCCTTGTATTTTGCATATTACTAAACCAAATAATGTCATGATCGCATGCATAATTAAATTTCAACCAAAATGTGTCTCCTAGGAGGGTGGTTGTGGTTTATCTGGATATCGCCTCCGATGCACTGATTACTTCTCCCACTATTTTCAATATCTCTCGGAAATTCCTATCTGGTTTCCTTTGAAATTGTGCCTCATATGGGGACTAAGAGGTATGGATCCAAGTACATACTGTCGTGTGGTTTTCGTTGAACCACATGTTAATATGGCATATCATGTCAGGCCAGGCATGCTTATCCCCACAGTAGACTCAAAATACGATGCCTCCTTCATTATCCTTACGGCAGTGTTCGGCTGTGGATAGTAGATCAATGAGTAAATCACCTGGATCCCTAACTGATTTAATTCCTGCTGCAAGTGAGCTAATGTGAACTGCATCCCATGGTCACTCAGTATCCTTCCCAGTATCCCGCTCAAGGTGTAATACCTCTTCAGAAGCTGCTGCAGACTTCCCTGTGGTTGGCTCGATGATGGGATAAACTAGTACAAATTTAGTAAACACAACCATGAGAACAGTGATTTCCCCATTGCACTCGCGGAAGCAGACCTTACAGGTCGACTGCAATTTACTCCCTTGCTTTCGCCGGTATGATAATGTAAATTTGTCCCCCATAGCGGCCAGTAGGGTATTTTGACTTCTGGCATATGTCACGCATACTTATTACTGCTTTCAACTGCTTACCCATATTTTCCCAATAAAAGGCCTCTGCTAGGATGGCATGTATATGTTTTGCCCCCTACAATGCACATGCGTACAACTGAATGACATCGGGGATCGGGTTGGTGTGGTGGCTAGAGTACTCGCCTACCACATGGGTGGCTAGGGTTCAAACCCCTGCAGAGGAGGATGTTTTTCAGTGGAAACCCGATCCCTATTTGAGTTTCTTGTGGAGGGCACTTCAAGTGCAGTGCTCCGTCTGTCGGATGATATGTTAAACCGTGGTCCCCTTGGCGCCTTTCGTTAAGAGCAGGCTAATGCCGACGCCGGGTTTCTATCCACCCTTCCTCCCTTACCTATCCCCTATGGCGCAAATGACCTTAGCCGTCGGTCGCCTCCCCAAATATCGAATCCAATCCTGAATGACATCATGGCTACGTCCATGCACCAAGGTGACCGCTTTCAAAAATACTTTCTTTATTTTGACAAACGATCCTTCATATTCTGCTGGCCATTTCCAATTTTTTTAAGTAACTCCAGGATAGGTATTGTCAGCTTGGCATAATATTTACAAAATTGAGGGTAATATTACATAACCCTAGAAATCCTCTCAAAGTTTTTACATTCTGGGGCGCAGAAAAATCCTGTACTGCTCTAATCTTCTCCAGATCTGGTTTCACCCCTTCCTTGTTAATGCTGTACCCCTCTGGCCAACAGAAAAACCAAAGCTAAAGACCTAATGTCGAGTATAGCCGATGCGAGGGAAGTGAAGTGACCAATACGGGAACAATAATCCTAGGTATGCAGTTAACCCTTGTGACCCAGCTTAGGGGCAGCCCAGGTCCATTCCTCGGCAAGTGAGCTCGACCCTCCACATCATTAATAGCCCTCCTTGCTGAATGAACCCGGGTTTAATTCATTGTATTTGCAATGGTTTTTCAAGGCAATTATTTTTTCACTCTACCAAATTTTTAACTTTATGAAGTGAATTATATGTTTTTTGTTGATTCTTAGCAAATTTCAAATGAAATTCTAGCGTTGATAGTAATGGAGCTCTCGTGCGGAACTCTTAATAGTTTGAGTTCCAAATAGAACTCTAAATTTGTTAATATTAACGCTAGAATGACGTTTAAAATTGTAATATGCTTAGAATAACATTAGTCATTCATGTAAAGGTAGAAATTTTTGAAGTATGCAGCAAAGAATTATTTAAAAAAAACAACGTTAATGCAACATATGTACCGCGGCCTCCTGCTGAGAGAGGGGCTGCTAAGGGTTGGAGTTCGAGCTGAGTGCCCCAGAGAAAGGCACGGTGTCCCGCTGAGAGGAGTTGCAAAATGGGCAAAAGACGTACCCAAGCGATTCGTAGCCACGAGAGAGCTCCGTAGAGAGGAGTACAGAGAATTCTCATGCTACTCGTAGCAGGGAAAGCATTTCCCTTCTAGAGACTTATGTGCGAAAGGGCTAGGAAGCTCATTATTACCCTGACTGAAAAGCCCTCTGTGGGCTCCTCCTCCCTCACCTACGTCACAGTGCTGGGGCCTTTCACTTTTCCCTACCTCTGACCCTGGTGGAGATATACTATGGGCAAGTGGTGGACACTTGGGCTGTATATAAGGGGCCCTTCGAGTCTTCGAAAGTCAGACAGAGGAGGGGGTTGGGAACATAGGTCACAGTGAGCACATCGTTGGTGCCTCCAGCTCCTTGCCGTATTGGGTACAGCCGCAGTGAGCACATCCTCGGCCCGGCAGCTGTGCTTCTCTAATGGCTGCTTCCAATGAGAAACTCCAGGCCGAATGCCCCAACAACTGCACACCAAGAGGAGTAGCTGCCGCCATGCAGCCATTGATTGCAGGGTTCGATGAGATGGACTGGCTGCATTTCCCCTGCTCAGCCCACTATGCTCGCTGCTCAAGGCCCCAACCTCCCTGCCAGTGGAAGCCTCCAATGAGCAGGCGGCAGCACGGATCGCAAGAGCCGGCCAGGCACCTGGCCTGGCGCTGAGTCCCCTCCGATCCCCTGCACCCCCTCCTTATTGAGTGCAGTTGATCAACTCCCACCTCTCCCTGAGCACCAACCTCCCACCTCTTCCCTGTCACCCATGAGACCCCAGGTCATTCGGGTCCTGTTTGGCCCGCCAGAGGAGAAGCTGTTGTGTAACAAGGGCATAAATGTAATGAATAGAAAACAAACTCAATGTTCTTTTTTAAAAAGGAACCTGTGCTTCTCAATATGCTACCCCCCCCCCCTAAACTAGTATGCCCCAGTCGCCCGCTGGATGAGGACACAAACGCAGGGGGCCATCAGCGGTGGCCCATCTCCATCCCTCGACCTGTCCCCAGAGTTGACAAAATGATCCCAATCATTCAGATAGTTTTGTCATTCAGGATGTGATCCTCCATTTGGCCATAAGAACGCTTCATATTTTAGGAATGCATCTTCAATTTTAACGATGAATACTGATGATGAAGAAGAAAAAAAGACTAAAGGTGCCCCCTGATTGTTTCCTTTCGTGGTAGAATTTTAACCCATTAAATAATTTTTAATTGCAAGTTTAATAAAATTGGCGATCAAGCCTTCACTGCTGTTGGTGAAGCCGAGCCTTAAAATAAAACATCAAAAAAATACATTTGGATTTGTAACATTGAATGCCATAAAATATCTTAGGTTTTCCCAGCATATCTGCTGGATAAATGTTTCTTGGGTATTCCACCAGGTAAGCAGGTCCATCAGGGTGTCCAGTAGCTGGGCATTTGAAAATTCCCTGAGATTTCCAAGTTTTCCAGACATAATTTTTTATTTTCCAGAGGAAATAACGATTTTTTCTCGTTAATTTTAAGAGAATGTTCGGTATGTTTTTTGGGTGATTAAACGTAAGGATTATATTTAAACTTGCATATTTGGAGGACAATGAACACAAAACTTTAAAATAGTTTGAGAGAAAATCACATCACCACCCTTTCTTATATTTAAACATTGTCATGCTGGTGCTCAGGAACAAGGTTATATTATAGCCAGACTTTGCTATGAATAGCATTGATATAAAATGATCAACAACTTAAAAAAATGAAGGAATTGACTTTTCCTTATTTTGCTAACTGGAACAAGGCAAGGGAAATTTGACTTCGCAACTTGCCGATAAAGGCACGTTCTTTACGCCACTGATTTACAGACTATGACCAATAAGAACACAATATACCTATATAGAAAACATGGTACCTAAGTTCGGTGAATACAGGAATGCAAAATGCGACAACGCAAGGGAAATTTGACTTCGCAACTTGCTAAAAAAGGCACATGGCTTCCGTTGCCGTTTTATGTATTGACACCACAGAAAATTCCAGACAATTCAATATTTCCAGTGAAAGTAAAATTCCCTGAGATTTCCCTGTCTTCCAGAGTGCTGGACACCCTGTCCATGAATCCCAACGTTTCTTAGAACAACTAGCTCTCCATCTTCAGGAGTTCTGAAACCCTGAAGACGGAGAGCAAGTCATTCTCTGACACATCGGGATTCATGGACCTGCTTACCCCGTGGAATATTTGAGAACCATTGATCCAGTGAATGCCACCTTTATCAGCAAAGTCCTCTTATGGCAGCAAGTGGCAATGTTGTTCAAATGAGGTCACCCAAGCAGGCAGCAGTAATTGTTAACACTGTCACGAATCCAAAATCCAAGAAATTACAATGATGTACATGAGGATGTAAGCATGAGATGAAACTACATTGGGTCGTTCTTAAAAAATTAGACTTTCTTGAGTGCAACACGTAGCATCCTCTTTTTGAGTGGAAATATAAGTGGACTGGACTCACAATTCTGATGTTGTGTAGCAAAAATGTATTTTAACACAACAGGTTTACATTCCCTATTATGTATGACATGATCGTTCCATCTATGATACTAAAAGTGAGAAATGCAGTTCTAGAACATTTTATTAGAAATAACAAAATTTTACAAAAAGTACAAAGAGGTAATTTTTATAAAATAATATTTGCTCACATAAAGATTTGTATAAGTGCTGTTTGTAATAAATAAAAATATATATAAAATATGAACACGTTAGTATAGATAAGTTTACATGGAAGGATATCGTAACTGACTCCAGGAGTTGATAACTTAGCATAGAAACCACTCAGGAGATCATTTAGACCCTCCCCTCGATCACCTAATTCCACTCATTAGAAGTGCCTTTGAAAAAAAAGCATCCAGACTTGTTAAGAAACACCAATGATACAGCTTGCACCATTTAGCAGAATACACAATTGTACTTACAGTAACCTTAAGTATTTTTATAAGACAGAGAAGTTGGGTTTCTCCAGCAGGACTACACTGTCGTGGCTCATGAAATTTTAGGTTAGCCATTGATAAATCGGAGGCAAACAATTTTTTAACATGAAAAGGTTGATTACAATTTCAAGGTAACCTCAATATGGTATGGGTCGCGTTAATAAGTTACGATTTTGAAATCAAGAAACAGTCGCCAGGCTGTAAACCATAGTATTTCTTTTGATGCATAATGGTGAAGAAGTGGTCTGAGGTCAGAAATTGTATTACTTAAATCAGAGGTAAGATATTAATGAAAGATGGAAACAGGATATGATTTCCTATTATTACGGAACATAGTGCTGTACTTCAACAAGGTAACAAAATATAATGAGTTGGCTAATTGTAAGAAAATACTTTTGGGTGTCATTGTTTGCTCATTTTCAGGTTCCTGATAGAAACATGTATCACATCCATTCTAAGAATAGGTGAATCGGACAATTTCAATTGGAGATATTCCAATATCTTGGACATTGTTATCTTCTTCATTTTACTTGAGTAGTTAAAAAAATTAATGATTTAACCTACATGAAAACAGATGCATGCAGTAAGAAACTCTTTAAACTGTATGAACTTAGAAAAGACAAACCACTTAGAAAACTCACTTATTATGATGCCCACAACCATTATAAATATTACAAAATAAGGCTTTGATTCCAAAAATATGTATAAAAAACTAAGGCTATTTTAATTCATCACAGCACTTAAGTACTTCACAAGCATAAGTTTCCCATACCTCACTCCAATGGGTATCATCTTGTTCACACAGTAAATGCAGGGTTAGCCCTTGGACGGAATAAGTGAAAACCATTTTCAAGTTTGGTCTCTGCAAGATAAAAGTTTTCAGTACTTGTTGCTCACTTTAACTATTCCCTTGCTCTGTAACTGACTTGACCATTTAAGTCCTCAGTCCTCAACAGATGCCATGATGGACCCATATATATTTAAATACAACATTTATTCTGGTTCAATGTCAACCTGAACATATTTACCCAGCGAATAACATAACAGGCACTTAATGGTCTTGGATATCTTTGGCTAACAGATGTAAATTAAAAACAATAACCCGAGTATCCAGAAGAATCATTTACAAGCATATGCTCCATTGAGTCAAAATGGCAGTAGCCATTAACAACTTATTCAATTGCAATAAATACCAAAGCACTACCATTTTCTCCTCTCTACAGCAGGTAGGGGATCAAGTTCATTCTCCTTGAAAGTTAACAACTTAAACATTGGAATATCCCAAAAATTATCGTTACAACAGCTGACATGCACCATCCAGTACCCCGCCAAGCTTTCTGGCTAGTCCTGAGCTACCTCGCCTTGACCCTGTTTGCCCCTTGCGTAGCACAACTGTCTCACGCCTGGTGGTGGATCGACTCGTGCTCAGCTTTCCCTGGGGAGCCCCTGAGGAAACAGACATTTCTTTATACATACCATCACACAAACAATTTGTCTAGCATTAAATTACAGATAGGATTAAATGACCCACACATGTAGCCCACAATTTGCCTTTGTAAATGTCTGTATAGTGTCTCACAACCAGAGGCTGGCAATGCATAGCCACCTCCCATTGGGCTGCATTATGAATAGCTTTGCTGCTTGTGAGTAACCACCTAAAAAGCAGATCATTATTATCACACAGCTTGAAACAGCCATTGTCTTTTCAGAGTTGAAATATATACCAGCAGAGTTGATTAATCATGTCAATTGCCTCAACTTTCAACAAGAAAGCACTAAGCTTCTAATTATAGAAGGGATTATTATCTCTGGCATGACGTGGAAATAGGGACAACAGGACCTCATATTTTAAATCCCCTATGACAGATGGATAACTATAACTATACTAAGTGCTCTCCTCACAGCACATTAGAATGAATAGGATTTGAACCCAGGCCATGGAGATGAGAAACCTGTATTTTTTTCTTTCTTTCTCTGACACTTTGTTGTCCACTTGTGCAGGATATGTAAATAGTCCTAGCTCCCTCATCCGTATTCAAAATGTCTTCTATTTTCATAAGTAAAGTGGTATCAGAGTAAGCTGTAACACAATGATTATGACTTCCTCATCACAATGCTTATCATCAATTTCTCGAAATTACAATAGATTCCTTTTCATTCTGTTCCAAGTTCCACTTAGTAAAACACAAAGCCCATTATAGTAGCAACTCGATAATATGAAGCAGAAAATACGAAGTTTCGATTTTAAGAAACAAAACTGTCAGCCCCGACGAAACGCCTATGCTAAATACATGGTGCTGTTCAAAAATATGAAGTATTGAAGAAAATTATCGCATAGTTATGTCACGAACGTTTGTGATATTTAACTTCTAATATAAAGGCATTTTTTTGAATACTTCCACGAATGACAACAATAAATCATTTTTAACACGTTTCCAAAGACCACAGAAGTCGGGGGGGAAAAGGGGAATTATTTTTCGCCATTTATAAAAAAGGTTCGAAAACACTAAACTCAAAAATACGAAGTGCCGATTTTGCAGTCCTGCAAACTTTTATCATAGAGTTGCTACTGTATTATTAAAAGTTAAATTATCAGTTAACTAGGTGGGTGTTCTCGCTTTTTACCAAAATATGATACATTTCCAAATAATTAGATTAGCATTCACTAGTGCAATGCCATATGACTTCAGTTACAGTGATGGCCCACTCAGCCAGTACTGAATGGTATCTTAGAATTGAAGGTATTTTTCAAGACTGCAATTTTATCAACCAAAAACATGTCCCAATCACAATAATACAACATAATATTATAATAAATTACACAAAATTTGTTAGTCAGAAATTAAAATTAAGAACTGATGAGATGTCCTGGCAATACTCATGGAAAAATTGTGTTGAAGACAACAGCTAGCATGCAATGGCAACCTACATTGTAGTTGTGCACCACAAGGGGACAAGCAAACTCAACTTTTGTTACGAGTGTACCTATATCTTTCTTTGAGACCATATTAGCAGTCACTAAATTAATGGCCAAAAGCAGGATAGTCAGTTATGCTGAGAGAAGTATTGAGAGGGTGTAGGGTGAATATAACCTGAACAGCGGTTACCAATTCAGTAACACCTCAAACCAATTCTGAGGTCAAAGGCAACAGCCCAGGAAAATGAAACCAATGAAATTAAAGCATGGGTAAACCTCCCTGATAGCTACATACTATGGCCCTATCAGTCAGTTTCACCTCATTATCCCAAGGATGGCAGCAGTGTAAGCAGCTGAAACTTCAATTATGGACCCAACTAACTGGTTGGAATTCAAAGAAACCCTCTCGAATACTATTCACTGGGAAAGGCCAGTTTTTCATCATGGGCTTGAATGCATCATACATGAGCATTGTATCATGTACAACCATCTCCCCAGGAGGCATGTGAGCTGCATTAGTTGTGTAAACTTTCTTGGAAGACTAGAAAAAATTAACCACTCAAAAGGTTAATATAGTGACTTAATTACAAGACATACACCATCTATTCTTGAAATGCCATGGTGATTACAACAGGCTACAACTGCTAATATTAGTCTATCTCCTCTCATAATTAAGCACTATTGAATGTTTGAATAAGCAATATTGAATGCACGAAAATACAAAGTTTCGATTTTACGAAGCAAAGATGTCAGTCCCAAGGAAAAGACAAAACAAAATGCATAGTGCTTTTTGATAATACAAAGTTTCAAAATTACGAAACTTTTGAAATTAGGAACCTTGGACCCAGTCCCCACAGAGAAATTGAGTTAGTTTTTACGAACCTTGAGGGGAAATCACTTCAATAGAGCTCTCTATTGCTCGATGTAGACACCCAACAAATGAGCGCTGCAGTATAGACTCTATCAATGGTGTAAAATGCGTGGATTTTAGAGCATTCATCTCTCACAAGTGCCTGAGTAACACAGTTAATTATCAAATTTATGCTGTGGATAATTTAGATCTTGTGTGATGGGGAAAATGGTAGCTTGAGGCAATTTTTCCCTTATTTTTTGTTTTAACTGTTATCTGCATTTTCATACTGTAAGCAATTCTCTTTTGGTCATAACTTATGTGTGGCATCATGAACCAACTCACTGCCAGGCGCCGTTAGTAGCAATTTTAATTTATAGAGTGCTCAAACGGAAAAATTACGTGATTAAATGATGGGAAATATGACTGGGATACCTGTCGCAGTTACTATCCCTAAAATCCATGGCTTCACTATGAATAAAGCCATGTTTACTCCCGCCATTGTCCATATTTCATTAGACAATAGGAAAAAACAGTTTCCAACAATTCGCAAGGGTATAACCGTCCCTGCAATTGATACAATTTTTCATTTAAAACGGATTACTCAAACTTTGAAACAGATGACCCAACTGGAGGAGTGGCTCAACAATATAACATTATAATGTACCAGCCGTGCCCGCAATGCATTGCAATGCCTTTTCTTGGGTTCTAAATCGGTCCCTAAATGAATTTGAGACCTAGTACAATGAATTCCTACAGTACCTACACTGGAATTCGTATTGCACAGATTATGGCATTCAAGCTTAATAATCCAATTTTCAGAAAAAACGAAGGGTATACGAAAATTAAAAGTAAGAATTAAAAAAAAGCATACAGAGAGACCATTGCACCAGATCATGTTCCACGTACAATTAAAATATGTACCTTTTCACACAAATTATGTCCCACTGATATGACTCTAATACACCCGATATTGTCTCACTGATATGATTCTAATGCACGTGATTGAGCTACTCGTAAACCAGTGTTTTCCAAACTTTTTCGAGCCACCACCCCCTTTTTTCCACTTTACCCAGCGCCCCAACCATGAGTGTTAAAGTCATGGACTACATGACCACAGCAAGGTGTTTATGAAAATAAAGCTATAACAGTTGTGATTAAAGTATTGTTAATTTCAAATTCAATAGAGCGATAGATAACTCATCCCTGGACATGTATGTTCGGTGAGGGCCCAGCCTTCAGCACCCCTTTGTACCCCCCTCCGATGAAAGCACCGCCCTCCAGGGGGCGGTAGTTCCCACTTTGGGAACCATTGTTGTAAACGATCTGCTTCATTGCTTGCTTGTCGTTCCTTGCTTGTTTGAGAAGCTCGTGTGCCAAACTCATTAGTTGAAACGACTCGCGCTCCACCTATTGTACAATGGACTTAATAGTTCAGAAATCTTAATGGGCGCACACACAGCAACTCACCAAAGTTTCATCATAACCTGATGAATGGTATTAGAAAACATGGAAAATGAACAAACAAACATTCATTTTTATGTTAGATGATAAGACTTGTAATAAACCACTAAGGCATTTCAACCTGAAGAAGCCATTTTCCACGAAATATCATCCTATGAAGTATAATTCATTGCATGAATAAACAAAAAAGCTGAAATCTTTAAAATAAAATCACCACGGAAGCCTTCACTTTAACTAAATTCCAAGATTTGTTGGGGTAGAGGTCTGTATATCTTCATGATCTCAGTAGGTTATGCAAGGAGAGTAACTCTGTGGAGCTCTATGGCGAATACAAAGCTGTGAAAAGAGCTCACAGACAGAAAATCAACCAGGTCAAGCAATCTTTTAACAGTCAACTACTGATGAATGCAAGGAACAAATCTAAAGAACTCTCGAAAATAACAAACAGTCAATGGCCATCTGGTAATATGCCTCATTTGCCAAAATTAATTGATCCATTGAGTAAAACTATATATAATGATTTAGCATTGGCTACTACATTTTATGAATATTTTACATGAGTGAGTCCTTCTCTTCCCAGTAAGGCACAAACCACTTCTACAACAGGCTGTAAAACATTGTAACACTTTTTTTCTCAATCCGTGTGCAGAACCTGAACTGAAAAGTGTACTACTGACTTTTGGTTCTAAAAGGACTGCGGGTCCTGATGAAATACCTGGTTATCTTCTTTGTCTCCCTCGGTTGTATATTTTATATCCTTTTTTGCATACCACCAACCTATCTTTTATTAGAGGAGTCTACCCTGATTTGTTGAAAGTGTCCAAGGTAATACCCCTGTATAAGAAAAAGGGGTACATTAATGACTTTAAGTCTTATAGCCCAATAGACATTCAAAACCAATTTGGCATAGTGTTCGAAAAGCTATTCTACAATAGATTATCAGGTTACCTCCACAAGTTTAACCTCATTCACAATATCAGCATGGCTTTGTAACAAAGAAGTCTGTCACTACTGCCTGTTTTCAAGCTATTGATCATGATGATCTTAATTCCCTTGATGACAGAAGAGAAATTGCAAGATTATTCTTTGATTTTTTCAATGCCTTCAATTCTGTTAACCACACTCTGTTAGTCAATAAGCTGGATAGTTTTGGAATTAGGGGATCTCCAAAGAACTGGATTGTATCTTATTTACATCAGCCGACTCAGTATGTCAGCATTAAATATAATGGCACCAAATTTGACTCTTCCTGCCGATTAGTGGCCACTGGGGTACTTCAAGGCTCTGTGTTTGGGCCAAATCTGTTCCTAATGTTTATAAAAGGTTTACTGGTTCACACTAACATATCCCAGGATACCTACCCAATCATGAATGCTGATGATACAAACGAAATTTTATCTGCACCAGACAGATAGATTGTGTCAAGACTGCAATATGCTAACAAAAGGCTTGTTGAGTGATCTATGTTCAACAACCTCAACCTTAATGCACACAAATCCAATGTTATGTATTTTTGTAATGTTAACAGGACATGGAACAATATTATTTTAGATGTCCATGGTGAGATTCTCTCGCAAGTGAGTGCCACCAAATTCTTGGGCCAGCATATACAATTTAATGTCTCATGGGAAACACACATTGACAATTTGGCGAGCAAGCTCAGCTCATTATGTTACCTAATTAGATTCATTCACAACACAGTATCAATCAATGTACTTACTGTTCTCCACTGTGGTAAATTTTATTCTAGATTGTTAATTAACATTCCACGGTGGGGTTCCTCTCCTCATGCTGTTAAGGTTTTCCACATTTAGAAGAGAGCTGTCCACTTAATATCTAGGAAACCTTATCAGGCCTCATGCCCGCCAATATTTGTAAATTTAGTCTACTTCCACTTCCATGTATTTATATATTTACTTGCATTATGTTTCTTAAAAATCACTATGATAAATTTGAGAAAAATTCTGGGGTACATGGTCACTTTATCAGAAGTCATCGTGATTTCCACATTTCCACATCGTGATTTCTACTTCCACTTCCATGTATTTATATATTTACTTGCATTATGTTTCTTAAAAATCACTATGATAAATTTGAGAAAAATTCTGGGGTACATGGTCACTTTATCAGAAGTCATCATGATTTCCACATAAGCTGTAAGAACAAAAAGTAGTACACATAGATCCCGGCACCTGGGAGTGAGACTGTTTCATGAACTGCCTGTGGAAATCAAAGAAACCAAAGGGATGTCATCATTCAGGAAGAAACTACTCCATTTTCCTTTAATGATAGGGTTCTATTTGAGTGACAAGTTTCTTGGTGAGAGGAATAACCAATGATGCAGTGTGTTTTCATGTAAGCTCTTAATCTTGACATGCCTTATATCACTGTATTACCATGTGGATTAATAACATTTATTATTATTATTATTGTCCCTTGCATACCCTCTAGCTTCCAAACATCGCATTTAGAATTACGGGTACCATTTCCCTCATTATTCTTTAAAAAGTTTTCATAAGCAGATAACTCCTTACCCACACTCCACATGGTACCATGCAGTTGGCGATGCATGTCGTTTCCATGGGTACTGTTCTCATGGTCATGGTACATTTCGTCTTCCCTCATTGCAGCAGCACACCTCTGGGCAAGGTACGTGAAAGGAGCAGAGACCCCAATTCCTTCTCTCACTGAGGTTCTGAAGAGTGGGCAACCAATGGCTTGTGCCAGCCGACCTGCTTCATCACTGAAAATTAAAAGAATTCCCAGAACAATGGTTACACAAACTAACTACAGTAGAAACTCGACAATACAAAGCACGAAAATACGTTTTGATTTTACGAAGCAAAGATGTCAGTCCCAACGAAAAGCCAATGCACAATGCATAGTGCTTTTTGATAATACAAAGTTTCAAAATTACGAAACTTTCAAAATTATGAACCTTGGAGTCCCCACAGAGAAATTGAGTTATTTTTTACGAACCTTGAGGGGAAATCACTTCAATAGAGCTCTCTATTGCTCGACATAGACACCCAACAAATCAGCATTGCAGTATACTCTATCAATGGTGTAAAATGCGTGGATTTTAGAGCATTCATCTCTCACAAGTGCCTAGTAACACAGTTAATTATCAAATTTATGCTGAGGATAATTTAGATCTTGTGTGATGGGGAAAATGGTAGCTTGAGGCAATTTTTCCCTTATTTTTTGTTTTAACTGTTATCTGCATTTTCATACTGTAAACAATTCTCTTTTGGTCATAACTTATGTGTGGCATCAGGAGACAACTCACTGCCAGTCGCCGTTAGTAGCAATTTTAATTTATTGAGTGATCAAACGGAAAAATGACACGATTAAATGTTCGAAAATAGGACTGGGATACCTGTTGCAGTCACTATCCCCAAAATCCATGGCTTCACTATGAATAAACCCACGTTTACTCCTGCCATTGTCTATATTTCATGAGACAATAAAGAAAAAACAGTTTCCAACAATTCCCGAGGGTATAACTGTCCCTGCAATTGATACAATTTTTCATTTAAAACGGATTATTCAAACTTTGAAGCAGATGACCCAACTGGAGGAGTGGCTCAACAATATACAATTATAATGTATAAGACCTGGGGGTTGTTTCTAAGAGCTACAAGTAACAGGAGAGTAACTAGCATAAAAATGACATAATTCAATATCAGTTCAAATGTAATAATATATAAGCATTACAATATATTAATAATATAGATACCCCTCCTCCCCCATCCTAACGAGTGCATGAGTTTTGAAAAATTTCTGAAACTGTCAAACGGTGTCTCTGGTGTCGATTGGTTCCATGGTCGAGTTGCCAGTTTGAATTCATTTCGAGCCATAACCCATTGACTTGGCATGTGAGAATTCAGCCTTCTCCATTCAATTCTCGTGAGCACACTAAATTTAAATGATTTCAACTCTGATGTTTTTCTAATCAGGGATGCAAAATGTATGACCACCATGTAGGTATCAATGCCTTTTTGATAGAAAAGCATGCTTCTTGATTTTTAAATTTCCTCATTTTTTAATTACCGTATTTCATCGCATAATCCTCACAGATTTTATGCCAATTTTTTTCACTAAAAAGTAGGGTGCGACCATTATGAGGGGAAATAAAAAAATTAGTAGTTATAGTCATACAGTATTTGTATATAGTAGGGATGAGTTGATTCCACTTTTTTTCAATTCGATTCTGATTCTTTCAAATCGATTCCCGATTCTTGATTTCGATTCCATCGCTTCTTATTCCTAATAACCGGTGGGATATTGATATACCAGTAGCGTGCGACTATTACTTAAATTCAAGTATTGGCTGAAATAAAATAACAAAGACAATTAAGTCACTCGAAAAGTATATTTATTAACAAATAGCAAATATATCCTCAGCTTATTGAGATAGATAAGTAGTAAAAATTGATAGCCTACACCCAAAATTACTGAGACATATATGATGTGATAAATGAAATTTGATTTGAATATATATATCTATCTGGAATCGATGGAATCGGAATCGACTTTAGGCAATCGATTCTCGGTACTAATCCTGAGAATCTGTGGGATCGAGAATTGACATTTGGGTTCAACTCATCCTTAGTATATAGTATTAATTATACATAGGTCATTTATTAAGTACTTAACTGCCTTTAATGCAAAGCTAGGATCTCATGAATGGTAGGCCTAAATTAAATACAATGCATTAAAATTTAAGACTACAAATTGACACTTTTCTTCCTGTTCAGCTGTATTTGTGAATGGCAGGTAGAAATTTACGTCAGGTAGACTGCAAAATTAGACAAATTTTTCCTTTTACAGCAAGTGTCACGACAAACAAAATTAACATGCGACGATTGTGCGATGAAAAGTTGTGAACCAAATTTTGGACTGAAAAAGTAGGGTGCGACTATTATGCGATGGCGATGATTATGCGGTGAAGTACAGTATTTGATGTGATAAATGATTGCGTACAATACTAAGATATCTCACAGCCAAACTTAGCTGCAAGTCAACTTCTGTTGATTAAATAATTAAAATAATGATTTTTTGCAGTGTATGCAGGTCTAGCCCTCGTACATGGCAACAACAACTAAGTACCTTTAGCTTTGATGTTTCCTGGCAATCTTATTTTGTACCACAAAAATGCCTTTCAATGGCGTAATAATTCTATAACGTATTTGGATTCTACTTAAAGGGTAGTCTTTTTGGAGAGGTGCAGGGTCCTTAAAGGCTAAAGCCCTCACCTCTCATCAATGTTGAAGGATCAAGAAAAACCCTAGACCATTCTCGCTCTCCATAATTAATAATAATGATTCCATTTTGGTTGCTTTTCACACGGTTGGAGTTCAATACTGCCCAAGAATTCATGGTTACAATGTCAATTATGATTATATCAAAAAAATACGAAGTGGCTATCTGTTCGTTTTCCAGCATGGAAAATGGTAGCTAATGCAGTCGCAAATGTTCACAGCTCCCTGGATTTCGCTTCCACATTGAACTATTTGTTTTTCTCCATCTATTCACTAGAGCTTTTTAATGAGTTGTATAAAGTAACGTAAAATCTTAATTTTAATCTAATCAAAGCAGCAACAGTCAAAATTACCACTGATACAAAACAAGGATGATAAACAAGGCCTAACAATTTTCTCGTGGGGACAGCATCTGCGGCGGGATTTCTTGCTCACTATTTTTATTTGTATTTTTGTATTTTATATATGTATCTATATATACTATATGTATTCTACCACGTTTTCATTAGCTCACTTTCTTGTGTCTATTTGTCTGTTCGGTAAAAATTTTGCAATCAATTTGAAACTAGCTTCCTGAGGAGCTAGTGACTTGAAACTTAAAACATGGTTCAGAACTGGATGACAATGCAATAATAATACGTACATAATATAAAACTAAATAATAATAATAATAAATAATACGTTCAATGGTATCAGGCTCAACTATGTGGAAGTTGACATTCACAAATGAAAAAACGACTTTGTTTCCTTCCACTGATTTATTTTTTTGGTACGACATGTTTCGACACATAGAGGTCATTTTCAAGTACAAAAAATTTTAAAATTCAAGCAAATATATACCTGGAAGGGATTTGGGGGGAGGTTGGAGAGGGGTGGAAGAAGTGGGTGTTAGGAGGGGGGGGGAACCCGGAGAGAGGTGAGGGGTGGCAGTTATGGTGAGAATAGGGGAAAACCCATAGGAGGACCGCGTTGGTAAAGAGATAAATCAGTGGAAGAAAACGAAGTCGTTTTTTCATTTGTGATAATAAATAATGATAAAAATTTGCAGCACAAAATGGAAAAGCCTCTGTCATCGAGTGCGATACTATTGGTGGATAGGTATAACATTGTTCCTTTTCAGATATGATCACACAAGACTAAAATGCAGAAAATAATACTTTAAGTATAAACTTTTTTTCATCAACCACATTTTTAAAACGGACTAAGAAGTATAAAATAATTTCTCCTAGCCCCATGCAGATTTATAACCCCATAAAGATTCCTAACCCCATACAGGTTGTCCTGAAAATTTGTGTTTGTGAATCTTAATAGCTATGAAAATACTTGTAAGATTTAAAATGATAAACGTGGGGCACATGCAATATATAATAGCAAGGAGTTTAGGGAGTAGCTGTTGTAAAGAAAACTCACACAACAGTCCATATCATTTGCAGTACAATAAAATTTTTAGTGACTAAGGTGAACTATTCATGCATCTATTTCATGCACCCCACGTTTTTCTTTTTAAATCTTACAAGTATTTATATAGCTATTAAAATTCACCATCACAAATTTTTAGGAAAATCCATCAGGTGTTAGGAATCGGTGTGGGGCTATAAAATGGTATGGAGCTAGGAGAAATTATTTTATACTTCTTAGGCCATTTTAAAAATGTGGTTGTTAAAAAAAATTATTTTATTCAAATAATTATTATGATGCTGGCAACAATTGCCAATTTTTATTTTAAGTCCATGCAAGGGTGGCACATTAGAAGATGCAGACGTGGCTGTGTTGAGGAAAAAAGTAGGAGGCCAGCCCATTCCATTAAGTGCTGCTAATGATAATGTCTATTGATATGGATGAGGGAGAAGAAGTCAAGATAGTGAATGAAGATGGGATGAGGCACTTACTCATGCACCACACACTGGTCAACAGCATCAATCTTGTTCTGTACAAGTGCCATTGGAATATCACCACACTCCTCCTCTACCTGCAAAACAAAAAAAAAAGGAAAGTAGATCCAGGGTTGCAAAAAATTCACCTTCTTAAATCTTTCATGTTTTTTTTTTCAATGGGAGGTAAGGTATGAAGATATTTTATGCCTTGCCAGCTTTCGGTGAATACATTAATAATACTTCGGGCATTAAAGTTCTATCCATATAGGTATTTATTTTAAGTACATGTGGACACATTACTAGCAGATTTTACTATTCTTGATAGTTATTATTTTACTATTGTGGTTGACTGCTTTTGATAACAAGTGATTGCAACTTAATGATCATTTACAAGTATACTTCCTTCCTTATTTATAGTAGCATTAGAAAAAGCATTTATGCTGCGTTGTTAGTCAAAATGAGCTCTTTATCGGCCAATTTTAGGGGTTTTCAGATCTTTTAAGTAAAATAATTGTTTGTATTTTAGATATTTGAGTGCTCTGCTTCTTTGAAACATTGACCAAAGGGGAGGGGCAGGAAAGGGCAGGGGCTGGTAGCTTGCGGTTGCCAACATTACGGAATGCTGTGGTCACGCATGTTTCTCAAATATTCTCGGTGTTGTGAAGTTGACACAAATAATTATTATCAACGAGTTATTTAAAAGTGTGTGGATGTAATTAGAGGAGCATCAACTACGAGGCACTGCAATACGGGTAGTAAGAAAACATGCATGCAGTATGCAACTGAGTAGAATCGTACGAGAACAAATTTTCTCCCAATTTCATTCATTTTATGCTAACATTTGACATTTCATCCTAACTTCAGTCATGAAGTAATTGTAAGTGAATATCCACTTTGTAGTGTAATCATTTTAAATTTGATAAATAACTGTGTGACTCAGGCACTAGTGAAAGATAAATGCACTAAAATTCACACATTTTAAACAATTGATAGATTATATTCCGCAATGCAATTTGTTAGGTGTCTACATCAGCAAATGGAGAGCTTTTCTGACGTGATTTCCCCCAAGGTGTGTAAAAATGAACTCAGTTTCCTTGTGGGGACTGGGTCTGAGATTCATAATTTTGTAAATTTCGTATTTTCGAAACTTCATATTTTCTAATAGCGCTGTGTATTCAGCATAGGTTTTTCATTGGAACCGACAGTTTTGCTTCGAAAAATCAAAACTTTGTATTTACCTGCTTAGTATTATCGAGTTTCTACTGTATTTCACTCCAGACAGTTCACTAGTCATTTCAACTGAGAAGCAGACTGCATGGGGCATTTATTAAAGAAAGAATAGTTACCCTCTCGAACATGTTTAGGGAAAAAGGTGGGACTAATGAGTGTTTAATGATAGTCTTGGTGGATTGAAACACGTAATGATTTATAGTTTCCATGGGTTACCTCTAGCTGCTCAAACTCTCATGTCCATGGGTTCATCAGTCTCAAGAATTCCATCCTTAACATAGTCAGTCAAGGTTTCCTTCATAACATTTGGCTGGAAATTCCATACATGAAGATGCAATCAACAGGTAATTCCAATGATGGGGTATTCTTTGGCCCAAGTTCCCATGATCAATAGTTTATGTTACCTACGTTTTTTGCTGATCGTAACATACCCATCGTTGTTCGCTTCCTAGCGATAAATATTGTCACTGCTGCCTGGTTCCACAACCAAATCATCAAGATGAAGGGAATTTTGGGATGATATGATAGAGCTTGTTAAATCAGACACTAGTTTCACAGTATGGTCATTCTTAACCATACACAGAAAATTACCGTGCTTCACAGAGTACGGAGCTGAGTTAGATTTGGCAATGTGACGCTGCTCACATTTTGTCCCTTTTGAGGTGCTTCATGTATTGCAGGATCTGATGAAGCATCCTCCACCAGAGTAGTGGTTTTTGATTGAAAATTCTTTAAAACACAGGAAATCTTGTTTTAGGGCCTGATATCAGCTAATAATCCCGATAACAAGAACTTCATGGCACAACAGGAAGCACACATCCAAAAAAATATCTTTACAGTCCAAAACAGCTCTAACAAATATATCGTTAAGGTTTGTGCATTTAGAATGAAAAGACTGAGGGCACAACTCACTGCTTATTACTTTTCCCATGGACATAAGGGGAATATTACACAAGCCACACAAACACACTATGGTAGAGGCTGCCATCTTACCAGAAGGTTTGAGAGGGATGGCAATGATGCATAGAGGGATGTTGCAAGGAAAGACATTGCTCTTCCATACCAAACTTCACTCTGTGTTTTCCAAGGCATTATGCAGAGAAGTTAAATTTGTACGAGGAGTATGTGACTAGCTTACAAAAATGAGGAGCACGGCTACCTTCTTCAGCAGATGGGAAATGCCAATCAAACTTCAATTTGTTTTGATATAGCAGCAAACATCACTGTAATTACTAATGGCACTAAGTCAGCGTCATTTAAAACTACCAGAAAGGAGAAAACTAGAAACACCGAAATGGCTGCATCCAAAGCCAAAGGGCAAAAACTTTCCTCTTTATGTAAATTTAGGCATTAAAAAATATTAAAGACAAAGTTGTGGTCAGGGGTAATCTTCCATGCATGGGAATAAGGACAGATGAATGGCTAAATAGGTTGAATGTAGTCCAGAGTGGGCATCAGGGTGCACTAGAGGGATTAGGGGCATGAAAGAAGAATGCTCACCTTTGACATTTTCAAGGTCACTTGAGAGAAAATGCAAAGAATAGAAAATCTGGATAGGGTCTGAGTCTAGTTCTTAAACCAGGAGTAATTGCAGCAAAATAACTATAATAGGATTAAACAAAGTAAAATAATGCTGTATCCATAATGAGTCATAAAGTAAGCATTCACTGATAGTGTCCACAGTATGAAACTAGCTGAAGAAATATCTGAGCAGGAGTTGGCCGCAGACTGCATGAGACCCTCTGCTCTTACAGTGAGAATATGATAGTCCATACCTTCCTCTTCCACATAGGCACAGCAAGAAATGACAGTCTGTCAGTGGCAGAGAAAGCAAGGAGGCAGGCATGGGCACCTCGGTAATATGCTTTAGTGAGCGCGTCAAATTCCTCCTGCCCAGCTGTATCCCACAGCATCAGCCGTATCAACTCTCCTCCAGGGGAAATCCTGCAGATGAAGAGGACAAACACAAAAACATTATCACTTACTTATTCACTCTGAGAGGCAGGTAGGAAAGTAGTCTGCAGAGGGTGAAGAAACAGCAAAGATCAGACCTTTTGAAAGATCATCGCCATAAATTTAGTCATTTATTTTTTGCCAAACTTTTAACAAAAGAAAATTGAGGACCATCACTAACATAAGTTTTCACATGAAAATACCGGGGGGTTATAAAAGTTTGTCGAAACTAATGACAAAATTACCAAATAATAAGAATGCTTATTACTCCAAAACAATTTACAATAACAATTATGAGTTGCGAGTAATTTAAAGTGGCCTTGAGGGAGACCTGGTTTAAGGCCACCATCAAATAGTTATATTTTATGCTATAAAACTCTAAGATATTAATATAGCTCATATAATGAGCCAATGCAGCCACTTAATAATGACAAGTCTATACACAAAGAATCAACAAATTTACAATTTACATTAATATCAAACACAGATATAATATGTCCTCCAAACTTTCTTAAGTGAGAAGCCTTGACCAGATTTTTGGATAATATTTTCACAGATTTAGATTTGATACTAGAATTGGGTAACAAATGGTATTCTTTTTGTGCTACTTATAAAAAATGTCATTCAAAAATAGTAAAATTTGATTTGGGCAAGGGTATATGGGTTTTACATAGGGCAAAGAGTAACGGCAAATACAGTAATAACCCTGAGTTCCTACTTCTTACACAAAAGCTCCAAAGAAACTTATAAATTCATAAAATACTCAACAGGAGCAACCCTAGTTGAAGGAAGAGTGGGAGGGTGCTTTCAAAAGGATTCTTTTTAAAATTACTTGAACAATTTTTTTAGAAAAACAGCAGGTTTTAAGGAATTTAAATGGGCACCACCCTAACAGAAAATACAATAACTTAGTCTGGAATGAACTAAAGCATTATATACATATAAACCTCCAAAAATGTGAAGGACATTTATTCCAGACAAAGTACAAATTTTTAGGGTTCCTTACATAATATTTGTCAGACTATCATTATGTTGCCTTTTTCAGAATTCATCTACTGTTGGTACAAAAATTATGTACACTTGAGTTTGGACACTGATTAAAAATGAGCCGTGGTAATTATATGAATGCGAGTTACACCAAATTTTAGCTATTTTTCTTTTGCATTTCACAGTGCCTGCCAATTATTTTTACATTACACTCTCAATTTTTTATTCTGGTGAGACCAAAAAAAGTGCCGGTTTTTTGCCGTTTTCGAACGGAGCACACTTTTTAACATATAATAGTGAAGAAACTTGAAGCTTAATCGTAATGAACCTGTAGTATTATGTAGGAAAAGCATAGTTAAACATATGTTTAAACGTTCAGTTTTTTCTAATGTGTCATAAAAAAAGTAATTAACAAGTTTATGAAACAACTTTTTCCTGGTTATGAAAAGTAGTAGAAGCAAGATCTTGGTCTTGTTTTGAAGCTCTTTACAGCAGTATTCAATAACAATTACCACCGTAAACTCACATTGTGATATCGATTTTTAATGAGTTAATAAACAACCGAGTATTTTAGCGGGCTCAAGCCAGTGGTGAGGCAGCTGTCTTCGCAAGAGGGGTGGTGAAAGTTTGAGTGCTGTTGCCACTTGCGGATTGTGGGCTGTCCATGTCTTGGAATCTCTTTGGGCACATTGAAGAAATTCAGTGCATTGAGAAAAGGTTCTTAAGAGTAAAAGTTGATGAAAAATGGCTAGATACTAAAAATAGCACAATTGCTACCTAAAGTAAAATTCATGACAAGAGTGTGGGCACTGATTGTTTTCACACTTTGAGGCAATGCAGAGAAGGAGCATATGAGTAACGGAAAATGAGTAATGAAAAATCTTCAAAATAGAAAAGAGAGCAGTGAGAATTATTTCAAAAAAGCCATACTATGCACCATAAAAACCTATATTTTCTGAATTCAAACTACTACCACTTCCATGCATTTACATCTTTTCCCTAGTTCTCTACATAAAATCTAACATTAATTAATTACTTTTGAATACTGACCACCTTAGTTACCATACAAGGGCAAAACATAATAATAATAATTTTTATTTGACATTAAGCAATACAATGCAATAGTCATCGTCAAGATGTATAAAAAGTAAAAACACAAAGGAAAAAATATATAAAAGGAAATTCAGGAATTAAAATTTGAGGTCTGAAGTATCACACTCCTCAAATTCCTGCAATGAATAGAATGTTTTATACAAAAGCCAACGCTTAAAGGTCAATTTGACCTTTAACCTAGACAGGCTGACAAACCTAGCCTCTCGGGGCAGTATATTAAAAAAATCTAAGTTTTAGTGCATTTAAACAAACTCAGCTCAAGAAGGGCTTGGTCTTTTCAAAGTGTATCGCCAAGCCATATGCAATCAGTAGCATTATAAAATTTAAGGCTAGCTAACAAGTGAGATGCGATACAAGCAGCATTTGACTTGATCACCACATAAGCCTGGGTCACTCGAAAGCCAGTTGAATCAAATGACAGTTTTATGTAGGGGCCCCTCCCTTTCTTGTACAAGCTTGGTTTGAAAACTTGGGTTCGGGTGTAAAATGAATCCGTCTATCATCCCGACCGCTACCGAGTCTAATCCCGCATTTGGATCGAGGAATTATGAGATATTCGCTTAGTTTGCAAGTAAAGTTGAACACATTTCATGATCTACAATTTTAAAACTCGGCCGTAAATTTTTACTAGGACAGAATTAAGCACGTTGGAAAAGGGGGGGGGGAGAGCATTTGGACCGTGGGTAAGTTTCCTTCATACTCACTCAATTTGTCTCTCGAGGAAGTCTACACCAATCGTTTTCTTGTAATCTTTGGTGAATGTCCCTTTACAGAAGCGCTGGATCATGCTCGACTTGCCCACAGCACCGTTGCCAACAATCACCACCTGTTGGACGACCCAAAGGAGAGAAATCACATTGTTATACGCGTCAAGTGGGAAAAATAAAGAAATACGCGGAATCGATTAGAGCTCGTCAAAGGGATAGGCGAGACTAAAAATAATCAGGAAAATTTCTCTTGGACAAAATTTCCTCTTTATGGATGGTAATGACTTTTCGAAAGCGAAATCTGGTGGGCGAGAATTTATCTCGATTAGACAGGATTCATCCTGAGGCTTTTCCCGGTTATTGTTGGAAATTCCGGCATCGCCGTGAAAATTATTTCCACTCCTAGAAATTCCAAGGTTAATGATCCTATTGGATAAAAATAGCACTAGATACGTGAAAACGTAATCGGAGTGTGTGAATATATCATGAACAATTCAGTAGGATCATGAGCATATAATTAACCATTACACTTAATTATCTATCAAGTGAGCTAGACTACGCTATTATACAATACGCACAACAAAGCACCATCAACAAATTCGGAGAACAAAGTCATTCACAAGTGGGTTGTTCTACAGCGGTACTTTAGGAAGGGCTGTTTTCTGCCCTTCACTACATACTTTTGAATAATCATTACGTAGAAAACTACGAAAGAGAAGGCGTATACGCGGCATAATTGGATTGATTGACACTCATTACTGCCCCTATTACGACTTGACAGTAACTCCAGCTGAGGAAAAATTTTCCTCACCTTGATGGCAACTTCTAAGTCCTCTTCCCTCATGACTTCTTGCGGCCAAGAGGCCGATCACGTATTTAGCGCCACTGCTGCAATATAGACTGTCTCGCTTAATTGTTTCTTTGGCATCCAGTCATACTAATCTACTCCATTCTTTACGAGGTCACGATACCACAATTCATCTCTGCGTCCTCATTGACAAACAACGACGTCGACATCAGTAGGGTAACGCTGTCGATTGTGCGTTGACGCGGTCGGCATGGCTACCGCCGATAGCTCGAAGTCTGAAGTAAGGCGGGAGTTTAAAATCACGCTGTTTGGAATGAATTGCAACACTGAGACTGACTGAGGTGCGGGAAGCTACTGTTATGCAAGTTAGCACATATTTTCACCATTTTTTCCAACTATATATGGCACAATTTCATTCTTATGGCTCATAGTCGGAGAATTAAATCATTTACAACATTTTTCAAGATAAATTGACGAAATTAACAGTAAGGATATTTGTCCTCCGCATAACATCTCTATGTATACGACTATATGTAAACACTAATACACACATAAATACTCACACGAGGTTGATAGGGATGGAACTGACAGATACTAAAAAAAGAGACGAGCACATACTACGCAAGTTTTCGGATGTCTTCGTCCGTCTTCAAGATGATACCAGACGAAAATGTTGTCTCTAGCGCTAAATAATGGGGAGAGGAATTAGCGGGGAAATAGACTGGGAGGAGGGGGAAGAGGTTGTTCCCTATGGACGCTTGAGGGCCAGAAGGTGAGGAGGAGGAACGGTTTGCAAAAGGAAATTTTTACCCGCTCGTGTCCATGGCGGAAAATAGATAAAAGGCCGCAGAGAATTTCCGAAGGGAGGTGGGAGAGGGGGAAGGGAAAACGGAAGAGAGAGAGCAAAGCAGGTCAGATGAGAGTTACTAAATCTATTGTATTTTGAAGTTCATACTTTTAGCCAAGCAAAAAAGCAAAAAGCAGGCGCCCAAAGCCGCCTGCGTAATATTCATACGTTGAAAATGAACTATTTTTAGTCGTAAATGTGTCTATGTGGAGACAAAAAATTTCATTAACTTAGTATCTATCCTCTCTCTAGTAGTAAGATTTCAGTTCACTGGTAGAATTAACTCTGAATAAGCTGATTGTTCGCTTTTATATGAATGTGAAATGCTAATTTGCAAATCGTGAGCGATATTTAAAATGTTAGGCGGGTCTGCTTTGACGTATGCATACGAGCATGTTCCATACCTCTCCTGTTCCTCAAAGCTCCTCCTATTGGGGTGACGGGAAACACTCTAGAAGTGATTATCAGAGTTTTTTTTTAATATTCTCGTATATATTTTTATCCTCAGAAAATGATGTATTTCAAAAAGTCTTTTGTATATTTTTTGCTACTCTTGGATTCCCTCCATCTTCAGAGATCACAATAATACTATCACGACAAAATTTCATGTTTTAATCACCAGAAGCTCGGGCTTTGCGTGGATAATTGAACGAAACAGTCAGCCAATCAGGACATCTCGATATGTACGATATTAAATATTAACTTAGATAATATTTCAGCTCATATATTCCATTGTAATTACATTATATTATCTTTATTAATCATATATTGGAAGGATCAAGGGCCACTACGAGTTTTCCTGAATGGCAATGATTTGATGTGGCCGACTTGGAGGATTTGACTCCACGTACAAGGGTTGCGATCGTGTGCGTGGGTAAGTGATTATGGGTGAGAGGAACGCTTTCCCCAGCAAAAAGGTACCGCAGGTAGCTAAGGGGGAAATCGTGAAGATTTTGCGAAGTCTTTTTCGCGATTGTGTTTCGTCCCATTCCTTCCCCTCCCCCAGTTATTCTTCGCACCTCTGAAGCACATTGAAGTACTAGCGGAACAATCAAGGGGAGGACAGGAAAATAGACTCTGGCAATTAGTTAAGGGGGGTCAAGGTGATGTGGAGGGGTAGATCCTTTAGTATAGGGCTAACCTGACTCTGGTCCCCATACACCGCTAGGGGTTTAGCTGAGAGGTAAAGGCCGACAAGCCACCTTGAGGATGCTAATCCAAGACTGTCCATGATGCAGTGTTGAGTGAGAGACAACACTGCAGCGTGGTGATGAGCCACGCCCTGCACGAGGTGGCCCTGATCATACATAACACGGCGGATCTAGACTGGGAAGTCGTATCCCTGGTGCTGGACAACAGCAGCCACCAGTACTTGCATGGGACCGAAGATGGTATGAGTCGGTAGAGACATCATCTGGCGGAGCTGAAGGACAGTGGTACGACGGATGGACTGTGGGGGCGGACAGAGCTCTTAAGTTACGTTAAAGACAGCCTTTCTAAGAGAAGAAAACTCCAAAATCAAAGTACCTGGTCCTCCAGGTTGGGGGTTTAGCATAGGGTTAACAGCCCTATCTTAGAAAACAAACTTGTTACGGATACAGATGATTTGCCTCGGAATAGGATTGGAACTTTGGAACTGACCCGGCGAACGAATGGACTGAGTAAAGTGAAAGGAGATGACTGGGGGTCAGGAGATGGAGGCGAGTTGCGGAAGATAGAGATGAATGGAAGCAGATCGTTCTGGAGGCCAGAGCCCAACATGGGCTTTAGCTCCAAGGATGATGATGATGATGATGAGAATTAGTTAAGGGTCGGTGGGAGAGACAAGACGGAGCACATAGAGGTACGAGAGCAATATTACGCGAGATAGAAGCTCGCAGAGATCCGAGGACGATTTCACGAGCAATACCCGCCCGTCCAGTACCTTCATCGAACAACAGAACCCAAGAGGCATCGTTGGCGGAAGCGTGGAATCGTCGACCGCTCCATGGAGATACTTCAAGAGGTGGTCAGGGGCGTGTGGAGGGAGGAGTGTCCATTTTGAAGGCTCCGGAGGGCTGTAAATCGAATCCGTTTTCCGGGGTTTCCACCGCGTTGATTGATGATGAGGACCATATTTCGCCGGCTATCCTGCAGGCTTCCTCAGGTCCAGTGACCCCCATCGACGAAATATCGTCCTCATCTTGAATCAGCACGGTGGAAACCCCGGTAAACGGATTCGACTCACATCCAAGCCCTGCGGAAGCCTTCATCAGAACCCGGAGGGCCGTATGGATTGGCGCCCCCAGGACCAATTCTTGTCTCCACATCGTTGCCGGAATCATCGTCATGCCTACATACGTACATGCATTGTTACGTAAGAAATTCGCGGTGGTAACTTCCCCTTATTTTGCTCTCTCGTCTCTGGACGATGAATCTCTGTCCCAAACGCGCAATGCGTGTGTCCTTCCGAAAGTTTCCCCGTCCCAGACTGCACCTCGTGAATCGGAGGGAAGGAATTCTACTCACACGGCTCAAGATAGAGTGTGGGTAACACCTTCCGTGTCACGCAGTACGATTATTTCCTCCATTGATAGCTGGCTTTTGAATGTTAGGTTGAAGAGGAGAACTGTTATCTTTCGTGGCAACTTGTTTTTATAGCTTTCCTTTTGGACACAAGTTACAGTTTCAGGCTTCACTTTGTGGAAAAAAGACACATGAAAAGAGAACTCGCTTTGTACTTTCCACACTGTTTTATTCTCTCCGACCATGGTTTCGACAAAGTTATGCCATTATCAAGGTCCTTCTTGTCTCCACATTGTTGTCGGAATCATCGTCATGCCTACGTACGTTCATGCATTGTTACGTGAGAAATTAACGGTGGTAACTTCACCCTTATTTTGCTTTCTCGTCTCTGGACGATGAATCTCTGTACCAAACGTGCAATGCGTTTGTCCGTCCGAAATTTCCCCTCACCCATAATCACTTACCCATGCACACGATCACAACCCATAACTTTGACAACAAGGACCTTAATTATGACATAACTTTGTTGTAACCATGGTCGGAGAGAATAAAACAGTGTGGAAAGTACAAAGCGAGTTATCTTTTCATTTTCCTTTTAGGTCCTTACACGCTCATCTCTGTAAGTTCGCCCTCTCTGCTAATAAAGGTTCATCATGCTTCATCACTATCACTTATGTCTCTACAACGCATATCAAGATTTATTTAATTGTCATGTCTGTCCCTAGGGTAGCGAGATAGGTTCCACCGGCCCGGGGCCCGCTCGGGTAGCACGGGTAGCTCAGGTTGCTCGGAGCAGGGAAACCCGGGAGTAAGTCGAGGGTGCTCCCCATCCGGCTGATCCTATACAAACATTCTTTTGGGATCTTTCCCGCTCCGTATGAAAGGAGCCAATTGGGGTAGCCTCGTACTTGTGGGCCCCGCTCACGAGATGGGATCCTGAACTTTCAAGTTTTCGACGTGAAATGAAATGTGTAAACATTATACAAACTCCGCCATAGAATGTCTTATTTGAGTTTCTTCTCAAACTCAATCAGATGCTCTTTGAGATTTTGAATTTCCACTTTATAATTAAGGTATTTTTTGCCTGGCGCATCTTGCCTCCCACTTCTTTTACTTCCATTGGTTATTAACACACTATGCTCCTCATCACCTTATAAAAATGTTATCTTATATGCGAACGATGATACAGTCTATTTGAGACTGATAAAATCTATTCGTGCTCACGTCAAGAAGTTGCGAGGCGATGAAACCCGGGTCGACATTTCCACCGACATGTAATTAACATATTTTTGGTCACGTGGTCACGGTGAAAAAAGTTTTTAATACAGGGAGATATTTTCGAGTGTCGTTCACTCTGACATAAGTTCTTCCAAGCGGAATGAAGTTATGAGGCCCGACTCAAAGTAAGACCAACTAACGAAAGACGTGCCGGGAACAAATTGTCGAGTCTTGAGGCAAAAATGAGATAAAACCACCGTATAATATTTCATCAGATACCTGAATGGAGGAGGAATATATAATAATAAAAATATAGAGCGCCGTTACATTGCTCTCGTCCAGTGTGTCATTCGTGACAATAGATTCGGATCTGAGCAGTGAACAACCGGCGCGCAGGCATTTTTGATTTTACTATTTATATCGTGTGTGATTCCGTGCGAATAAAACTCTGTACTGATCCTCCTCTCTCTGTGCGTTGCTGTGAATAGTGGAGTGCATATGTCCTTGCGGCGATTAAGTGTGTATCTTGGAAATGCTTAACCGAAACTTTTATGCAAAGTAAGTAAAAATTCAAGTGTTTATGAATCAAGAGCGAAGAAGCCATCAGAGAAGAAAGATAGAGAAAATTTCGTTGAGAAACGAATATTGATAAGAACTTTGTAAAGTCCTGAGGGCATTAACACCATGCATTTGTCAGGACCTTAATTTATTGGCAAATTGAAATGGCCGAGGTATCAATTTTTGGGAACTGTCCAAAGCACAAATGTATACCATCTGGGTGTTTCTTCTAATTAACGTTGGCAGATACTCTGGAAACGCGTCACTTTGACTTTGAATTCTCTCTCTGAAACAAGATGAGAATGCCGATGCATGAGCATAAAGCCATTGAGAAAACAGATGACAGGAATTTCTTAAGTTCCCCTTGAGATTGCTGAGGTGATGCTGCCAAATGACACACTGTATGATCAGTACAAAATGATTTGATTTGTAAATTTGATTTCATTGTGTCTGTGGTCATATGGTATGATTTTCTGTATGCTGTAAAAATTATTAGCAAATATCCTTTGAGTACAGACTAATATTTCGACTCTGCGTAGCATTTATACGGAGGTCTAATTAACATTTTGTTAAATGACATGATTCTTGGTTTTGAAAGTGGAAATATAAATGCCAAAAATATAGCTCACGAGCTCCACATTTCTATAGAATACACAACGGTAAAATTTGCTTGGAATCCTTCTACTATGATGGCATAATGGCAAAATATATTTCCCCAGCAAATACCTTTGAAGTTAAGATCTTTCATCCACTAGCAGACCAAGCTTTAATGCATTTCAAAGAAAGGTAACTTTCTCGGCTCTAGCGTTAGAGCTGACTCAGCGTTACTCTTTATTTTTTAGCTTTTGTTAGACAAAAAATATTGAAATGGGATCGAATATTTGAATCTCTGCGAATGTCGTGAAGATTTTAAATTTTAAGGATTACAGAGTCACTGATGGATATGAGCTATCATGGTTATGTTCTGAGCTAATAATATTTAACTGTAATGCGTCAGAAAAAATTAGATTTACATAAAAGATTTATCATACGTTTATAAAAATGGACCCTTACCCACTACCTTCATCGTATTGCAGATCAAACCAGCCGGTGGCATCGGAAGTGTGGTAGGAAGCTTCTCAACTTTAAAATTGATAGAGATGTAATGGAAATCTTCAACAACCGAAGTTCACTGAAGGGATTTTGCAATAATCTGTGTTCGTGAAAAAAAGTTGACGATGTAGACTTAAGACAGCAATTCGCTTCAATGAAAGCCAGGAAAGTAAACTCATCATAATGTGCACCTCATATTCATCTTTGTTATAATGTTTATGCAATGTTATCGAGGTAACCTTATTTTAAAAATCTAGCTTTTGGTTATTTTTTAATGTTTAAATATCATCTGAGTTTTGAAAAAGGTAGGGACCTACATAAAATTCATCAACAATGAATCGATATCTTTTTGTCACGGTGACCTTATATACATTTTAAATACATTTGTAAATTTCCAGGTATCATGAGTCACCTTGTTGGATAGATTCCATATTTCCGTGAAATATAGTATAATATATGGCAATCAGAGAAATGCCCTCGACTTTCGCGTGTGCGCTGGGGCCATTAATCCCTCATGACGGCCCTGATAAATGTAATACTTTATGAAATGTAATGTTAGTTTTTTGTGTGGAAAGAATCAATATATAATTTTCTGAGATTAAGACTCCTTAGTCGGTCGGTCGGTTATGTGAATGCCAAAGGGCTGAAGTCGTGAGGGAGGAACGTGGTTCGAGAACCCGACCCCCTGCAATCTTATTTTTTTTGGAGGGAGCTTCATTCGAATAATCCCGGTGATTTTGGATCAGGCCTCCCGCTGCGGGATGGAGTAGTGTTTAAGATAGTTTAAGCGAAAATTCATTTTACTTAGAAATTTATGAATTTAATCTCATTTCAAAGAAAGATATCTCACCTATCCAATGACATAAAAAATTCTTCCCCTTACCTCATTACTTTCCGAGATATTTGCTAAAATATACCAGCCTTTTTACATGGGAAATGGTATGTGTATGTACTGCAGAGAGACATTATTTACAAAATGAGGTATTTCTAAAACTTAGATGTCGTAAATAAACTAACAGAGTGTAGTTTGTATGTTTTCTCAACCATTTTTTAAAATTAATCATATTATCACCATCACAAATCATACTGCAGGTTCTTGGGTATCACACAAAGCCTTCCGTTTTGAAGGAGTTTCAAACGCACCGCGCGAGAAAAATGAGTCAAGTTAAAGACTTATAATATATTTTCATTTGATCACTTACAATTTCTGTCATATACAAATATATTATCGCACCATTAATAATGCAATATTTAATTGATGTGTCCTACAGCCGGTGAAATTAAAACGTATAATTCGAATATGGTCTCTATTACCTATGCCTGGGGAACTATCTCGCTCGGACTACCTTGATGGACGGTTTCCGCCAAATTCTTCGGGCTGGCTGGGAGTGCCGTTGGAAAGTGCATGTATTCATTGGTAAATAAATCGTAGTGAATTAATTAATTTGATACGTCCTTCTACACAGATATTTATATATAAAAGTATACAAACCATAATATAAAAATGTAGTGATGCCTTCGTTACTCTTCTCCTCGTAAACTACTGCACCTTGACCTGAAATTTTGTATACTTCTAGCATACATACTAATAAGTGCTCTTGTATTGTGGCCTCAGGATCTCAAGGGCACTGTAGCGCCCAATACGAGCCCATATATTTTACTCCCATAATAAATCATTGGAATCAGTGTAGAGGAAGCAATATTTCTTTGCTTTTTATAATTATGTACTTGGAGTCAAGGTATAGGGTTGAAATTTTCACCATCGAATGACTGAAAGCATAATGTATTTAATTTATGCTATCGATTTCGTTATACGCTTTGTTTTAGCTTGATATTACATTTCCAGTTCCAAAATCATCAATTTTTTCCGGTTTCATCAATAGTATAATTCCATGGCAATCTGAGCTATCTTCTTGGCTCAGAATGAGAATTTTCGCCCGAGTCTATTATGGACTTTATTCAATTAAACAATCAGTAATAGCAAATTTGAGTGAGTTTTTAGTCGGGGTATTTTGCACACCAACCTTTTCATATGCACTTAACGGCCTTTACATAGTATCTGTGGTATCTGCATTTAGCACATCAAATAGATTCTTATAAATAGCGCCCAATGGTACACGTAGTGTACCGCTAACTTTGTAGAAATTTGCACACTGCTAGAGACCTGCATACTACACCTATCAAACCTAGATAAGTAGAGTTCGAGATGGATGGTTGAAATTCCGATGGACCCTCTAGTCCCCAAAATCACTGCTTTTTATTTATTTTAGCTTTATTATGCAGGTTCTAGCGAAGTTTTCAAGTTTGATTGCGTCTCGAGAATTCTTGGCCTAACGTTTCACCCGCGTTGCAGCGAGCGTCTTCGGGGGTGAAGTGAATTTTTCTGAGAAATTGTTTCCTGTTGCGGTTTATATATCGTGGGGCTGCGAGTTCTCAGTTAATCATATTGCACAGTTATCAGTTAATATATCAGCGGAGTTCGCTGCGTCTGATTGTCCGGCTAAGAGGCATTTCCACAAGAAAGGGAGAGCCGGAAGACATCGTCGCGTCCGGAAGACATCGTTAAAAGTCCTTGTTCTTTTTGCGATCTTCATCATTCGCGGATCAAGCGAGGCAGATACTTTTTGGCTATCTCTTTTGTTCTTTCAAACTGGATGGAATGACCGGATTCTGGATGGATTGGATATTTGGGGAGACGACCGACGGATAAGGTCGTTTGCACCATTACGGGATAGGTGAGGGAGGAAGGGTGGATAGAAACCCGACGCCGGCATTCGCCTGCTCTTAACGAAAGGCGCCAAGGGGACCACGGTTTAACGTCTCATCCGACAGACGGAGTACTGTGCTTGAAGTGCCCTCCACAAGTCATTCAAGTAGGGATCGGGTGCCCTCTGAAAAACATCCGCCTCTGCAGGGATTTGAACCCTGGCCGCCCGTGTGGTAGGCGAGTACTCTAGCCACCACACCAACCCGATCCCCACCGGATTCTAACAAGGTGTTAGGCAATGGCTGAGATGTGCCATTGTCTATTCCTCACGTCTCTCCTGGATTCTGGTCTTGGTATGGCGGCAAGATTGCCCAATATAACTGCCATCCCAGCTGCACGTTATCTCGAACACTCCTTCGGACTGCAGGGGGGAGAGGGGGATTGTTTGTCTTTTGACAAGGGAAATATTCATCCGAGTTTTCTCAAGATGCCGAAGTGTGTTGCAATATTTTTCTTTTTTTAGGACCCTGGCAATTTTTTTCGGTTATCTCTTTGGCGTATGGCAGTGTGGCAAAAGCAGATGGTTCTTCCTTTGAGTTTTCATCATCCGGCCGTTAATCTTTGGGTTTGATTTCTCTTCTGATGAATTCATATATTATACTATTTCCTTTATTTCTTATGAAAGATTTCATTAGAAATAATAATCGCACGAATTGAACAGTTAAGTTTTATTTTTACTCCAAAAACTTGTAAAAATCTGCATAGGAGCTGTAAATGAGTTTGCGGCAAATTTCCACGTAGTAAAAGAAAGTAAGATATAAAATGGAAAGTGAGATAATTTTCGGTATCGATAGAACTGCTTCGACAGAACTCTACTGAGTAAAATTCCATACGATCAATCATGTAGTAAATAACAAAGTTTCATTTTTTCGATTATGGATTAATTCCACTGAGTAATGCCAAAGTTGTTACATTGACTGATAGAACTGCTTATTTTTTCTTACTCCTCTTCTCTTTCCTCCCGTTGAGAAAAATTGAGATTATTAATTAGGACACAGCTTGCTCACTGAAATATGCGGCGTTCTTGCAGCCTTATGTTTTATATTTATTCACTAAAATATCAAAGCGGAAAATCTTAGTAGGTCTCTTAGGAATATCTCGACTAGTTAGTCATCATTAATATTAATGACTGTCGTTTAAGTCGAGACTTTTTCTTCTTATCCATTCCATATTGCGCGAATTCGATTAATGTGGACGATTGTCAACTCGTTTCAACAGTAACAAAATATACTCGTTTCAACTTCCATGATCTCGTTTTTATCTAGCGTGTTTACAATAAGTTTCACCCTACTTTGATAAAACTTGGGTCGGAAGGAATGGTTTGCTTGAATAGCTTCCAGGGGGAAATTTTACTGAAGAAAACCATTTACAAGTTATGGAGATTTCTAAATGTTACAGTCAATCGTAAGGCCGCATTAAAGTTGTCGCATGAATGAAGGAAAATAATATAAAATTAATAACGTGAAATAATGAATCATTAAGGTAAAGTCCTAAGATACCATTTATTTCTCACCGGATATAATATTATCACCCGATTTGTCATTATCCTTTTTACACATACAGAACATATGTGGCGCAGCATTAAATAAACCAGGTTTTGTTAAACATATAAAAGGAAGGTCCTCGGATGAAAAAGTCAAAGAGAGATGCTACTTCGCTCTGGTTAGGCCACATCTCCAATACGCCGCAAGCATTTTGGACCCTGGTCATAAAGATTTAACCAAAAAACTTAATAAAATACAAAGGAAAGCAGCGCGCTTCGTGAAAAACTGCTACGAGCGTACATATAGTGTCTCACCCCTTTTTGAGGGATTAAGGTGGAAGTCCCTAGAGACTCGGAGGCCACACGCTGGGCTTATATTACTTGATAAATTCAGAACTGATATTTTTCAGAGCGACGCAGAGAATATTATCATTACTCCTCACTACATCTCTAAGTCTGACAGATGCGATTAAATATGAGAGATAAGTACACTGCCGAACAGATAGGTACAAAAACTCGTTCTTTCCGCGCACCATAAGCGACCACCATAAAAATTGAGCTCCACTAAATACACTCCTATAATACATGTCACCATTTCATCTCCAAAAAACTTACACCTTTACACGGCTGGTGACCTAACACCCCTTGCCACACGCCTATGCTGCGGCTCGCAGAGTATTATGTAGTTGTAGATGTATCCCTGAATCCTGGACCAAATATAAATGACTTTGTTAACTCCACTTGAGATTTATTAACACGACCCGGGTTTCGACCCTTCGTGTCATCTTTACGTCGTAACCCGGGTCGTGCTAATAAACCTCAAAAGGAGTTAACAAAGTAATTTTTATTTGGTCCATAATGGATAGGTTCCACAAAGTAAAGCCTGCAACCAATTCCCTTGTGATCTATGAATCCACCAACCTTCATACAATTCTATTTCGCAAATATACCTTAACGCCCAACAACGTACTTCGCAATGAGTAGCAGAAGGTGAAGGTCGATTATACCTGGCTCAATTAAATTTCAAGATGGTGATTGTTATAAGAATTAAATGAAAATAACCATATTACAATTAAACCATGTGACATTAATACAATGGTGAATACATTTGTTTATATGAAAGGAGTTACCTAGGCTGAGTTACAAAGTTCATGAAGTTGACAAAACTGCTAAGTTAAGGTAGTGCGGTGTCGATTATTGCAGTAACGTGTTTCCATTTTTGGCTTTATTATATAATAAAAATATTGATGAAATAAAAATAAAATTATCTTAAAATTGGCGTATGAATTATTGTACTAGCATTTACACGGACCAAGATATAAATTCTCAAAATACAGCGGCACATCATTTTAACGCCGACCCTCGTGGCGAACGAGGGCGTAGTCCGATCTTTGAAGTTGAATATCTCCGTTGTTTATGCACTTCCCACGACCAAACTTGTTTCTGAGGTAAGACAAAAGACTAATGTGTCGAACTAGAGAAATAATTCAAATTTAAAAATGGCTGTATTTTTGTTGTTAAAATTTAAACATTTAAAATTTAAACAATTTCAATAAAATTTAGTTTATTTACAAAATCGATAATACACTGTTGTTGTACATTCTTTTGCAAACAAAATAAGATGTCAACCGTTTCTCTATCTATTTTAGTTTAGGAGATATAGCAAAAAGAAAAAAGGTCCAAGCGCAAAATGGTCGAAACTTTGATCGTCTATAGATCTGCCAAAACATTTTTTCCAAAAACGCGTCTACGCTTTTTCATTTAACGCCTGATAGAGCCCACACAAAAGTTTTGGTTCGAATAGGAGACCCCAAGGGTCCACTCACTGCTGATCTGACGTGGAATGACCCATATGCATTTAATTCAGTATATTTAGTAACAGCGCTGAAAACCAGCTTCTTAACTCTTTCCGTGATATCACGTCATGCCTCACTCAAAAGGTCTTCTTGGTCGAGTCACAAGTTTCAACTGGATTCACCCAGAATGTGCTTACTCCTTTCATATCCCAACCATGAGGAACCACTCATTTCAGCTGGCTGTAATGTTTTATGTAGGAAAAGCCAACTCTTTTCATATCGCATTACCTGTGTTAAACTGCGCTTAGGGTGACTCGTTTCAACTTTTGATGGACTGTGGTATTTAGTTAGTAACTTGTTTCATTTCGTACTTCATCACTTAAACGTTGCCATAATAAACTCGTCTCAACTTACAGTAACCAGCTTTAATCTGGAAACCGAATCGTTTCATATCGTGTCGTATAGCGCGAACTGTACTAAATGCAAATCGTTTCAACGTTTAATTCCTCCTAATATCCCTTCCATTCAGCTGGGTCTGACTTGAAAATGCCTGCGTGTTTCACATGGTATTATTCCCTGAAATGGAATGATCAAATGAAACGATCATGAGAATGAACGAGTTAAACAGATGTGGCTTATCGAGGAACAACCGTTGTTTAGTTTACGAAGAGCGTCGGCAAGCTAAGGCTTAGATTAAGCAGCCCTTGGGACAACCCTGAGGATAACTCAGTTCTCCGATTGGCCCTGGTAAGGCGAATGCGTCGAGGGGTGTTATCAGGTATTAAAAACTCACACTCCCAGAAAATTTACGACTTTGAGACGGGCACAGATTCAGCGCCTTATCGCTTGCCATGTGGAATCAACTCGTGAGCGTGGAAATGTCTTTAACTCGCTGTTGGTACCAAATCCTTCATGGAAGCTGCTTTTCCAATGCTTTTGACGTAAATGTGCAGACGGTGAGGGTAAAAAGTGTATCTGTTTCATGCTACAAATCCGCCATTGGATTTGAGGAGTTGAAAGGATTTGTTTTCACCTCCATTTCGGGGGATTCCGGAAAGCATAGTGAAGATAAGTAGGGAACTGTTTGTGCGCATGTTATCTGGGGGGCCGGGAGAAACGCAACCGGACACCCAAGGGCTTGGCCGCAGTAAACAGACAGACACAAACCACTCACAGACGCGCACGCAACGGCTCGAAATTTCATGTGTTTCGCGACGCGAAAATTTGGTATCTCCCCTCTTACTTTCACATAATTTTCTTCGTTCGCCGCCCACCCGACAGATGGCACTACCCCCCCCAATGCAACGCGCGCGAACTCTCAAATCTTCGATCGACGGCCGGAACGAGGAGGGGGGGAGGAGTTAGACTAAGCGAAGACTCAGGGTGGTCGGAATAGGATTTAGGGGGAAAGAGGGGAGACCTGAGAGCGATCATATTTGAAACACGGGGGAGGTTCATGGGGGGGCGGTCGTGAAAACACACACACACACACACTCTCACTCGTTCGCTCGCTAGGCTGCGTTGGGATTGTGTGCGATGGAGAGTTGCTGAGTCGTCTGACCGCCCCTCGCTGCTCAGCTCGTCATCGTCGTCTTGGTTGCCGGTGAGGGCGCGCCCGTCGCCCTTCAGTCAGTCTCCGCGCGTCGGCGTTCGGGCGTTGTTGTTGTTTTGGTTTCGCTCGAGGAGAGGAGGCGGCGGAGAGGAGGTAGAACCGGCGAAAGGAGAGTGAATTCACCCTGTATGAGTGAGTGCACACACAGACACAAAAACACACGCACAGGGAACCAAGAAAGGCGTGCGTCTGAAGTGTGTTTGTCCATCGTTTGCTCCGTGGAAAGGGTCGATTTGTTCTTCTGGGAGTGATGGGTGAGAAGAGGTTCCGAGTGACACGCGCCCCCGAGGAATCCAACTCTTCCTCGACCGGCGTCGAAGGGGGATCTGTCGGACAGGGACCCGGAGTCCGAACTTACGGTGCAACTGATGAGGAAGGTGAGTGGGGCGTTTCAAACTAACACTAGGGCGGCGAGTAGCGATCCTCATCTGCTGATAATCTCGATATACCTGTCGCCATTTAACGGCGTCGTTCGCCGGCGCGAAAATTGGCTCGCTGCCCCGTTGATGTGAAAAAAAACAAAACTTGTCAACCGATCGATTTTAAGGATTTCCTTCGATTGTAAATCATCGGACATTGTCGGCGAAACTTTAATTTTCACGGATACGAGTAATTGCAGTTGAATTGAGAAGTCATAATCCGTTGAACGTTCGAAATTCGTTATTGTTAAGCCAATAGCAATTCGCATTACGTATTCATTCACAATACTGCTGAAGGCTTCTCAGAACGTTGAGTAATGTAAACAGTTTCCCCGGTTTAAACGAACGTGTTGATTAGTTACTAATGTATTTTGTAATAATCCAGCGATGGTTAATTAATCAATAATGTGAATGATGTGTTTGCATAGTAACTAATTTTTAAGGAGAGAAGAAATTAATGGAATGTTGAGCTTTTGGTTAATTACTTTTCTATCCTTCGCTTACTCAGATGCTGAAGGATGATGATTAGCCAACAATGGGCGTCCGTAGTCTTTTGAGGCACTCAGCGTTCACTATAGGTGTTTGTTAGTGTTAATTAAGCATATATTAACAAGCATAGTTGGTTTTCATCATTTGAAATCGCAAAAGTTGATTTATTAATTTATTTTTCTGGCTTGAGTGGCTTTGGAAGTAGGTTCCAACCTGTGGCATTGTGTTGTGAAACCAAACGTGGAAAGAGGAGCCCTGATATGTGTTGTAAGTAACGAAGAGTACAAATACCATTAGCGTAAGGTGGATAGCGGGGCACGACTTGGTCCGTTAGACTTTATCTGTACCTTTCTGTTTGCTGATCCTTGTAGCTGATGCTTAATTATCGAGATTTTGGCGGAGTTAATGTATTCATTCTCTTGATTACTAATATTGCGACCTGAATTTCATACAATAGTTCTTTGTAAGTTGACACTTTGTTTAGTTTTGTCGTGTAAGATTATAGACTGAAGACTTCGATTCATCACTTCGCTAATTTTCGATTTACCTACTGGTGCCGGAAGGGTAACTCATGTGACAGAAGAGTCTAATTTCAAATCAATCCTAGACAGCAGACAACTTTCGTGATATGTTTATAAGATCTAAGCTTATTTCTGTTTTCTTACGTATCCTGCTATTTGTTTGCGCTCTAATCTGCATTTTCCCGGTCGCGAAGCGAGATTATGACTGCGCGCATCGAAGTCTTCGGCTGATTTGTTTTGTGTTATTTACTCCTGAATGCAAAGAGTATCGACGTTGTTTTAATTTTTACAGTCGAGGTTATTCAGTGAAGTGGAGACTTTTAAAAATATGTATTCCAAACGAACGGTAGTCGATTTCTTGTAACCTGCAAATCAATTGGACGCACATAAAATGGCAGTTTCAGCAGCTCATTGTGTGTGTAGTAATGTAATTATATCCATGTGAGATCTTATAACTTAAAAGCTTCATCTATCCCGTGATGTGTGGGATGTATCTACCTTAGAGCTTATTTGAAACCAAATCTCCTTATGCATCAAGCTCTTGAATAAGTCTACACTGTTTAATTATCAAGGGAGGCGACATTAACGGGTGTTCATTTGCCCAATTAACTTCAAATTTGTGAGTGGGTTGGTGGAAGAATAAGGATTATTTTGGAAACGTGGATATGGTGGGGAGATACCCTGCATCGGAATTAGCCCAATGTGAAATAAAGAGGTGTCAATGGATCCACTACTTTCAACTACAAAAACAGCAGGAATGCAGCATGACGAACGAGGTAATCTGGAGTAATACCCATGAAGCCCTCTCCGCATGGAGTCCGAAGGAGAGGTCGTTTGGATCTAATACCCACCCTCAGGGTACCAGTGTGCGGCTTCAGGTTTGGAAGCCTGTACTTATGCCGTCTTTCCGCCGTTTATGTAAAACCGTAGACCTGCAGGAGAATCGAACCACGGCTTGGTGTACCACAGCTCCGCGTAGACCATTAATCGCAGCTATTTCACGATGATAATAATTTTTTTTCTAAAATGCACCTGGTTGCTGAGGAGAGTGGAGGAAGTGCAGTGAACTGAAGTATTGTTTGTGTGGATGGGGATTGGGGCTAAGAGTTCAACGCTCCACTCTTCAGTTTATTTTCAACGATCGGTTTTCCTATAATTTCTCTACGAAATATAGAATTAAAATTGCATTGACTCGAAGATAAACATACCATACTGCCCTCTCCTCGAGAGGTCTTTGCGGAATTCCGGCGTTGGTGAGTGATGACCACCACCGCTGGATCTTGAAAAAATATGGCACCAAGGGATTGGGATTGAGTCAAGGAAGTCATTTGGTTGAGGATATAGCTTGGTATGTATGTCTTGGTAGCTTGGCTTAGTATGACCAAAGTAGTCCAGTAAATGGTCGCTACTCTGTGTCAATGATGGTTAATTTGTCTTGGGATAGTTATGGTGGAGGAACTTTCAAAATGACAGTTCTTTCCTGTCGCAGTTCCTTAGCATGGTTCAGGTGAACATAACTTTGGCAAGATTCGACGTCTTTACATTTCTTTTTTAACATCTAGTCACTATTGATTCTTGTTAAAGTATCAGATTTATGAGTGGCTAAACTTCATTGAGCTTGAAATATTTACTTACATGCCGTGAGTGTTTTGTACCCTTGATAGTTTGGTAACATTTTAAAATTTGCCTTTCGGATGAAACGAAAGGAAACTGCTAATTTCAACTGCAAGGCTGTAGTATAGCTTAACACTACGTACAAAGTTGAAAAGCGATTTGATTAGCGAGCTTAAATGTTATCGTTTAGGTACATAGCGTTGCCACGAGACGAGACTTAAGCCAGTCTCGTCTCGAACGAGACTCTCGTCTCGTTTCTCTCAAAATAAAGTACCATAAAAAGTCCCGTCTATTTTGCGTCTGTAATCGCTGAATCGGTGCACTCGAAATAGTAATGACATTTGTATGAATTTGAAATAATTATTAAATTGGACACGGAATACATCAAACTGCATGTATAACCAATGATATTATTGATACTCGACGAATAAACTAAAAATATGAAACATGAAATTGGTGAAAAATGGCTATATAGTCACAACGTTATTACAGAGAAATCGACAGAAGGTTAAAAATATAACAATTAAAATAATGTAATTGGTTACAAAAAGGAATGAACATTTTTGCTTCGAAAAATAGTTCAAATAATTTTCAGGTTTAAAACATTAAAATCAAGATGAGTTTTTTTGATTAGAATTGCCAAATTGCACGTCACCTACGCGTTCCCGCAGAATAAATTTCTGGCAAATTCGAGGCCCATGCGGTATCTAAGCTTTCTCATTGTCAATGCTTCTCATGAGAACAATCTTTCCGCTGGAACAGATGTAGCGGGATGCAAAGGAAGTCACTCACCATATTTGCCAGCACTGGAAAAGTTGGCTCATTTGCCTTCCACCAGTTAATATATGTGCTTTACTAGGGAATCTCTGCTGTTGAAGATATCCTTCAAGCTCTTTCCTCCATTCTTCATACTGGGATGACTGACTAGGGATGATTTTTGTGAAAAAATTTACTGATAACAAAAAAGGGGAGACAATTCTATTGAAGATTCAAAAAAATTTAAATAAAAGTTCAGAGATAAATTTAATTCTTCAGTACTGCATGGTCAAAATAGTTAAGGTAAGTTAACTTAATCAAAAGGGGGTAAGTAAAGAGAAAAGTTTAGTCGAAAGAACATACATCTCAGTACTGGATCGTGCTTGCTTATACAGAGAATATGCATCTAGCAGGTCGTCCTCATCACTTTAAACCAAAGCAGACCTCTCAAAATTCTCTTGATCTGTTGACTGAACTGGCTGCATTCCAGTGGAATATAAATCGTGGTAGATTTTGAGCAATTCTTAGAATTTAAATAGGAACTCCTCCATCTCTTTTCCCCTTTGTGGCATGGAGAAAGTTTCACATTTATGACGAGGGTCTAATATTAATTCCGCGCAATAAATCCAGTTCATCAGGCGGTAGTGCTCTAACAACTTGTCCCGAGCAGCTTGATAGGCAACGTCTCGTTTTCGAGACCAGACGAGAAAGTCTCGCGGCAACACTATTGGTACCCCTGCCTATTGGAGATGAAGTGGGTGTTTACGTAGTCTAGTGTGACAAGCATTTGGTAGTATGATAGATTATATCGTGATCGAGGCAAGACGATCAGAAACGAATATTTCTTGTTCTTGGCGATGGATAGACTTACCTTTTGTTGGTGTTGTTGCTGTCATATCTACATCTACGTAATGCCCTGCGAGCCACCACGAGGGTGTGTAGCAGGGGGTGAAGATCGCCAAACATGCACTATTGACATGCAACTAGGAACATATGAGGCAATCCACCCAAAGTCAGTCAATAAAATCCCTTGATGTTTACGATTTTGGTAAAACTTGGCCACGTGGCTCACTATGGGTAGTATATATATTAACTTCCGCGCCCGGCATCGCGGGCACCACGTTTCTTCCAGGGTTGTAATTACGCATGATTTATCTACTACCCATAGTGAGTCATATTGCCAAGTTTTATCAAAATCGCAAACGTCTAGGGATTTTAGTGACTGACTTGAGTGGAATGCCTCATATTATTTATTGCTAATCTCTCCCAAAATAACCCTCCCATTCCCTCCTAGGGCCCAACAAAATGTATTATTCCTTCGCCATTAGTTTGGCTGGCAATACTTTGTAGAAAAACTTATGATGGGTAGTATACGTTATGGACAGGGTGTGAAGTATGTAGAGTTTTAGTCTTTTTGTGAATTTTACTTGAATGGATGGTTCATTTCTTAAGGAAATTTTTAGAACATTTTAATAGAAGCGTTGTCTTTCATTGCAAAGTGCTGCCAACAGATGACTTCTTTGCTTCTAATGGCGTTGTGGAGGGAATACAAGTCTCGTGCTGCGAACGGGCTCTCATTGTCCTTAAGCGGTGGCTCGGATTGGTTGGTCAGTTACACCTTGTTGCTCTCGAAGTTTTATTTTCAATTCTAAGAGCCTAACTGTAGAGTTAGTGAAGTACGTATTACGCTGAATACCGATTGCTTCTTCATGAATCCGTGTCTTTGAGGCAAACTAAAAACCATGCGATAATGAGCATGATGTGCATGTGGTGGAGAATTCGTATTGCGTCAGTTTCCGCCGAGTTTGAATCCGAACTATTACATCTACATCTACGTGATACCCTGCGAGCCACAACGAGGGTGTGTGGCAGGGGGTGAAGATCACCAAACATGCACTATTGACATGCAACTAGGATTATTTAATGGAGACAATCTAGATAATAGGGTCACATGCAGCTATATGGTTAGTATCTACATAGTAAGAAAGGGATTATTGGTTGTTATTACATGCATCATTCACTACAGACTACTCTAACTATATTTTACCTACCTATCCCTTTCCTCCGCTGCCTATTGTTCTCTCTTATAGTACGAGGGAAAAATGACATTTTAAATCAATCGGTACGACAATCTATCTCTATAATCTTGTTAATATGATCAAACCTAGCATAATACGCAGGGGTTCTCAATATATATCTAACGTCATCTGTGAACAACTCTGTTTCGAATTTACTTAAAAGGTTTAACCTATATTTTAACCTGCGTTCTGATAGTAATTCCCATCCTAGTTCTTCTATGAAGCTCGTAACACTTATACAGTTATCATAACGGCCTTTAACAAACCTAGCAGATCTCCTTTGCACGCGCTCTAATTCTTTTATCATACCTTCCTCGTACGGATCCCATATACTAGCGGCATATTCTAAATGAGGCCTGACTATTACTTGAATTGTGATAGTGCAATTGATATGAGCGTCACGTTTTCTACAAGTTGAGTTCGTAAATGTAAGTACATTACTGGTTATTCCCTTTGGATGTTCCGTGAGGGACGGGCGATAACCAATTGCGGAGGTGAGAGCTTTCTGTTTATCTTTCGGTCTTCGTTTTCCCTCGAGGACCTTTTCGAGAGAGAGAGTCCTTCTTCTCCCTATGGTGATTCATCGGCCCCTCGGCAGCAGATGCCCCGCGTTTACATCAATCGGGGGCAAATATCCGTCCCGAACGCGAATGAAACACTCTTCGACGCCATCGATCGCCATCAAAGTTGTGCTCTCTCGAAGAAAAAGGAGAATCGCGCCGTGGATCGGTTGATTGATCGGCTGAATGATTGAGAGAGGGCGAGTCCGTGTCTGAGGGAGGGTGGGAGTGGGGTGGGCACCCAATTACCCTCTGGGTGGCCACCCCCTCGCATCCCTTCCAGATGGGCCCTCCCTTCCCTAAAAAAACGGGAGAAATGCTCCCGGAATTTCGAGCGATTTTGGTTGCGACATGATGCATGGCTCACAGAGTCAATCAACTGTCTCCAAACTGTGCATCAATGCCTATCAAGTGCTTCTACCACGACTAGTATGTATTTCCACCCTCGTGCCACGCCTCCCGATTCATTTACTCCCGTCCTCGTAAAAATTGTTATGTTAAACATAGTAGTGTTACAAATTTGTTGAGGGAATTATGGTGGGAACCTCTGTTGAAGGGATGAAATATAGGATAAATCTTTTACGAAAGTTTGATGTAGATTATTTTTTGCGAGACGTTCAAAATATTTTGCTAGAGCCAAACTATTATGGTGGGAACGATCACAGGAATAAGATGAAGGAAATAGACTGCAGAACCAATATATTTGAGATGTCATTTTTCCCTAATAAAATCGGCTGAATGATTGAGAGAGGTCGAGTCCGTGTCTGAGGAGGGGTGGGAGGGTGGTGACCACCCAATTTTATCTGGGCGGCTACCCCTAGGCGCATCCCTTCCGCTGGGCCTCTCCCTTCCCTCGGGCCCCATTCGAGCATACCTACCTCGCCGCCCACCCAGCGGTTTCCACCCCGAGAGGGACGCGACCATTCCGGGTCCCCCGAATTGGGGCTGCGGCGGGCGGCCCGGTCGCCCGTGTGCTGTCGTCGCCGCAGTCTACGGGACACGGGCTCCTTTCTCGGCCGTCGTTGCGACCGAAGGGGTGGGGTGAGGCGGAACGAAGGTGTCCGGGAGACGGTGGATTCATTCATCAGCGGGGTGAGTTGGTGGCGATTGAGGCTGAATCGAGTGTCGATGAGAGGGCAGAGGTATATACCGGTGGGCTCCCGTGGGAAGGATCATCCTATGTATTTCCACGTACAAAAAGGGACCATAATAGTTGTGATCAATCAGTTCTTGGAAACTGACTAGGTTAAATAGGTTTTTTCAGTAGTGCTAAATATCTTGACATGAATTTTAGATACTAGCGGCAACCATACCTTGCCTGACGTTCTAAGGCCACTTGCCTGGGAATTGATGTGAGAACGAAGGCCTTCGCGGTGCTCTACGTTAATCTCCTTCATTTTTTGGATCAACCTCGTATTTTTGTTGTGAGTGACAACAGTTTCGCTAACACTACTGTCAGCGTCTTCAGGTCGAAGATGCCAGTTCATGAGTTTGGCCCTCATAATATAGGACCTATTTCCCGCCAATTTTGGGTGCTGCTCTCTCATTGATCCTCTTCAGGATTCTCCTCCATGTATCGTCCAGTTGGTATCCTCTGTCGCTGTTGAAGGTGTCCGTCCGTGCTATCTCGATAGATTCTCTAATGACGGCACTGAGAAAGAATGGATACCAGGCGATGGCCCTGAAAAGGGCCTCGAAGCTGACGGAGACCAATCCGAAGTCCAAAGAAAATGAAGATAAGAATGTCTGGGACGCCATTCCATTCATTGCGGCAACCACGGAAAGGATTGCAAGAGCATTGAAAAAGCACGGCGTCACCACTAGATACAACTGCGCCACAAAAATCGATGACATTCTACTCTCGGCTAAAGACAAAATCCAACAGGATCCACATGAAGGAGTTTATAAGGTGCCTTGTTCCTGTGGGAATTCATATATCGGTGAAGTTGTTTCTTCTTTCTCTTCTTTCTTGTTTTCTTGGAACGTAGAGGAAAACCTGGGGTGATGGTTAGCTGCGCGGGTGCGGGAACCGTTGGTCGGATGTCATTAGGAGGCAGCGTGACATCTGGGTGGTAGAGATGTAGGTGGTCGGAGATAAATCTCGGTGTGGAGTACAGCTTCTTCTTTGGCTTTCTCGGCAGTGGACCACCTGCTGCGCTAATGATGTTGTCCAGAATCACCCTGTTGTTATCAGCTATCCTCCTCGTCCCGTCGCAGCGTAGGCGGCACATCCTGTGGAGTAGAGGTTCAACATTAGTTATGTCATATACAGTACAGGAACGGGTCAACGGGTGCAGGTCGAAGGTCTGTCGGAGAATCCTTCGCTCCAGGGTGGCGTACGACTTAAATGTCTGTCGAAGCGGGAGGATGGCCAGCGCGGCGTACTCCATAACTGGCCGTAGGAACGACCTGTATAGGAGCAGGCCGCACCTCGCCGAGACTCCCCGCCCCCCTGCGCGGACCGCCCTGATGAGGTTACTTCGCCTGCTACACCTTGCGACCACGTTCCTCACGTGCTTCCTGAAAGTGAAGTGCCGGTCGATTAGTGCCCCGAGGTATGTTGCTGTTTCTGAGTCTTTTATCCATTGGTCCCATAGTTTTATTCTGCATCCATCGTGTTTGCTTCCCAGCGGCTTGGTGATGAGGAGTTGCGACTTGTTTGCGTTGGGTCGCATTCTCCATACGGTGAACCCTTTCTCCAAACTTTTTGCCATCTTCTGGAGGCTATTTGTTGCCGTCCGGGCGGAATTTCCTGCGCGCCATATCGCGGTGTCGTCTGCATATTGGCATAGAGTGACCGCACCTCTTGCTCTGCCGTCAATCGGCATATCGGGGCAGTGCAGGGTGAACAGCAGGGGGGATAGCACGGTGCCCTGGGGAACACCTGCTTTGAGGGGAAAGAGCGCAGAGTGGTTAGAGGCCACTATTGCCCTTGCGTTTCTGTCCCTGATGAAGCAGTTTATGATGCGCAGCAGGTTTACACCCACCCCTGGGATTTTTGCCATTTTACACATCAGCCCATCATGCCATACACTGTCGAATGCTCGCTCGATATCCAGGAACAGTGCTGCGGCAGATCTGTTCCTGTTGATGGCTTCCGTGGCGGTGCTGGTCAGGAGTGCCAGGGGGTCGGAGGTGCATCTACGCGGTCGAAAGCCATACTGGTGTTGGGGCAGGACACCATTGGCCTCGAACACGGTGCTGATCCTTCTGGTTAGTATTCTTGCACGGACGGACAACTTTAACAGAGATAGAAGATACCACTTGGACGATACATGGAGGAGTATCCTGAAAAGGGCCAATGAGAGAGCAGCACCCATAAGTTGTCAGTCACAGCAAAAATACGCGGTTGGTCCCGAAAAATGAAGGAGATTGCCTGCGGATTGCTCCAAAGACTGCTTTCCTCGTCGAAAGTGTCTCTCTATTGTATCGAAGGTCGAAGCATTTCTAAGCCTTAAAAATCGAGGAGGATCCCCCGCGACTCTTTGTGTCGAACCAAGAACTGAAGGCCAACTTCTTGTAATTGAATTAAGTTTTGCGTATCATTTTCCTTTCATTCACTAATACACCGCCTAGTCTCTGTTCCAATGTCTACAATCAATTTTGCGAAAGAGTTAGCAGTAATTAAATCAGTTTCCATCCAAAATGGTTATAAAATAGCTGTAATGGACTAGATGCTCACAAGAAAGTTGAAACGGCGTACGTTAAATTCTATTCCGACAATGTCTTCAAAGTTAGAGAGGACAGCTAAATCGTGGTGCAAAATACCATTTGTCAGCTCATTGTCTTATAGAACATCAAATACTCCCCCGAAGAATAAGTTAAGTATATCTTTTTACAACCCCGTAACAATTGGGAAAATATTATTCAACTCTAAATATAAATATGACAACAAGGACCGGAGTGGAGTGTACAAATTATCCTGTGCTACGCCTAATTGTAGTGTCTTGTACATTGGGGAAAGTGGACGGGCAATCAATACCCGGATAAATGAACATATAACGTGCTGGCGCAAAGGGGAATCCGAGTCAAATTTTGCTAAACACCTCATAGATAATAAATGACCATTACAGTGAAGTTAAAACTACCGTTCTACACAATCAATGTAAAGGGAATAAAACTGGATTTTATGGAGCAGTACGAAATTACGTCAGCATGTAAAAACAAAAATATATCCATTGTTAATGATTACTTGTATCCTGGACATTCACCGCCGTTGTTATCTTTATTACTCGACTCATCCATTTTGTGAAAGCCTGTTCCAAACAAACCTTCACCCCTCCTCTCCTCTGATTACGTCACTTTTCTATACCTTTTCGTCATTCCTTCCATTTCCTCCTTCCCTCCCCCCCCCCGACCCTTCACAAAAGCATATATATAAGTTTGCATTACGTGTATATCGTACCTTGAAAATGACATAGTTCATGTCGAAACCTTGGTCGGTTAAATAAAATTCCGTGGAAAGTGAGTAATAACATTTATTGTGAGATCATGGCTTCTTGTAATTGGTTTTGAAATTCCTGCTTTTGCTCGTGTCTGACATTAGCTATTGAAAACCAAAATCATGGTACAATATATGCGTTTATTTCCGTTTATTACACAAATGTTTTTTAACGGACGCTTTTTTACTGCCATAGGAGCCGACTGCAGTGGCAATTACATCGAATTACCGCATTTTTCATTCAATTAGTGCAGTTATTTTATAGTTTTTATATACACACAATGTAGTTTTTATTGTAGTCGCTTATTATGCGCGAAAAACGAGTATTTAAAGCCTATCTGTTTGGAAGTGTATCTCTCTTTTTTATCGCTTCTGTCAGATCTGGAGATGTGCGAGGAGTCATAAGTTCTCTGTGTCGCTCTGAAAAATATCAGTTCTGAATTTATCAAGCAAACTAAGCCTAGCGTGTAGCCTCCGAGTCTCTAGGGGCTCCCACCTTAATCCCTTTAAAAGTTGTGAGACATGTACGCTCGTAGCAGTTTTTAACGAAGCGTGCTGCTTTCCTTTGAATTTTATTAACTTTTTTGGTTAAATTTATTTGACCAGGGTCCCAAATGCTCGCGGCGTATTCGAAGTGTGGACTAACCAGAGCACCGTAGTATCTCTCTTTGACTTTTTCATCCAAGGACCTTCCTATTATACGTTAAACGAAACCTAGTTTCTTTAATGCTGTGACACATATGTTTTGTATTTTATTAATTTTTTTAAATCCCCAATGTTAGTGTTACCCCCACGATATATCAGAAGTTACGGTAATTCCAAGATATTTTACTGTATCTGAAGATTTTATATTTACGCCACCCTCAGTATAGGTATGGCATTTGTGTGATGACTTTCGCAGGAAGTGGACTGTGGTGCATTTGCTGATATTTAAATCTAACCCCCACTCCTGGCACCACGAATGAACGTTGTCGGCATGACAACAACCATAGGATCGTTAAAGTCAGACCCAACACCCCTTGCCACACGCCCATGCGGCTGCTCGCAAGGTATTCTCTCTTGATAAACCCTGTGTGCTTGACCGCATATTCCCCGAATATGTTTTCCCCAAGAAAGCCTCGGAACTGTACGGTTTACATATCTTTCAATTTCCCGTCACCAATTCTCCAGAGATTTAATTCCAATAGAAAATACTGATTCTACATTTCTGCGGATACGACTTTTACCCTTCCAATCACTAATCTCATTTAGTGATATTTTCTAAAAAAATGTACAGCTTCTACATTTCCGCAGCTACAATTCGTCTACATCTACATCTACGAAATACCGTGCAAGCCACCACTAGGGTGTGGGGAACGGGATGATTCCACACCAGGGATGCAGCACTCATCCCAGTCCAACCAGAACCGCGCGCGTTCCCCAGAATGCCAGGCACAGGCCAAAGCAGTCAGGACAACGGTGCGCAGTCAGACCACAAACTAGGAGAGTGATTCGAAGAAGAACATGCTACCACGCAGCACACTACTCAAGATATAACTGCTGGTTAGTATTACTAATGTGACAAATAAGTAGCACTACAAGGTACTTAGACATGCAGGAGTATATCATGCCGGAGATTGTATGAGAGGTTAGTATCTAAGATTCATGTTAAGATATTTAGCACTGCTGAAAAAACGTATTTACCCTAGTCAGTATCCTAGAACTGATCTATCACAACTATTATGGTCCCTTATTGTACGTGGAAAAAATGACATCTTAAATCTATCGGTTCTGCAGTCTATATCCTTAATCTTATTCCTGTGATCGTTCATACCATAATAGTTTGGCTCTAGGAAAGAATTTTGAACGTATGGCAAAAAAATAGTCTACAAAAAACTTTCGTAAAAGATTTGACCTATATTTCTCCCTTCGATCGGATAGAGGTTCCCACTCTAATTCCCTCAACAATTTTGTAACACTACTATGTTCATCAGAACAATTTTTAACAAATCTAGCTACCCTCCGCTGTATTCGATCTATATCTGAAACTAATCCTACTTCATAAGGGTCCCATATACTAGCGGCGTACTCCAAGTCGGGTCTCACGAGAGAAAAATAACATCGCTCCTTTACCTTCTCGTCACACATTCCAAGTATTCTTTTAATAAATCCTAATTTACGATTTGCCTGTCCACAAATTTCTCGTATATGCTGGATAAAGGTTTCTCGGGTCTTCCACCGGGTGAGAAGGTCCATGGGGCCTAACATTTCGGAGAACGACTTGTCCTTCATCTTAAGGGGGGGGGGGGAGGGGTTGAGCTTCCGAAATGCGAGACCTTAGGAATCTGAACCACAAATCCTGTCCTGTCCACAAATTTCTCGTATATGGTTCCCCCACGACAAGTCCTGAGTAAGGGTCACTCCTAAGTACTTAACTAACTCTACATTTATTAGTTTGGCTTGATTAATTGTGTACGTCTCGTTGGTTAAGCTACTCTTCCTCAAAAAATTCAGAACAACGCACTTATTAAAAGTTAATTCTAACTGCCAAGTGTGGGAATTTCATCGGGATCAGATGATTTCTCGGGGTTAATGGATTTTAAGTGACTTTCTATGCCGCGACAAGAAATATTTATGGACTGAATTGGATTTTTGTATAAGCGAGGCAATGTAGCGGTGTTATTCTGAGGGCATGAAGTGCAGACACTTTGAAAAAATGTGTTAAGGATATTAGCTTTATCTAATTTATCGCTAACTCTTTCTCCTTGACCGTTTCTCAGTGACGTTACTGTAGATTTATTCCCTTGAACCTCCCTCACGTAAGACCAAAATGCCCTAGGGTTATCTTACAAATATTCACCTAATATTTTACTCTTTAATGCCATTAGTGCTTTTCTTAAGGTCGGTTTTGCTGTTATTTTAGCTCTCTTTTATTTATCATGAATTTTCATAATTTCCTCGTCGTGTAGATGCTGATGGGGGTTCTTCATTTTCGCGTGCAAGTTTCGTTGTCGCCTGAGAGATTTTCGGACATCTGCATTATACCACCTAGATTCCGTGATGACTTTTTTCAGTGTACTTGGTACTACGTTATTAATGGCTAGTCGCGTGATGTTACTAAAAGTATTCCATGCGTCATTTGTAGTATGGTTTTCAATTAGATCGCTAAACTTATTATACGAGGTCGACAGTTCCTTTTTTAAGCAATCAAAAGCCGCCTTGTGGTATAAGTAGACTTTTCTTTTTTTGGCTACCCTTTTTTTAGTATTTATATTAAATTTAGCACTAACTGCTTTGTGGTCACCAATCCCGTTCACTGTTTTAACATCAAGGACGCTTTCAGGTATATTTGTTGCCAAAAGATCTAAAACGTTCTTTCCTCTCGTGGGTGTTGTTACTAATTGTTGCAAAGAGTTTAGTGTTAGTGTATAGAGAAGAGTGTCGCACAACTCCTAATCTTTCCCGCCATTTTGGAAACTATACGTCATCCAGTCAATTTTTACCCTTCCGATCTCCAGTTTCCTCGGTGGTTTTCATTCTAAAAAATGTCTACATGAATTCTACATGTCTGCGTCTATAGCTTTTATTCTTCCAATCTCGCAATGTTGCCTGGAGTTTGCGGTTTTAACTGCGGACATGCAGAACCGGTAATAAAAATCTCTGGAGAAAATTGGTGATTGGCAGGGTAAATTTTTAGCCGCGGACATGTACAGACGGTACATTTTTAGGATGAATTCCCTCTAGAAACTTGGTCAATGGAAGGGAATACCTACCTTTTACACTATTGACAGTGGTCGTTACGGGGCTCGCGTGCCGTCTCGCCCCAGCCCTTCTGTTTCACTCCACAGACCTGCAACCTTGTCAACTGGGGAGATAAGGACATGGAGAATTGCATTTTTACAATGATGCCTCGTTTAATCTCATACCATGAATTTCATTCCCTAAAAAAACTAATCAGTCATATAACATTGCAGTTATGCGAAAATCAGCTGTTTGAAACTTCTTGGATATTCACAAATGCCCTTTTCCTCGCTTTATTTTCCTCTAAAATTGCTACTAGTGTTTTTAACTTCACGGAAATGCCATTTACAGTATTGAAAATGGCCGTTTCGGTGTCGCATACCGTCCCGCCCAGGCACTCGTGTTGCACTCCACAGGCCTTGCTGGCTGTGGGGGCAATAGGAACGTATTTTAGAAGTGAAATAAGTCGAGATCTTTCTTTCAAAACTTCTGTAAACCTCGAAAAATGGAGTCGAAATTATCGGGGAATACGTGAAATTTGCCATTTATTTAGCGCAACTATCTTGAAAACCACCCGTGCCACGGGTGAGTTTCTAACATTTTCAAAAATGTGCATTTGATTGGACTACGCCATGGAGTCGTTGTCAATTTTTTCAGCTTCTTCGTCTTTTCGTCCAACAGTAATTGATAATTAATGAAATACGATCTCAGGGGTGACCAAAATCTTACCTAAGATTATCCCTCTCATCCCCAAATGTAAGACAACTTAAGATAATCCCAATCTCCCACACCCTCTCTCTAACGGATTACGTAATACTCGAATGGCCCCTTAGGTACTGTCATCCTCGCATCCATGACTCCTGTGGGACTTCCGATAGCGCAAGACGTTTCATCACATCCAGCTTGTGAACAGAGGCAAGTGCAGGAAATGGATCTAATCTAATTGATAGAGCTACGCTGAGAATTCGTCCCTGGTTACTGGTTTTATCAATAAGTGTGAGCGAACGGGCTAACAATAAGATTCGTTATTAACAAAAAAAAAACTTTTTCCGCTCCTCTTTCTCTATAACAAAACAATGTCCGTAAATGTGTGTACTCAATTCATCCACAGTTAGAGGGTAGTTTTCGTAGAGAATCATATTTACTCTCTCATCATCAGAAGTCATGGATCCAAAAGGAAGGATCCTCAGGAAGGTCCTCGGACGAAAAAGTCAGAGAGAGGTGCTACTTCGCTCTGGTTAGGCCACACCTCGAATACGTCTTTGGGACCCTGGACATAGAGATTTAACCAAAAAAATTAACAAAATACAAGGAAAAGCAGCGCGCTTCATTAAAAACTGCTACGAGCGTACATGTAGTGTCTCACAACTTTTAGAGGGATTAAGGTGGGTGCCCCTAGAGACTCGGAGGCTACACGCTAGGCTTAGGCTGCGTGAGATATTCAGAACTAGATACTAACTATCTAGCTCCATGTGACCCTATTATCTAGCATATCTCCGTTAAATATCCTACTTGCATGGCAATAGTGCATGTTTGGTGATCTTCACCCCCTGCCACACACCCTCGTGGTGGCTCGCAGGGTATCACGTAGATGTAGATGTAGAAGTGATGTGTTTCAGAGCGACACAGAGAATATTATCATGACGCCTCACTACATCTCTAGGTCTGACAGATGCGATTAAATAAGAGAGATACTGTGCCGAACAGAGAGGTACAAAAACTCGTTCTTTCCGCGCACAATAAGCGACCACAATAAAAATTAAGCTCCTCCAAATAATTTATCTTTACACGGCTGGTGATACCACCCCCTGCCACACGCCCATGCGGTGGCTCGCGGGGTAGTATGTACATGTAGATATTTTTCCTCTGTTAATGCTGTGGACATACAAGCTTCACTTCCATATGAAAGCATGTTTTCCATGGATATGTCTCAATCAAGTGCTTCCTTGCCTCAATTTAAGCATTTGATGCTAGCTTTTAGTGTTTTCTGGATGAATCTAGGTCTTCGCTAACTTCTTCGTCTTAGCTTTTATCCATCGATCTCGTTTTTAGAAAACTATATATAGGACTTATGAATAAATTTAAAATGTGCGGAATACGGCTAATTGGAGCACAGGTAATGAACATAAATATTTAATTTCTCGGTACAGTATTGTATTCCCATAGCACAAATGAGTTCATTGGGAAATTATGTTTTGTCTTGGCTTACGAAGTTGTGGAAATATAATAAACGAGGACAAGCTAGATAGATTACTTAATGACTCATGAGTATGACCATAAATGTTAAAGCCGAATTATCAAACGTTGTAGGATACATCTACACATCTACATCTACATAATACCCCGCAAGACGCCTCAAAAGACGTGTGGCGGGGGTGTTAGGACACCAGCCGTCAACAAAAAAAAATTAATAAATAAAATCAAAGTTCCGCCTAGCATTTATTGAAGTCCTTAATTGTTCGGGGGAAAAACGAATTCCCAAACCTATCCGTTCGGCAAAATATCTCTCTTAATTTATCGATTCTGTCGGACCTGGAAATATAATGTGGTTCTAATATGATGTTCTCCGTGTCGCTCTGAAAGATATCCATTCTCAATTGCTCAAGCAATCTAAGCCTAGCGCGTAGCCTCCGAGTCTCTAGCGGCTCCCACCCTAAATCGTTCAAAATCTGTGTAACGCTTTCTGTACGGCCGTAGCAGTTTTTGACGAATCGTGCAGCTTTCCTTTGTATTTTATTAAGTTCATGGACTAGGTCTTTCTCCGCCGGATCCCATATGCTCGCTGCATATAGGAGTAATAATAGCCATTTTGTGAAATAATAGACGTGGAAGCTAGTTGCTTGCTTGCTCAGAGCTGCTTTTATGGGGGAGGCATTATTGGAGGGAAATGAACCGTGGAGAAGAGCATTTATTGGGTCGGGGACAGAGGAAGACTCGCAAGTAAATATTTAGCTTGCTTTCGCTCTAGAAAAGACGAAGCACTTACGACCTATATCAAGCCAGTAGGGTATCAATTCCAGTAAATCTCTGGCATATCCTTCAGTGTTCCTCTCTTTTTTGCGCTACGCCTACGCGTGTTTCTTCTGACAAGTACCTCATTATTGTAATTGGATATTTACAATATCTCTTTGCAGTTTTTATAGCTTTTCATCAGAATGGAACCCTTGTAAGTTGACTTTAAGAAAAGTTTATCTTAGCTTATTTGGGTAGGGTATTTCCATACCAAATGATCCGATAATTTAATTTATTGTATAAACATTTAAAAAATGTATTTTTCTCCAAAGTATTCCCACATTTATATGCAGTCAAATGCAAATATTAAAAAAATAATTTCCCATCGTTTTCTCGCGGCATCGGCCATTTTTCCAAGATGGCACACATCAATTTTTGATAATGTTCACGTTTACTCTACCAATGATATCTCAAGAATGAACAACGATACTGAAAAAAAATTGTTTTAAAATTAATGGGAAGCATTTTTTTCAATATTTCCTTTTTCCTTTTACATTTCTTCATCGTTGGAAGAGAACTTGAAATGAAATTTTTCCCTTCAAAAAACTGGTTTTGACACGAGAAAACCGTGCAAAAATGAAAGTCTCAGATTTGAGTGGTTTTGTTCCTACATCAATAATAATATTTATTGCTATTGGTGTGGAATCAATCGTTTCTTTTCTTGAAGCTTACAATAATATCTTCGCACTCACAGATCATATTTAGGCTTCATTTTTTTCCGTTGGAGGAATAAAGAATATTTGGCTCAGGGATCATAAGGATATTTCTAAGCACTACTAAGGGTAATAAGTTTGACTTTGAGGCTCTACCTTTTAGAGAATTAAGGTTGTTGTAATCTAGTTTAGCGCTCAAAGTCTATCACTCATGGTCTCGATTGTCTCCGTTTGGGGAGCTATTAAAAATGGGTGACTTGCAGGCTATAAAGATACGCAGAAGTTCAGCGTATAGTAAAAGCATTAAATTTGAGACTTGACTCGGGCGTCATTTATAATGACTGTGAAGTAGCGGAAAATTGTAGATATTTTTGCTAGTAAATGGAAAAGTAGGGGATTGTTCCACACGCATGGCAATAACTAAGATTATTCTTCTACTTTATTATTTAAAGTTCAAAACCTCTCAAATCTGTGGCTTTCTTTCTTCGTATAGTTTTCTTGAGTCGAAAATCAGTTTTTAAAAGAAAAAAAATGTCGATTTTGAGGTTCTATTTCATCAATGAACAAATGCAGAAAGAACAAAAGAAATGTTGCCCATTACGTTTAATATGTACCTTTTCAGTATTTCTCCTCTGCCGTCACTAGTTCCTGAGATAGTACGAAGAGAGTCAACGTCAGCATTATAAAAATTAGCATGCGCCATCTTGGAATAATAGTTGCTGCGAGAAAACGTGGGTGGTGAAATTTTTAAAATATTGGCATTTAGATGCCAATGAATGTGGGTAAATTTCTTCGCACAGGTGATTTAAAAAATTCGTCACGCAACCGTCATTGGACCATTTTAAATGGAATGACCCGAAAAATATTTCCAACGCCAATCCCAGTGATGGGTGAAATTTACAGCGGCACGGGGCCAGCAACTTGCCCCGCCCGGGCCGCATGAAATTCCCCCTACAGCTCTGGTTGGATTTTTTTGGGGGGTTCCCTGTGAGTGCATTTGAACGTGAAAGCCTTCGTTACGTTGACTTATTTGCTGTGTCGGTACCGTTTCTAAGTGGAAATCCGAACGGAAAGCAGATGATTAATTCTTCCAATGAAATGATGAGTATTCACTGCCTACATCCATGGGAGTGCACCATGAAGCAAATTGGTGCAGCACTTATCTTTTACTGTCCGATACATTTCGTGGAATCCCTCATGAAACTTGGAATTTAAATAGCATTCTCTCAGTCACTCTTTGTTGATGCAAACTCCATGCTGTTTTCTTCCAAATCTTTTGCTAACAGACACTGCAAGTGTACTGTGAGAGCCAATGGGTGTTTCTCTCATGCAGGGAAGTAGCGCTGACCTTTTCCGCATGGCATCGATTAATCCAGCGAACGCTGCAATTCGCAGTCACCCAGTAACAGACTCCTTTCGTTGTCATTCAGATGACACGGCCTTAAAATACCGACCACACGCCCCATGTTCGTGTTTTGATAATGAGTGATATGCATACCTCTGTATCTTATATCTGTAGAGAGAACAATAGGCAGCGTAGCAAAGGGATAGGTAGGTGAAATATAGTTAGAGTAGTCAGTAGTGAATGATGCATGTAATAACAACCGATAATCCCTTTCTTATTATGTAGATACTAACCATCTAGCTGCATGTGAACCTATTATCTAGCATGTCTCCATTAAATATCCTAGTTGCATGTCAATAGTGCATGTTTGGTGATCTTCACCCCCTGCCACACACCCTCGTAGTGGCTCGCAGGGTATTACGTAGATGTACCCAGGTAGAATTAGAGATGAGCTGACGTGAGCAGCTGTTTGGCTGTTCGGAGGAACATCTTCGAGAAATCTTGGGTCTGCACCAAGGAACATCGGCATCTAGGTTGTATTTATCTTTTTATGCAGTCGATATTGTATTAAAATCATTTCTTCATTGATCTCAACTCTAACTCGCTGAAGAAAAGGGCAACTTAGCCAAACGTCTTTTAACCTGTAACCACAGCTTTTGAAGTGAATGATAACAGATAATCGACGTGAGCTAAACTCTTTAGAATCGCTCGAAATTCAGAAAAGATGTTGTGGCCCAGATTCTAATTTTGTCAATGAATGTTTACTTCCTGCCAATTCCCCTGTCCTATCCGCCATTATATAACCTTCCATTCTCCAAAATTTGTCCCCTCGACCTGATGTGTATGAAACTGCAGGGCACAGTGAGAGCCAATGACTGTTTCTCTCATGCATGGACGAAGACCCCTTCCTTCTATCGGTAATATATAAGGGAATGATGTGCCTAATTTATCGCCTGATGATGATGCTTAACCATCGAAACCCGGTCGTGGTGAAGTGTGAATTTTTCTGTGGTCTGTAAAAGTGACAAAGTTGATAAATTTGTGATGGAGTACCGCAAAGTTAACGAAGATCGAGTTTTAGTCTTAAAATAAGACTCCATCCTGCTTTCCGCGTTCTAATTGAGCTGGAAAGAACCGAGGACACGGAGCGGTATTGAGTCAGACTGGATCAACTAAGGGAAGTGTATACTCGAGTTGGAGCATCGTTGCAAATCGTTGAAACATGCCCTTCGTTTAACCATCGAGCAATACTTAAAAGTTTTGCCCACCGCGAAGTATAGCGATGAAGTCGGTTGCGACTGAAGTCCGTCGGTAGATGTTGAGTTTCGATTGGTGGGATTGAGAGCTTTAGAATTTAATGCTTTCATCTAGTTAACCGCGGTCGGAAAAATATGAGAAGCATCGACTTAGTCCTTTAGCGGTCCCCTAAAAGTGAGGAGTAGAGATTCAGTGTTTCGAACATTGAGCTGTGTAGAAAAACGGAGCGTTGATGATCTGTCGCCGGGTACTTGTTCCTTCTTCTGGTGCGGTGAGCCGGTTCTGAACACGATTCGCGATAAATTCAACGAAGTTGTCGTCGGAGGGTTTCACCTATTTCATTTGTGTCGTCGCGGTGTTGCAGTTTGAAGGATTATGAGAAAATGATAGGAAAGAGTTATCGCCAAACTCTATTCCGTCGCAATTAAAGTTCACTGGTGAATGCAGTGGAGGACCTAGAGGGCAATGGCGCCTGGAAGAATCAACGGAGTATCATTGCACCTATATTTATTTCTAGGATCTAGTCTATTGCCACTACTTAGGTTTATTTTTTCTCCCGGCGAATAATTGAAGTAAATTCTTCTCCGGTTTCCGTCCGGGTTAGGTGCTCTATCTTCATCTTCGCCGACGTTTCGATGGAATAGTCTTTCATCGAAATGTCAACGGAAATCTCAGAAGAATTTCCTTCTATTGGCACTTACTCGCTGATTACATTCCTTCAGATTTTATTGGAAGTTCTTTGAAATAGACCATTTTTGTTCATGTGATGACAATTTCATAGGTCACTAATTTCAAAGACAAGAAATGGGAACAAGATTGTCAAGTATGCTTCGTCAATGAAGAGACTAATACCTTCGTAAATGACTCATCTTGGATATTTCCTGGGTATGGGAAAAGTACTTCCCTGCGCTTTATTCGGTTGAAGAATCGCATTAATTGTAATCATGTAAGTTTAGTTACTGACATACCAACCTCATATAATTTATGATGAAGACTAACTTATTTACTCTGCTGTTTTGTATTCGTATTTAATAAAAAATGAAAAATAAATGTAAGTCATTTATAATATTTCAAATTGACGAGACTCCTGTTAGTACTATTTTACACTTGTGTTCTGAAATAGTTGTGTACCAAGCGGTGTGCACGGATTCCCTGAGCCCAGTGCGAGAACGCATATGCGCCCGTGTGAGAGCGTATTCCGTTTTTTGAAGAATACTCAGGGTGAAATGAGGGCCGCTTGGATTTTTTTGAGACTTGATTTATCAACGTCTTGCTTAAATACTCGAGGAACGACCAGGATATGCTTTGGATAAGATTTATCACCGCGTTGAAATACAAGGGGTGAGGAGTTATCGGATGGCGTGCTCGTGGTTAAATTAATTGAGGTGCCCGTAACGCAGCGGGGGCGCTGCTTACGATGTAAATCACCTTTTAGCTTTGCAACTTGAGTTTCAGCCGCAGCATTGATCGTACACCACCAAGGGAGGCGTTACGAATAATGGGCTCTCTTCAGCACGCGGCACGGCACTGGGTTAATCATCTTTCGAGCGACCCTCTTAAGTAAACGATCCGGATGACAACGCATATTACATTGGCCATTAAATTATTTCGCCGTGAATAACAGAGTCCATTAATCATGAGGCTGAAAAGAAAAGAACGGCAATATTATGTCTTCCTTAGGTTCGAGTTGAGTGTTAATTTTCAAATGAATTGTGTGTTAATAATTGGCCATCCATTTTGCACCTTAGAATCTTGCTTTGATATTACCTACTATATTTTGATCTACTTTTGTTATTTTCTAAATCCACCCGAATGGCCGTAGCTGTGTGACTTAGCGATTTTTCGGCACAAAATAAAAAAATCTATAGGACTATAAAATTGCGATAAGCCGATTTCGCGTATCTGGAAGGTATAAGGGCAATGCCCTCCATCGTAGTGAGCTCTGCTTGCTTATGAAGACGAAAATATTCATTTTCTTTCAGATAAACGGTCTTAAGGATATACAATTAGTGTTATATACATTCTCGGTCTTTTGAAATCATAATTTTATTGAGGAGAGAAAGAAATGAAGACTTTAAAAATGACGGATGACCGTCGAAACCTGGGTCGGTGTAATTAGTATTTATGCATCTCGTTCTATTTTTTGCATTTAGAATAGAATATAATAGAAGAATATTTTATTGTTCCGGGACGATTACGTCCCTTAGGAACACAAACTTTGAATACATTGTTTTAGAGTCAAATAATTAATTCCATTACATGTTACTGATGAACAACAATACTTGATGCCCCTATTTTACAAAAATTACCATAGGAATGCAAAGTAAATCATTCCAAACTACAAGAACAATTTATATAAATGTTACACAAGATAACACATTCATTAATACAGTTGAAATAACATTTTGTAATACTCATTTTTATATCTATTACTGGTTTTACATTTTTTTTTATATACGCAGGTAAGTGATTCCACATGTCACAGGAAGTGACATGGAATGAACTGGCATAAGCAGATGTTCGGTGTCGTGGTACATACAGTTCTTCCATGTGGCGCGTTACACGGTTATTTGTTGTAGCATTGTACAGTATGGGATATGGGATTTATGGGATAATGTAAATCTTCCACAAAGTTCTGGGACAATTTTTTAACTTAAAATGTTTTTTCTACTATCTTTCGTCGCATGTCTCGCGTTCGTTCACCCGCGCCTCATTCATTGCGCACCCATTTTGCGCCTCGGCGCGCCAGCACCCACAATGCCATTCGGTGAGTGTGCGGCTGTTGCTTGCTCCCTATACGGAGTCCCACGGTTGGGTCGACGGGGCGCTTGCTGCACGCCATACGAATCTATTCCTATTTACTCCGCGAAAAGAGCACCAATGCTACTTGACAAGTCATTTGAGGGCCGTTCACAAATTGGACCGGGAACATTTATTTACCCTTTGGATTTATGGTTTTGACAGTCGACCGTCGTTTTTGTCCTCCAAAGGGTAAAAAAAATGGGTCACTCTTACTTGCCATTTCAGGTGGTCATCCGGGGCTTCATCTATTTAATCCGGCTCGTTAACGTAATGTTAAGTGCAGGCACTCCGCGTGGATGGCGATGAAATACGCATCATATATCACAGGATATAATTTTGCGCTCGTTGAAAGCAGTAGTTATGTCGTTAACTTAGGAAGAAATGTAAAATAATGGATTGTCTTAATTCTTAGAATATTGGTTTTACAATCATGGTGTTAACGAATGTTGAAGTTAAATAGTATCATTAAAAACATTGTATCATTTATGGATTTTACTATATGGTATTTTAATAATTATTTCAACCTAAATCGGAGCTGAAAAATCCAGTACAACGTAATGGCACATTTTGCAATTGTTTATACTCTCTTTAACAATAAGCCACCTTGATCATCTTCGTTTGCTCCCCTTTCGTGTGTTACAGGTTTGAAAGAGGAGTTTTGCAGTCAGTGCACATTCAATAATCGACCCGCTGACCCCAGTACTCCTAAATGCATGGTGAAGCACCGCAACGAGAATCATTGAAACTTATCGTGATTTGTACCAGGGCTTTCCTGTTACCGGTCGAGTATGCTACCACCACGAAGTCGCCCAAATCAAAGGGAATGTCTTTGTGAGGAGTTGATGTGGACATCATATCCGGATAAGATGTTCAACTGCCGTCTTATCACGAGTAGGCTAATGGCCCGCGATGAAATACGTTGGGAGAGTTAATTAATAGCTTGGCCGCTTTCCCGGGATAACGATAGAGCAGTAATTTTAGCAATGACTCGAGACAGTGTTCTTGGTGGCGTGACCATCAACCAGTCTTGCATTCCACCCTTGTCACACAATTTATTCCCTGACTACCTTGATTGCCTGCCAATTGATTCCCTGACTACCTGGGATCCATACGAAACGGGGTTGATATCAGAGTTAGATCGCGTACAGCAAAGAGGAGCTAGGTTTGTGAAACGATGCTACGATAAGTTGGCTAGTGTGTCTGGACTGTTAGAAGAATTAGGATGGGAATCGCTATCACAGCGTAGATTAAATTATAGGCTTAACCTCCTAAATAAATTTCAGGAAAATCATTTTACTGACGACGTAAAAAACATACTATTAACCCCTTCGTACTACGGCAGATTAGATCGCGCCAATAAAATTAGAGAGCTAGATTGTAGAACCGATAGGTATAAAATGTCATTTTTTCCGCGTACCATTCGGGACCATAACAGCTGTGATCGTCGTCATGAATAGTTCGAGTATTGACAATAGGCAGGCAGTAAATCTTTCTCATTATATTCTCTACTCTCTTATTTGTGAATGATCTAAATATTGATGTTCTTATTTAGGCATGATATTTTGAATCTGTAGTAGTAGTCTATGTATCCCTTGCATGTTGGAACGATTGAAGATAGAATGTTTCTTGGGTATTAGATTTTTAATTGGCGCTTTGCATGTGTGGTACGCGGGTTTTAATGTAATGTCGGTGTTCTACCATATCATTCATGCATGCCTGGTGCGAAAGCACCCCCTGCCACACACCCTTTGGGTGGCTTGCAGGGTATGACGTAGATGTAGATGTACCTTTAGCCATTTATGAGTCGCCAAAGTTTGCCTCATCAAGTGAGCTCCGGGGAAGTGTACGGATAAGTAATTCAAGACCGAGTGTGATTAACACGCTTGCCTACGATAGGTGTTAAGTCCAATTCTCTCTCGCTCTGTTTCCTCGGTTCTCTCTCCTGGCTGCGTCTGGAGAGTGTCTATTGCCCTCTCTCCATGCTGCAGGTCGTCTCAACATAAGTAAACATATGCATCGCTCATTTCTACTTCCTCAATAAATAAGCGCGCGGAACACGGTTTGCAACTTCGAGAAATAATTGAGATCTTATCTCCTTAATAAGCCCTTTTTTAAGTATGGGGTTGCGATATCGCAACTTTTTCTGGGACGTTAGGCATCGTTTTAGGCATCTGATACATCGTGGGGATATTACACATACAAAACATGTGGCGCAGCATTAAAGAAACTAGGTTTTGTTAAACGTATAATAGGAAGGTCCTCGGATGAAAAAGTCAAAGAGAGATGCTACTTCGCTCTGGTTAGGCCACACCTCGAATACGCCGCGAGCATTTGGGACCCTGGTCAAATAGATTTAACAAAAAAATTTGTAAAATACAAAGGAAAGCAGCGCGCTTCGTTAAAAACTGCTACGAATGTACATATAGTGTCTCACCACTTGTAGAGGGATTAAGGTGGGAGCCCCTAGAGACTCGGAGGCCACACGCTGGGCTCATATGTCTTGATAAGTTCAGAAGTGATATTTTTCTTAGCGACACAGAGAATATTATCATGCCTCCTCACTATATCTCGAGGCCTGACGGACGCGATAAAAAAGAGAGATACACTGCCGAACAGATAGGTACAAGAACTCGTTTTTTCCGCGAACAATAAGGGATCACAATAAAAATTAAGCTCACTAAATACACTCCTATAAATCAGGTCACCATTACATCTCCAAAAAACTTACACCTTAACACTGCTGGTGACCTAACAACCCCTGCCACACTCCCATGCGGTGGATCGCGGGGTATTATGTAGATGTAGATTTTTTTTCCTGCAAAGTGGGGAAATTATTGAAATTTGACCCCTTCCGGTTTGATTTGACGGATCTGTTTCATGGAAGACACTCAAAGTTGCAATTCCTCTTTCATAACTTTTATTCAGGACTACTTTAGGTTCGTGCATCATTATCTGGTGAGTTTTCGTTTAACATGTTTTCGTGTGGCCAACGAATTCACTTTCGAAGTAAACTTTTTTAATTGGGCAGTTTAACTACGCCAAGCCATGAGGCGAACATTTACCTCCGAATAGATCACTGTAGGCATTATAGTCGAATCTCGTGGACTGAAGGCTCGACAGAGGGAGGGAGATGATTTCTCTTTCATCCATGTCGCGGACGAATCCCCCGAAGAACAAAATCTGCGTTGATGTGAGCGTTGTCGAATCGGCTCCCTTTCTCCCCAAGACTTTTTCCCGTCTCCTCCTCTAAAGCCCTGGTTACACGATACATTAACCCGTACGAGTTTAGGTACGAATGCATGAACGCGTGAATGAACCTGAAAATTCATCGTGTAACCACACCAACTTGTACGAATGCATGAACGCGTGAACAGGAAAAATAGAACTTGTTCTATTTGGTTCATGCATTCGTTCATGAACTTGTGCATGAACACGTACGGGTTAATGTATCGTGTAACCAGGCCTTTAGACTGATTGGCAGCACTAATTTTTCGCGACTTGGACTCCCTGTCGCGGGTTATCGGTCGTGAAACTACGGCGCGTGACGTTTTGCAGCTTCGCTTAATTTCGACAGGCTCCGCTCTTGTGCTGCACGGGTGGGTGAGGAATTAACCCTTTGAGTGCGGTATGACGTCATATGACGTCATGCTTGTCTTTACGCTGGTGCTGATGACGTGATATCACGTCAAGGGTACTATGAGTGTTCCAGCTTTTTCGAAGGAACTTTCACTAGGCCCCCTAGTGAAAGCTGGATCACTCACGGTACCCATGACGTGATAGCACGTCATCAGCGTCAGCGTAAAAACAATCATGACGTGATATGACGTCAATCCGCACTCAAAGGGTTAAAGAGAGGTGAATGCAATCTCCAGCGCTGCGTCCGAGATAATGTTATGGCGGCGAGAATGACTACTACAAGGAGGTTGGAGTATATTCCGGCAGGGACGCTACATGTCTCTAGCGTAGAGCGGAAGCGTTTCGGGAATAAGGGTGCTTGGGTAGGATAGCTCTAACCAAAACATTGGAACTTGCCCATGGATCAATGATAAAGTTTTAAGCCTGAATCACACGGTACTTGACCTTGTACAAGTCCGAGGATGCTAGCTAGCATACTAGAACTTGTGCAAGGTCAAGTATCGTATGATACAGACCAAGAATACTGGAAATCCTGCATGATCGCTAGCATACTAACTGGTACACTTGTTTTCGTAACGTGTGCGGTACTAGTTTGATACTTGCTCCTAGTAGGACCTGGTAGCCGCCGACCAACCACCTCTGCCCTTTGCAATGCGGTCGTCAATTTTTCATGTCAGCGCCACCATAGTCCCTCGTGACAATTACATTATTTACAATTACGTGACAATTTCCCACGATCAAATAAACAACTCAAACCTCACAACAATACACAATGGCGTGGGTACCTGGGGCAATTGAGGTTTTAATCGATAATTATGGTAGGCACGAGTGCCTTTATAATACCAAATCACCTGCATACCAAAATAAGACTGTAAGGGCAAAGGATTTAAAAGATATTGCGGATGCCGTCATAATTTATCGACCAGGAACAACGCCGGCGGAGATTCGTTCTCTACTAGGACTTGTGCAAGTTCAAGTATCGTGTGATAGCTCCTAGGAAGGTTTCAGGCATGCTAGGTTTTGTGCTAGAAATCCAGTACTCGCTAGCATCCTCGGACTTGTACAAAGTCAAGTATCGTGTGATTCAGACTTTAGGGAAACTTCCGATAAAAACTCGTAAATATGCAATAATACACTTTATTTTGCTCCTTGAAAGCCTTCCTATGTTACTTTAATGGTATTCTTCGTCACATTAACCACATATTTTATCTTATTCAAAATAGTTCGAAAGCCTCCTGATTACGTTGAACATATGAGAATTTTAACGATCCCGATTTAAGTTAATCTATTTGAAAATGATATGAACGTCGGCCCCGGTGGCGGCGGGGTAAAGTCCTCGCTTGCTAAGCCGAGGGTCCCGGGTTCGAATCCCACTTGAGTAGGTTATCCACTGTCCAGGACATCGATGTTTGTGTGTGTTAAAAATGAGTTTATTGAAAGAGAGGATTGTACAGCCCTAAATTCGCTCGAAATAAAGTTATTATTATACAAGCAAGTATTATATTTTGAACGAACTATTTCAAATGTAGTTCCCCGAATCCCACGTTTTTAATAGAATTTCCGCTTTAAACTTCTTAGAAAAGTAGCAAAATGGAACGATTCTACCCTCAAATACCAACGCCAACTCACTGGTATGTTATCGTGCTACCGTCTGAGAGTTGTCATTGCCTCTCATGTCATCAATTTAACCCAATTATTGGGGTTGTTGATATTACCATTTCCTTCCTGAATTCTTGGGTTTGGATGTTAGAAACCTAGAGGAGCTAATTTAATTTTGAGTGGGCTAACTTTGGCATCGAAGAAATTCTGATTGATGCATTAAATTATATGTATCATTCAATTCAAACAATTTTTCTCATGCTCTGTTGAGGAATATTTTCCAATTTTGCATTCCATCTCAAATGTTAATTTCGCCGGAAAAGATTTTTTTATTTAAGTTAGAGTTAAGTAAAGATCCAAAATTTCCGTTAGTTTCACTAAAATAAATACATAAGGGCAATGGAATTTGTTGATATAATTGCAAAACAAAATTCTATCTAGTTAAGTAGTGCCCCTAGAACCGCTGGGCTTTGCGAACTCCCTGAAACCGCGGCTGGAACGGAAATGTTCCATACCTGTTCCCACCTTTCCTGGGTCAGTTTATCGTCTCAATCCCTCAGAAATTGATATTTTACTGGAGAAGAGTTTCCCTTGGAAGATCAAATTATATTTTTACATCAACGGGACACAATAACTTAATGTTCCGGTTCAGATTTTATAAATAAAATATGGCCTGACTCATAACTTAAATTCTTGCGCATGGCATCTCATATTTAACATATTATGATTACCTCGCATTTGGAATTAAATTGCGCGAAAATCTGCGAAAGGGCTCAAGTGAATATTACATTTAAAAATTTCAAATGGCGGATAAGAATATTAAAAAACAATGGAATTTTTCAATGATATTCAATGATTTATTCAATGGTATTGATTCTAAACTTTTAAAATTAGTAATAGAAATTGTTGCTCCTGTGTTTGCTTATGTTTGTAATTTAAGTTTTATTAGCGGTGTATTCCCATGTCCCCTGAAGAAAGCTGTTGTTGTACCTCAAAAAAGCATAAAAAAAGGAGATAGACTAAACGTTACGAATTATAGACCAATATCTCTTTTATCAATATTTTCAAAAATTTTGGAGAAACTATTTAAACATCGTTTACTTAAATTTCTTGAAAACAATAATTATTTCAGTTGTAACCAGTTTGATTCTAGGCAAGGAATGGGGACTGAGGATGCTTTAGAGAATTATATGTCTGAAGTATATAATGCTGTTAATTCTAATATGTGCACAATGGGGTTATATATAGATATCTCAAAGGCATTTGATACACTTTCACATGCAGTGCTATTGTTAAAACTTAATCATGCAGGTATTCGTGGAATAGAATTAAACTGGTTTAAAAGTTACCTGTCATCAAGACTCCAGTGTGTAAAAATAAATGAACATTACAGTGATTTTATAACTCTGGCGGCAGGAGTTCCCTAAGGTTCTGTCTTAGGGCCCATTTTATTTTGGATGTACGTCAATGATTTGTGTGAGCATAAACTGCATGGAAAAATAACAGTATTTGCACATGATATGGCCCTCTGCTACAGTGTCCCTAAATGGGACGATGTTGAAGCCCTTGCTAAAGAAGATTTACATTTCTTAAGGTTATGGTTCGATTTTAACCGACTGAAACTCAGTGAAAAGACTAAACTTATGTGCTTTGAAATAAGTAACAATGCATGTTCCTTTAATTGCAAGTTGTCTTATCACACATTGACTTGTACTGGCAATAAGTGCAATTGTTTTGTCATAGAGAGTGTTCACGAATTAAAATATTTGGGAATGACCTTGGACAGTAAATTACGTTGGGATATGCATATCAACAGTGTAAACAAATGTCTTAGGATTGCCCTATCCAAATTTTATTGCATTCGCAATAATGCCCACTTCAGTTCCAAAGAACGATATATCATCCTCTTGTCCATTCCAAGAATAACTATGGCATTATCTGCTGGGGAGGTACTTATATGAACACCTTAAAACATGCGCTAGTATTGCAGAAAAAAATAATAAGATTATAACGTCGAATGACTACTATGCTCCCTCATATCCATTATTTGTAAGCCTTGGAATATTACGACTTAGACATTTGTATATCTATAAGGTCCGGCGAATATATTATGCCAGAAGAGGAAATATGCCAGGTGTTGAAGGCAAATGTAAGTATAATTTCGAAATGATTTGGATAATATACTACCCAAACCAAAAATAACTTTGTATAAAAAATCGCTTCTGTACATGGGACCTAAAATGTTCAATTCATTGCCAAATATAATAAAAAGTTGCAAATCTGGTAAAATATTTTTAAAAATGGTTAAAGAATGGCTGCTATCCCATAAAAATATTGAATCTTTTTTCTGATGCCTTATGTGAATTTCGTGTTAAAGATTATACAAAATTTTACATTTTGCAACCTTTTTCTCCAAATATTATTGTAAAATTTTATAATGTTTAAGATAGTTTCTTTGTTTAATGAAAATGTTGAATGTGATCAAATATTGTTGTTGTTCTTTGTTTTTTGTTCTTCACTCTTAAAAGTCCGTTATTTATAACCAAACAAATACAACTTGAAAATTTAAAAAATGGTTAAAGGCTTTTATGTTTTATGTTTATATTTAATGTAATTTTTTGATTTTGTATTTATAATTAGTAATTACATCTTATCACTGCAGCTTGTATGAAGGGATCATTGTGCAAATTTCTGGTGGCTCAGGTTTCAACCTTGGAGCCCACCTAGAGCTTTCATTTCAAAGTTACATTTTTTAATTATATTTCTTAATTTATTGTTATTTAAATGAAAGTAAATAAATTCTATTTTTATTATTCTTATCATGAATATTGGCTCATTTTACCATAATTCATACGTACCATCCTATTATAAGTTCATACATAAGCCATTAGTGTAAAACAGCGACTTCTGAAACCGTGATGGTGTGCAATAACTATAACGGTATACTCATGAAATCCTTTGTACAGTATTTACTAACTGCTGAGTTTTATCGGGTTAAAAAAGTAATAGTTTTAGGTATGAAAATAAATGTGTAAAGGTCGCTTTACTCGGTAAATTTTATTGTATCAACGATTGTGCAAGAAAATGAATAGACAAAGGAAATGGTTCCAGGCTCGACTTTGTGGAAGTAATTCATAGTAACTTAAATAAAACTTTTTATACTCAACTATAGGTTTAATAACACGACCCGGGTAGACCTGAAGATGACACGAAGTGTCGAAACCCGGGTCGTGTTATTAAAACTATAGTGGAGTATACAAAGTTTTATTTAAGTTACTAAAATGAATAGAATTAGAGAAATTAGTCTCCCGTTCAGTGATTCATACAATCATACACGGTGCAACTGTCCTCATAAAAGAGTCCATGCAGTCGTTTGTACAATAAAATGTGACGTATAAAGCGGCCTTAATGCTGGGAAAAAGTTAAACACTTTAAAATCTACTTAACAATAGCTGAACGAATTGCAGCTTAAACAACGATTAAATGGTGTTGCTGTATCATTGGTGTTCTTCTTAGTCTCATGCGGCCCTTTCGTCGCCCTCCTGGGAGAATGCTGCATCAGAATGAGTGGAATTTCGCGCCGTTCATCCTAAAATCCGACCTACTGCTCTCGGTGCAGTGTGTCTCGTGCGCTCCCGTCAAGGCACGTGAGGTGAAGTGGCGCTGAAACACCATCCGACCCGGGAATTCTGTGGAGCCGTTGCCAGCCTCGGGGTTTTTGTGCCGGCTATCCCTTGGGGGGCACTGCTGCCCTTGAGCGAAGAATGCCCCTCTGTTCCTTATCTTTTGTAGTCGTCTGGTTCTTCGCGTCACGCTCGCGGTTGGGCTCTTTAACTGCATTCAATGAACGACAGAACTGGAATTGAGAGCTTCAAAATAAGCCGGAGTCCACCAACTGCTTCTACCGGAGGTGAAAACGTTAGCTATTTTCATTAGGAACTCCAGGTTAAAGTTCTGTATTATAAAGTCTTGCATCTTTGCCGGATGTCCAGTCTCGCCGGTTGATTTTATGAAGCCATATTTTCATCCTCTCTTCATTTCTTGCACAGATTGGCAGCAAAAAAAAGTTTTTCATCTTTTGCTGGTCGCGTGGAACAACCGAAAGCGCAGCACTGAGGCATATTTATGGTCTAAGGTACTTAATTTTGAGTCAACACACCACTCCCTAATGTTAACTGATACACCTCTCAACGCAGGCACGAGCCAAAAATGGCGGACGCGTCACGTGACTCGTTCTGGGCCAATCAAGTCCCTCGCTTGGCGGCCAAGGCTGCGGAAAAGAATAACCATGCTTTGGTTATACAGAACTTTACTCCAGGTAGACTTCGACGACATCTGCGGGCCAAATTCAGTTTGTCGTAGTGGTGAACATTTTCCAAAATCAATTTACCAAAATATCTAGGCTGATGGCAAGGGCGTCTCCCGACTCAATTTCAAATGGCAGCAATGGCGAAAAATGTTTACGGGATTTGATGAGTATTGTCCATTTCTAACTCAATGTTTCACTTCTCGTACTGTGAGTGTCATCAGGAGGATTCGATATTTTTATTCAATCCAAAGTATGAAAAGTATATAAGTAATTGTCTCCGGCTTAACTTTGTGGAACTGCGTACAATCCGTGATTAAAACAACTTTGTGTTTCAATCCACACAAATTGTTTATTATACATGCGGCCCGGGTTACAGCAACTTCGTGCCATCATCAGGCCTGGACCAGGAAAGGACCTGATGATGGCACGAAGTTGCAGAAACCCGGGTCGCATGTGTAATAAATATTGTGTGGATTGAAACAAAGTTGCTTTAATCATGGATTATAAAAAGTATAGCTTAATAGGTGTGAGCGGGTTCCGAATAAATCTCAGTCTCCCGGCGACGCTCACTGTGCGGGGAGAAAATTTTGAGTTAGAAATGGACAATTCGCCAAAAATCCCGAAAATATCATTTATTATTCACTAAAGAGGCTGCGAGGTTCTTCATACCATAAGTAGTAGCGTAAAATTACGGAAAATTTTCACTCATAACCTAAGCTGTTGCCTTTTCAAGGACAACTGCATTTTATTCTGAGGCATTACCTTCTTGACTACTGGAGTGTTGATTTCTGTATAATATACACGCTTAAAACTTCCAAAATACTTATGTGAATACCAAGAAAATGTCTCTCATATCATTCGCCGGGAAGTACCGAATGTTTCCAACAGCTATTTATGTGCATGTGGTGTCCTGTGAAATTGCTCTTATACTATGGTTCCGTAATAAAAGACTGAATCTGCATCCCATCGGTTTACCGAGTGCCATTTCGTCTTTGTTACCCAGATTGATTTAAAAACCTTTGGTCTGGTTAACATTCTTCCAAAATACTTTCGCGAAAAATATACCGGAAGATGGAAAGAAAAATTGAAGGCAAACTATCGGAAAAATTATTTGAATTTAGGAAGGACAGAGGAACCAGGGACCCTGGAAGAAAACCTAATGGATAACGAAAGGGAGATACGGTCATTGGAGATTTTTACTAAAGTTGTAACGAAAGCGAAGTTGACGAGCAAGATCTCGGCCCACTCATACTGAGAAGTGAATTCGATAGAGTAGTAGAAGACCTAAAGTAAAACAAAGCACCTGGAGCAGACAACATCAACGGAGAAATTATCTAAGCGCTCGGAAGTAAAACCAAGGATAACCTAGATAGTAGAAAATATCTACGAAAGATATGTAGTATGCGAGATAGTAGAAAAATATCTACGAAAGCGGAACACTTCCGGAGGACTTTAAAGAGGAGCGTGATGATTGGGATACCGAAGAAGACAAGGACTGAGAGATGTGAGGAGCACCGAACCTCGAGTCTAGTGTCACATGCATCAAAAATACTTACACGAATAATAAGCCGAAGAATGGAACGGAAAATTGAAGAAAACCTCTCGGAAAACCAGTTGGGATTTAGGAAGAACAGGGGTATCAGGGTGGCCATACTCTGCCCGAAAGTAATGGTAGAGAACGCAATGCACGTAAACAAGCAATTATTTGTCGCATTCGTGGATCTGGAGAAAGCCTTCGACATTGATGAGTGATGAGATGAAAAAGATGTTCAAACTGCTGGAAAAAGCCGGAATGTATGAAAACGACAGAAGCGTAATCTACCAACTGTTCAAGAAGGAAGTCGTCACAATACGAATGAGGAACTGAAGAAAAATAGAAGCTAAAATTACCAATGTATAAGACAACCTCTCTCCACTAATGTTCAACATGTATTTTGAAGAGGCCCTAAGAGAAGCACAAGGAATTGGACTGAGCGGGATTAATATCAACGGAGAAAAAATAAACATTCCGCTTCGCAGGTGATATCGCAGTCATAGCGGGAAACCGCGGTGACCTTCAAAGACCACTAAACGCAGTGGACCACGTTCTCCATGAATCCAAATTGAAAATCAATAAGACGACGACTACAATTCTAATGTATGGAAGAGAGAATCCGAATGCAGATGCCACACTGGGACGACGCTTCGTTAAAAACTGCTACGAATGAACGTATAGTGTTACACAACTTTAATAGGGATTAAGGTGGGAGCCCCTAGAGACTCGGAGGCTGCTTGCTAGGCTTAGGCTGCTTGAGATATTCAGAGTGTGTTTCCGAGCGACACAGAAAATATTATCATGACGCCTCACTCCATTTCTAGGTCTGACAGATGCGATAAAATTAGAGAGTACTCTGCCGAACAGATAGGTACAAAAACTCGTTCATTCGAAAACAATAAGCGACCACAGTAAAAACTGAGCTTTTCTAAATACGCTCCTTGTATAAATATCAATTTCACATCCTTACACGGCTGGTGACCTACCACCCCCTGCCACCCGCCCGGGCGGCGACGCGCGGGGTAGTATGTAGATGTAGATGAGAGAAATTTGACAAATGGATTATGTCTTTTATCTCGGAAGTACCATCACGTGGGACGGAAGAAGTACAACGGATGTCAAACGAAAAATAGCCCAAGCTAAGAAAATGTTTATTTTAAAAGGATAACAGCTGGATTCAAAGAGGAACTTCAAGCGAGAAAACCGTTGTGAAAACATTCTTGTGAAACTCTGCGGATCGGAAACATGAACCATTGGTAAAGTAGACCAGAAAAGACTAGGAGCTTTCGAAAACTGGTGTTGGATTAGGATGCTGAAGAACAATCGGACGAATAAAATAAGAAAAGGAGAAGTTTACAGAGGAGGAAAAGACTTGAGGTAGTCCGAGGGAAATATCATTTTACCTAGAAATCAATGAATTTGGTCTCATCTTAAAGAAAAATATCTCACCCTTCTAATGACACCAAAAATTCAACTCCTTACGACATTACTTTCGGAGTTATTCGCCAAAAAATACCAGCCCTTTTACATGGGAAACGGTACGTGTATACATTCCAAAGTGACATAATTTACAAAATGAGGTATTTCTGACACTTAAGATGTCGTAAAAAAACTAACAGCGTGTAGTTTGTATGTTTTCTCAAGAATATTTGAAAATTAATCATATTGTCACCGCAGTAAATTCTTCGGGATCACAAAAAACCTTCCTTGTTGAAGGAGTTTCAAACGCACCGCACGAAAAAATGAGTCAAGTTAAAGACTTATTTAGATATTTTCATTTAATTACTAACAATGTCGGTCACATAAAACTTTATAATTGGACCGTAAATAATGCAATATTAAATTGATGTGTCCTACAGCTGGTGAAGTAAAACGTACAATTTGAATATGGTCTCTATTATGACTAGGGAACTATCTCGCTCGGACTAACTTAATGGAAGACGATACAAAGAAGAAGAACCAGATGGATTGGTCACTCCCTGAGGCACAAATGGTTCGTAAAGAATGTAATGGAGGGAAAAGTTCCAAGGGGAAGAAGGCCAAGGGATAAATAAATAGGACAAATGAAGGGAAAAGGTTGTAAGATGAGCTACCAGTAGGTAAACAAACTGGAATTATGCAGAGAAGGATAGAGGGCTGCAGTTGGCCAATCTTCTGATTGAACGATCAATGATGATAGTCTGGTCCGTAGAAGAAATAGCCGAGGGACATCCATTGGTGAGTGAATCTCTCCTCTAAAATGGATCTTCACAAGCATATCGGAAGCCTGATGTTGCCCCATCATGGAAGTTACATTATTCACGAAACATTTGTGCCTCAGGGTGTGCCTAATCCATCAGTTTTTTCTTTTCTGTATCGTGTTCCATTAAATCTTTTCCTCCTCCGTAAACTTCTTCATTCCTTATTTTATAGTGAACGGAAATCCGTAAAAGCCGTACAAAATAGCTGTTCAGCAAAATTTTGGAAAAATGTTTCCGAGGCCGAAAGTAAATTCGATTTTTCGATCGAGGGTCGTGGCCTTTAACCCGCATGCCCGTGTATACCCGTGGCCTATATATACGCATAAATGTGGTAAATTTGTTTTTCTTTAGATGCTTAACGAATGATCCTGAAAGTTAGGAGCTCAGCGCAGCGGGTACTGTGAGTACGGACTCCGTTGGAATGTTGAAGTTGTGTGGACTTCAACTCCTCGGATTCGCCGTTTTCAAGCCATACATGTTGTCACTGATTACCTAAGGTTCTATGTTGAGGACATTGCGAGGATTTGACTTAAGAGAATGGATCAGTTGACGCATAAATGTGGTAAATTTGTTTTTCTTTGGATGCTTAACGAATGATCCTGAAAGTTAGGAGCGTCTTTAAGTTACAAGCATCACACACACGAGTCATTACGGCACATTTGGAACTGAAAACACGCGCAATTTTGAGGTACGGCATGGATCAGCAGAATGATTGAGTTACGAGCAATTTCCTGGCAGGTTGTGTTTGGGGCCGACTCTCCAAATTACAGATTTTTTTGCGATTTGAATTGAAAATAGACGTTGAAATTATTCATCTGCGGAGTTTTGGCGTGTTTAAGGGGTAAAAGGAGAACATAAAAGAACGGTTCCCAGAATTTACTTTAAATGATATGGTATCACAAATGAAGGAGGGAAATGTACATTAATGATCCCTGATCAGAAGCACTGCTTATTTATTAAGGTAGTTTGAGCGAAATATCATTTTACTCAGAAATCAATGAATTTGGACTCATTATAAAGAAAAATATCTCACCCTTCTAATGACACCAAAAATTCAACTCCTTACGACATTACTTTCGGAGTTACTTGCCAAAAAGTACCAGCCCTTTTACATGGGAAACGGTCGTGTATGCATTCCAGAGTGACATAATTTACAAAATGAGGTATTTCTGACACTTAAGATGTCGTAAAAAAACTAACAGCGTGTAGTTTGTATGTTTTCTCAAGAATATTTGAAAATTAATCATATTGTCACCGCAGTAAATTCTTCGGGATCACAAAAAACCTTCCTTGTTGAAGGAGTTTCAAACGCACCGCACGAAAAAATGAGTCAAGTTAAAGACTTATTTAGATATTTTCATTTAATTACTAACAATGTCGGTCACATAAAACTTTATAATTGGACCGTAAATAATGCAATATTAAATTGATGTGTCCTACAGCTGGTGAAGTAAAAAAGTATAAATCGAACATGGTCTCTGTTATGACCAGAGAACTATCTCGCTCGGACTACCTTAACATTTGAAAAAGTATGTTGGTGTCCGGCTCTCCTTGTATGGTGTCACGTGCTGAGCTATTTTAAATCTCTTCCTCCTCCCACCTCCGTCTTCCCCACCTCAACCACTACTTCCACCTTTTAGGATAAGCCTTTTGGTGCCTTACTAAAAAAAACTGGAAAAATGCTCCCGGAATATCGAGCGATTTTGGTTGCGACATGATGCATGGCTCACAGCGTTATCATCTGTCTCCAAACTGTGCATCAGTACCTATCAATTGGTTCTACCACGACTAGTATGTATTTCCACCCTCGTGCCACGCCTCCCGATTCATTTACTCCCGTCCTCGTAAAAATTGTTATGTTAAACATGTTAGTAGTGTTACAAATTTGTTGAGGGAATTATGGTGGGAACCTCTATCCGATTGAAGGGAGAAATATAGGTTAAATCGTTTACGAAAGTTTGATGTAGACTATTTTTTTCCCGACGTTGAAAATATTTTGCTAGAGCCTAACTATTATGGTAGGAACGATCGCAGGAATAAGATTAAGGAAATAGGCTGCAGACCCAATAGATTTAAAATATCATTTTTTCCTCGTACAGTAAGGGACCATAATATATGTGATAGATCAGTTCTAGGATACTGACTAGGTTAAATAGGTTTTTTCAGTAGTGCTTAATATATTAATATGAGTTGTAGAAACTAACCTCACATGTAATCTTTCCGCATGATATATTCCTGCATGTCTTAGTACCTTGTAGTGCTATTTATTTGTCGCATTAATAATACTAACCATTAGTTATATCTTGAGTAGTATGCTACAAGCTACATGGTAGCATGTTCTTCTTCGTATCACTCTCCTAGTTTGTGGTCTGACTGCGTACCGTTGTCCTGACTGCATTGGCCTGCGCCTGGCATTAGGGGGAACGCGAGCGGTTCTGATTGAACTGTGATGAGTGCTGCATGCCTAGTGTGGAATCACCCCGTGCCACACTCCCTAGTGGTGGCTTGCACGGTATTTCGTAGATTTAGATGTCCTCTAACGTCGCTCGAGACCGTCAACGGTTTTGCTCTGCGTTGTAAGAAGTAAGGTTTTCATGTGCCTTGAATCCTTGCGTCCATCCATCGGAGTGACGTTGAGCGATTGAATAATATTTCAATTCACCCCTCTGTTCCTAATGTTTCCTCAGACATTTGCAATACTTACTCGGATCTTTTCAGGTCGTTCACTCGGACCGCGATGTCATTTGAACGTATTTCGGACGGCACCATTCGATTGAAGTGCTCATGTTAGTCTTGAGTCTCGACCCAATGGTCTCATTGTCAATAATTATTGACGGTAAAAGTTGATTTAAAAGTGGCAAAGGTTACGGTTAGAGCAAGTAAAAGTTTTTTTTGAGTCACGGAGGAGCGTGTCCTTCCGCCATGATGGCTGGGAAAGCGGACTGTCGAAAAAAAATTCCCAGCTCCGTCCTCTCCGGTCTTTCACAGCGGAAGTTCTCGACGGTGAGGAGGTGCTGTTAGCCCTGGGATCTTTCGAGATATATCCACACGAGTGTGTGTTTGTATGTGTGAGTGTGTGTATATATAGCGTTTGTGAGTTTATCCGCTGGAAGTGTGGCGTCCACGCTCCAGGAATAGGTGCAGCGCGCTACTCTCAAATCCCCCCACGCCAGAACACCCTTTCCGGTTGAAAGATGGGGCGAGGAGTTTATAGAGGTTGGCGGGATGGGGTTTGGGGGGTCAGGGGTAGGGAGGGATGGGGGGAAGCAGCGACGACGTCCCTATCTCACCCATAACTCTACTCCCCCTTCTGCTGCCTCTCACACGGAATGAAAACCCTTCGTCTTTCCAACTCACACTTTCTCTCTCTCTCTCTCTCGCCGCACTCTAGGAAGTGTTTCGCGAGGGATAAACCGCTAATGCGACTCCTCTCCGTGAAATCGTTTTTCACGCAATTGATAGATAGCGCTGCAACTTTCACGCGGAAACGAGTCCCTCGCCACCAGGAATTTCTTTTGCCGAGGTGGTCCAGGTGACGTCATTCCGGCATAATGACGTTACATACTCACGGTGAGCCTGAATGACGTTATTATCGAATCGAAAATTGAACAGGATTTTATTGTTGGAATGTCCTCTACAACTGAAAAAAAATCTTCGGAGCCAAAATTAAAATCCGCTAAGCGCCCCTTTTTAGTGGTAGTGGTCGGTCCTCAAGGGAATTCAAGCGTGAAGCGACGCGTGGCAGCTAAAAATTGAATTTGAAAAAAATGCGTTGTAATGATTTTTGGAAAAATTCCCCTTAAGTACAGTTATTAAAAACAAAAATTCCAATTTAGAGACTGTAGAATCTGTAAATAACCTCGTAGTTAAACTAAATAATGATCTCTCGTGGAGCAAACGCATTTGGGAAATAACTGGTCAAGCTAAACGTTAATTGGGAATTGTTAAATGAGCACTTGGAAACTGCGACGATGAAGTTAGAGATATCAATTTTTTTCTCCCTTGTTATACCCCACTTAGAATGCGCTGTCAGTGTTTAGGATCCCCATGAGGTAGGCTTAAAAACAGTGTTAGAACGCGAGCAGAGAAGATCAGCAAGATATGTGAAAGGCTGTTATGGTAGTATCGTTAGTGTAACCGACCTCATGCAAAAACTAGGATGGGAATCGCTATCAGACCGTCGATTGAAAATTAGATTCAAACTTTTAAGTGAATTCAAAACAGATTTATTTTTAAAATGAAGTTTTCAATATCTTAGGAACTCCAACCTATTTTGGTAGGTCAGATCATGAGAATAAAATAACTGATTGAAGAACAGATAGGTTAAAAATGTCGGTTTTCTCGCGTTCGATAGGAGACCATAATGGCTGCGTTGGGACTTAGAAGTAGATTAGTTGACAGGTAGTGGAGTTGATTAATTCATATACCCCCTCATCCATGTTTCTAAATCTGCCGAGTAGTGCTAATGCCATGCTTTGCAAGCTCCCTGCATGACTCTTGTGTCACGTTTTCATATTTACATTATAGATTGTTTTAGTAGTTTCTGTAGCATTAATAGTATGCCGATAGTGTGGTGCTTGTCGGTGAAAGTAAATTTCTTCTCTGCATTTCATGTTGGTGATTAGTCAGCCCCTGCCAAACACACTTGTGGTGGCTTGCAAGGCAATAAGTAGATGAACCCCACCTGCAACATTCGACTAATCCCTGAACCCCCGCCGCCCTCTCGGGGAGCGTTTGAAACTCCTTCAAAACGGAAGGCTTTTTGATATCCCGAAGAATTCACTGCGGTGACAATATGATTAAATTTAAAATATTCTTGAGAAAACATACAAAGTACACGCTGTTGGTTTTTTGACTAAATCTAAGTGTTAGAAATACCTCATTTTGTAAAAATGTCTCTCTGGAGCGCATACACGTACCATTTCCCATATAAAAGGGCTGGTATTCTTTGGCAAATATCTCCGAAAGTAATATGTTAAGGGGTCGAATTTTTGGTGTCATTAGAAGGGTGAGATGATTTTCTTTAAAATGAGACCTAATTCATTGGTTTGTAAGTAAATTGATATTTCGCTCTAACTACCGCCGTCTTCCATGCCGTACATTATTGCTTTATCCCATCAGCTGCCACTCCTACCTTAATTTTCTGACCCATACCAGGCTACTCTCCATGGTAGGGATTTTGATACTCTTCACTTAGGTTTGTTCATGATTCCCTCTCCTCAATTACCGAATTTTATATGAATATTTCCTTTGTCAGCGCGATCATTCGCCTTGTGTTCTTACTTCTAAACCCATTCCTACCCAGCATGGATACATTAGTTGCTCCTCTTGCTCTTTTTTTATGCCATTCTTACTTACCTCTGCATCTTCTCTCCTACTGTCATTTCCACTTCCATATCCTCCCCAGCTTCTTCAGTTCATTTCCTCTGACAGCGTGTTAACAAGCTAAGTTGATAAGGGAAACCCTTTCCTTATTCCTCTTCCTTTCGCTGTTCCCCATTCCGTGCGACATTCGCCTCTCCTTGAAACCACCTCTGATTCTTGGAGGGAATTTTGACGATCCGCCTTTTTCCTCCAATTTTCATCTAAATTTCGCGGTAATTATATTGACACAGTCAATTTTCCCATCTAACGCTTTCTCCCAGCCATCGAATCAAGCAAAAGCATCCCGTGAGTGTTCAATCAACCGACGCGCTTGCCTCATAGCTACCCCCAGTCCCTTTTCCATGTCTGACTCCAAATTTGACTCCACTTACGGAGTAGTTTTCTCAGTTATCTCTCATTGGATTGGATTAAATATTTGGGGAGGGTACCGACGGCTAAGGTCATTTGCGCCATAGGGGAAAGGTATGGGAGGAAGGATGGATAGAAACCCGGCGTCGGCATTCGCCTGCTCTCAACGAAAGGCGCCCTGGGGACCACGGTTTATCGTCTCATCCGACAGACGGAGTACTGTACTTGAAGTGCCCTCCACAAGACATTCAAGTAGGGATCGGGTTCCCTCTGAAAAGCATCCACCTGTGTAGGGATTTGAACCCTGGCCGCCCGTGTGCTAGGCGAGTACTCTAGCCAACACACCAACCCGATCCCCATTTTCTCTCATCCGGGGTTCTGAAAACCGACTCACCATGCCGCCAGCGAAATCAAACAAATGGTACAACGAAGTCCGTACTCATGCATTCGCTCAACTGTCCCTTGGTTTTGCATTTAGAGCTCCATTTACGACCACGAGATCACATTCGGTAGTCGCAGATGATTTATTTCTGCCATTTTGGTTTTATCTCTGGAGTAATTATGTGAGAATACAGTCTATTCTCGCTACCTTTTTCCGTGTCATACTGCAACGGGTGACTCTCGCCGGGCAAATTTGACTAACCCATAGTCGGCCCGAGGGCCGCCACCACGTGAGTTCACGGATAGCTTACGTTGGAGAACTAAAGATAGGGAAAAAAATTGCGTCTCAGGTCACCGTTCCCATTCTTTGCCTCGCCTCTGCCTCGAAGGACTCCTGACCGCACATATCCTCTTTCCGCTGTTTCGGACTCTAAAGGTGGTCCGAGCGAAATATTACTTTACTTAGAAATGAATGAATCTGGTCTCATTTTAAAGAAAAAGATCTCACCCTTCTAATGACACCAAAAATTTAACCCCTTACCTCATTACTTTCCGAAATATTTGCCTAAATATACCAGCCCTTTTACATGGGAAATGGTACGTTTATGCACTCCAGAGAGACATTATTTACAAAATAAGACATTTCTAACACTTAGATGTCGAAAGGAAACTAACAGCGTGTAGTTTGTATGTTTTCTCAACTATATTTGAAAAAAAATAGCATATCGTCTCCGCAGTATTGGGTATTACAATAAGCCTTCCATTTTGAAGGAGTGAAGCGCACCGCGCGAGAAAAATGATTCAAGTTAAAGGCTTATTTACATATTTTCATTTAATTACTTACGATTTATGTCGTATAAAACTATATTATTGCACCATTAATAATGCAATATTTAATTGGTTTGTCCTATAGCTGGTGAAATTAAAGCGTATAATTCGAATATGGTCTCTATTAGTACGAGGGAACTATCTCGCTCGGACTACCCTTAGATGCAACGCTTCATGTTAAGGTTTTGTTATGTGAGACACAAAGGAAATTATATGAAAAGCTTTGTAGATTGCGCAGGGTATACGAAGGATTTTTCTCCTTGCTTCGTCATGAAAAATCGTGAGGATGTATAAAATCAAGCTCTAAACTGTCAAAGAGAAACTTTGTGACATTTTATATGCCTTTCTTCAGAGTCACACATTTCCTCGTGAATACCTCCTTATCAAATGCAATTCAGCAATTAATTTTCCTTCTTGTAAGTGCTGATTTTTTATCATTCACAAAAATGTATTGCTCTTGATGGATTGGCTCTTTTGAGGAATAAAGCAGATTTTGACGATGATACCTGTTTGTAATTCATATGTAAAAAGAGATTTGAATATAAAAAATGGTGTTTTTATATCAAAATATAATATAATACATGATGTAAAAAATCAATAGGGCTTTTGGTCCCGAAATAAGTTTTTCGGTTCCTAAACGTAATTGATTGGGAATCTGTGATAAATTCAAGGTAAGGGTTTATAGTTAATGGCCTAATTGAATATGATAAAATTAGCCTGCATAACTCCACAGCTTTCTCGCTCCGGCCATCACTCCTCCCTGGCCCGTTTCTGCTTACCTCGCGCCCAACTCTTCTTCCATCTACCGCCGCCTTCTAATCTCCTATTACTACCGAAGTGCTTGCTCCCAGGCATGCTATCCATTATTTCCTCTGACTGATTATACACACTTCTACCTATCTATACCTTTCTCTCTATGATTAGAAGTAGGTTTTCTCACCTGAATTATAAATGGTTTCGTTGGATCTGCCTTTAGCTCGGCGACTTTTACCCTATCACTAATTTGTTATGCACAGGCTACTATCCTACCTATTTTCCTGTTTATTACGAATATAACCCCACGCTGGCTTTCGTCCCCTCCCCGATATATCATTCATTAATTGTCATCGTTTCAATAGTCAGTCCTATCTTTCCGTCTTACTTCGCTTAGAGCCATCATGCCTACACCCATCTTCTAGATTTCTTTCTTTCTGTTTCCTAACCCGCCCGCCATTAACACATTCCTAATATTCCACCTTCCTATTTTCATTATTGTGTTCCTCTTTTGCATCGACCATTCGCCTATCTCGTAACCTTTGACCAGGGGCCTATTTCCCTGAGCTTCAAGTCCACAATTTACAAGTCAGGTTTCCCAAGTGTGAATTACAAGTGTTTCTTTGACGAAAATGGAAGACTGGTGAATTCTCCACTGATTGACAAGTGAAAAGATGGACGTCATCCGGTCCAGTTCCTTCAAGTACCTGGGAAGTATAGTCACTCAGAACCGCAATTGTACAAAGGAAATTAAAATTAGAATTGTGCAAGGAAAAGTAGCATTTAGCAACATTAAGGAACTGGTGACATCGAGGAATGTCTAGACAGATATAAGAAAGAGATTTGCAAAATGCTTCATATGGAGTGTTGTACTGTAGGGATGCGATACATGGACCTTGAAGAAGAGAGAAGAAAAGTACTAGGAAAGATTTGAGATGTGGAGACGAATGGAGAGAATTGGGTGGAAAGATAGAGTTGGGAGTGATGAGGTGCTGAGGAGGATTGGTGAAAAAAGGAGTATTTTGAGAGAAATTAAAAAGAGGAAGACTAATTGAATTTGGGCATATTTTAAGGAGGAATAGTGATCAGATATTAATTATAGAAGATAGAGTTGAGAATGATGAGTGCTGAGGAGGATTGGAAAAGAAAGGAGTATTTTAGGAGAAATTAAAAAGAGGAATATTAATTGGATTGGGCATATTTTAAGGAGGAATAGTGATCAGATATAAATTATAGAAGGGAAAATAGAAGGGAAGAGAGGAAGAGAAAGGAGGAGGCGCAGAATGCTGACAGACATCAAAAAAGGAAGGAGCTATGAAGAGAGAGGCCCAGGACAGAATGCTGTGGAGGCAGTACCGTTGAAATATGTCCAAGGACAGAATCACAATGATGATGATTTACTATCTCCAAAATCATAGAGATGAAACATAGTACGAATTGGAATATCCTTTTTATAAGCGTAAATTTTCCCCTTTCATTTCTGAGGATAGGGATGTTATTTGAAACATTGTAGTTAAGCTGGTAGTTATTTTTTTGCGTTTTATTAGTGTGTTCCTTTCCCAGATGTACTCTCTTGCCAGAATGCAGTGTTTAAAATCGAAATAGCTTGATGGGGTTTGTCGGTTAAGAGTTTTTTATTCGTAAATGTTTCCCATGTGTACTGAATTTCATCCCGACGGTTTCAAACTTAAGCACGGCAATCATTATCGTAAGGGTTAGTTATACTGTATTGGAATGCATGCTCTTGAATAATAGTTTGGTAATAATTTCAATTATTCTTCAAGTGAAATTTATTGTCACATTTTCGGATGCTTTATAATATACCGATTTATTGAATTCCCTTATACAACGAGGAAAAACGTGGCAAGGTTTCAATGCTCAAAAGGTATAAACATCAAATTTAATCTTTGGGTGGGTTTTTGGACGCGGAGCGGAGCGAACAAATTTTGTCTTTGAACGAATTAAGCGTCACGCGTATTATTGCTCAAGTAAATGCTGAGTAATCTGTTCGCTCTCCCTCTGCGGCCCTCAAATTTCAATTTCTCGAATGATAAATAACATTAAGTTATGACGAAGGATGGAACGGTGGAACGGAACTGGAAACGGTGGAATGGATTAATGTTAAAATGTAAAACATGAATTACTTATAAATAGTGATTGTGTGCATAAATGATAGTAACTAGTGTTTTATTTTTAAGAGGCCCAAGTTTTGTCGGATAAAGAAGCTGTCATAGCACATCTCACTCTGTATTTCCTCAAATTATGTCCATGGTTTTGACAGCTGATCATAAATTTTAAGATTGAATGTGACGGTCAGCTATGGAAACAACTTTCGGACATGTGATTGTGGAAAATGTTAGGCTTCTTTCCTTGTTTAGTTTGGAATTCATACCGTTGCCTGTAAAATGCTAGTTTTACTCTTGAAATTGAAAAAGTCTGTATTTTCCCATGACTAGGATAAAATCGAAAAAAAATCCCCCCCTTCAGAATTTCCGGCTTTATTCACAGGCCTCACATGTCTAGTTGTGATGCTCACTCGTTCTTGGTAGTTTGTCCGGCGTCAATGGTTCTTGCTGTGTTGGGCGTCTCCGCTCTCGGCGTCAGCGCCACCAGACTCGGGATGAATCCGGTTGCCCTTCCATCAGCATTTTCCGCATCTCCCCACGAAGTTTTGGCGCTTCGATTGACGGACTCGAACGGGGAGGGTAAACGGGGAGCTTTTGAGGTGAAGGGACTCACATTTGACCATAATTGGTCCGGTGGGGCCCCGATCCGTTGACGAACCTCCGGCAGACCATACGGAGTTTACCCAAAAATGAGAGCCGGCGGACACCCTATCCCAAAAATTTGGGCAATGGCTTCGCTGGCTCTCATCAGATGCGAGGGAAGTCTTCGCGCAAGCGAGACTGGCGGTGGCTCGTTGCTGGGGTAACCCAACAGCTACGAGGACTAGGGGGAGGCGGGGCCCATTGTCGTCCTTTTGACGGCAATCCGCCTCATGGTGTCGGCCTCCTAGTGGCTGCATATTCGCTAACGCGCAGGATATAAGCAAAAGCTTGAGTCGAAAAGTGGGTGGAGGCGGGTCCGCGGGGGGTAACCCTCTAATCAGCTGACGGACTCGAGTTCTGCCTGATTCAGGAAAGTATTAAATGTTTGCTGGGCGCAATTAGTGCAAAGAGGAGATAGATTTGACGACGGGGACTCTTAAAAAACTAAAGGAGTTCTGGTGAAGACTAGGGCAAGGTGAGTGGCGTGGAGTGGATCGGAGAGTCCTTTTGTACGGAGAGAGGATGAAGGGTGAGTGGAGGGGCAGGGGTACCGGGGGGATGAGGGGTGGAAAGAGGGGGGGGACGGCCTTTCGAGATGCGCAGAAAGTTTAGAGGGGGAGAACAAGAGAGGAGGATTTGGAAATTCCGAAAGCAAGGTTGGGGGAACTAGGTACTATTACTTGAAAAAATATCGTTACGCCAACCAGCCCCATTTTACGTGCTTGGTTAAGTGGGGCCAGGTTGGAAAAATCTTGTATGTAGTTGGCACACACGGTATAGTTCAATGGGTGGATATTTCATTCAAAGGAGGTATTCCAGTAATTCATCATGAAGTCAAAATAATCCAACTGTTAATTTGGATGCTTAATTTCTTCCATTGATTGAAATCAGATGAGAAAAAAGGTGCTGAGTAGCTAGATATAAATCATTTATGTAGAATCAAATGTTCAAAACTGGCTGCAAAATTCGTTTTATCTCATGCCAACCTTATGCATTGTGCTGATGTAAAGAGTGCATCTTTGGAGTTCTCACACATCCATTTCATATGAAATAGCCCATTGAAAAAAAATTCGTCAATTTACATTTGAACTACGCCTCATTCTCCGCTATTATAGCAACCATGGACTTAACCACCGCGGCTATAGCGCCATTCGCTCAATCCTCAAAAACGGTAGATTCTAAAATGCAAATACAGCGAACTGAAAAGTCAAGGCGAAGCCCAATAGAAAACCCAGCGACCGGCTCCGATGCGTGGACGTGAGTTTCCTGAAGGCATTCCTTCCGCTGGGGCGTTTACTCCGGAGTATATTTGACTGCAGTTTCGCTAGCCCTGTTGTTCCTCGCCCTTCCTCGTCATCTCTCGGCGACGTAAAGATTTCCCAGCAGAGGCCGCATCAAGCCCTGGGTGCCAACTACAAGTTTTTTCCAACCTGGCCCAATTCAATCAAGCACGTAAAATGGGGCTGGTGGGTGTAACGATATTTTTGAAAGTGATAGTACATATGAGGAAAAAGTGGTGTTGTTTATGGTAGTATTTAGAAAGTATAACTATTAAGCAGATGGCGACCATATTTGTTTATGTTATTTTCACTACCCCAAAGATAGCGCATTTGGCCATTTTATGATGGGGGAATAATATCAGACGAATATAAAACCCATGTCTTGAGTGGTAATAATTCCACCCAGGCGGGATTCGAACCCGTAATCCTCGGTTTAGCAGGCGAGGACTTTATCCCGTTGCTACCGAGGCCAGCAAAAGGACTTTTGTACATATGAAAGGGCTTTTGAAATGCTCAACCTCCTGTCAGGGACTCTCCTAACCTATCCTTACAACCAGGGACTGTCCTTAGCTGTATTTAATTGGTTGGCCGTCGACATGAGGAAAAAGAAAAATCTCTTTGTAAATTCCACACTTAAAACTTCTATTCCCGACCTAGGTTTCGATTGCCTTGCAATCATTTTCAAAGGTGTGAAAAAAAGGATCTTTGAAAATGATTGCAAGGCAGTCGAAACCTTGGTCGGGAATAGAAATTTTAAGTGTGGAATTTACAAAGAGATTTTCTTTTTCCTCATGTCTGCGGTAACATTCCACAAAGTTACGCCTTCAACCATTAACTTTATTGTTTTTGGTTCGCCATGTTGTCCTCAGATTTTATGCTCTTCCATTATGCCTCGTTCGTTTGACATCCCCCGATGGGCCACCTTTGACTTCAAATAATCCAATACTATATAATGTCAAGTCTATCTATAAGAGATCCTTGCATCTAAATACTCTAAAATTTGCGCTTTAGTTACTTTTAGAGCTCATAAGGAGACATTGAAAGTTTTTCCTTATGTGTTTATGGGTTGAAAACAAATAAAAGATCCATAAAAGTTTTTGTTGTTTACTAATTCGTATTAATGGTCTTGGGAGCCGTTAGATTATACTTATCCTAATAGAAAGGTGAATGGCTTTTAGGCTCTATAACAGGATGCATAGCGATATTTTGAAGTTTGTGATAGTGTTGGGAGAGAATGTGGGTCAGGATTTAAAACGTGTGAGGTTTAAGTTCTTTAGGTTTGGGGGTAGAAAGAAGTCAGATGTGCGGCTTCTTTATTTTTTATAATGGAATGGAAAAGGAAGAGAGATGTGAAGGGGAAAACGTCGTCATTAACGATATATATACATATATGATTTAATGGAGGATCACTCGAGTGATGACGTATAAATAAAAAAATGCCACCGGGAGGCAGACGAAAAACACAGAGAGACAAACGAAAAACACAGAGAGACGAACGAAAAAACATTTAATAGAAAGCTCCTAATATTTCGATGAAGCGTTCGTCGTCTTTTTCAGAGGAGAATTTTGGTGAAGAGTTAAGTAGCATGATATAAGCGAAGCAAATCCTAAATTCCTTTCACACACTTTTTTATTGCTTTGAATTTCTCATTTAACATCGTTTAAACGTCCTGATGGAATGTTTTTGATTGCTATCTCTCCCGTAGTTTAAAAAATGCTGTTCATAATAATTCTGAGTACAATAATTCCGCGTGACGACCCCTATCTTCAGTGCAAGATTTGAGTGCGCCAACTCTGGAATCTTATGGAACTCTCACATGTTTGCTCATTGAGGCGCATTGGGATGAGTTTTTTCACAAATTATGCTGATCTTTAATAATAATTATTGTAGAAAACTTGAATATTGGTTCTTAATATCTTTGGTTATCTTGTATCATGTTTAAACCTTATTTTATGTTTAAAATTTATTCAAATATATAGTCAAATGAAAAAACTTTTTAACCTCGTATTATTGAATAAAAAATATTTGTAAATATATAAGTACATCCGGGGACCGAGCTTTCTTGGTACACTATGTGTACTATTTAAATGTAATAGACATTTATATTATATGATTTGTAAGAATTTAATTAATCTTCTTAAGTATTTCATCATAAATCTACAAAATCTCATTTATTATGGCTGAAATAGGTTTACTAGAAAATTAATAGAATGATGATTTCACAGTAATTGTCTTCTCAATTAATAGTCGCGTCGTTTCGGAGGTCATCATGCTCGACGTTTACCACACGAACTGAGATCGATTTAGCCGATTCAGCTCGGTATGGTAAACGCTAAGGGCTAGTGGGATCGATATGAGAAGCAGGCTCACTCGACCCGCTTTCTCTACCAGTCTGAGATTTCAAATCGATATGAACCGATTCAAATCAATATTTCAATCTAATTCGCATTGATAAAGCAGGCGATCCGAGTCGGCTGGCTTAGAATGTTTAGATCGGTCCGAGTTCATATAGTTCTGAGTTCGACTGGTAAACGTAGTGATGGAGCATCTGAAAAGGTAAAATAAACAAATAAGTAAGTAAATCGTGGCTGCGCAGTCAAACGAAGGTAACTGAAGTAGTTGTTGCATTTCTAATGGGAGGTTTGGCTCTTGTATTTCTGCAAAAAAAAACAGATTAATCGAGGATATGGGACCTATCCTTATCGATATCTCGCACCGCAAAACCCTTTAAATAACTCAAGAAGAATAGGTTCGGTAGGTGTCAAGGAAACGTTTACGTGCCCATACGCCCATATAAATACTCAGGCATATACATAAATGTATGAAAATATTACTCGTTTGACAAGATGTGATAAGCCCCTGAACACTCGGACACCCGGGCGAAATTTCCCGTTAGTAGCCGTTGCCTTGGAGATATGCTATTGATGAAATCTGAGGGAAATTGATGCAGTTTTTGCGTATTTACCTCACAAATCTATAGAGTTGTAATTTTGGTAAACACAGACCCAGTGCGAGGTCATTTTCGGGCGTGGCATACTTCCAACGCACGACTTTTTTCGGAAATTTGTGACAAATCGGCTTTAATAGCTACCGTAAATTAGTGTCAGCGGTCTCTGCCATTCTATAATTATGTTGCATTAATTCGAAGCCCAACTTCTGCCGAGATCTTATAGTAGCTTAAAATTTATCATTGTAAATAGTTGTCCGTGCCTTATTTGGGTCATGGCTTTCTTTCCGCGTTCTTCTTTCGCACAAATAGCTTACGCATACATATCGAATGGTAAAGAGACAAACTACATCGATTTCCGAATCTTGCTGCAAAATGGCTGCTCCTTTTTTCTCTCTCGATATTACATTACTTTCACTCAATACATCACCGTTACAATCGTCAATGCCTTGTTACAATTATCCCATTCCATCTCAGTCGTATTTTACGAGTTCAGTATTTCAAAGCGTACGAGCATAATCATCATTTCTTCAACCGGAATTATTGGTACGTCACTTGAATTTGGAATACAGCTGCGTCTCTCACTGCATCTTTTTCGTTTGCTTTGAACAGAGATGTTGACCTTTAAGGAATTAGTGAAACGGAACATATGCATAGGCGTTTAAAAATTTATGCCATCCGCATTGAAAGAAAATATAATCTCTTACTTTTGTTCATCCAACTCCAGTTTGTGACCTTGAAGGAGAATTTTTCGTTGACACGTCTGCCTCGCATAGTTTCAAAAATCTCGATTTTATCTAGCTAAGGCGGTGAACAGAACTGGGAAATAATTGCCGGCAGGATGAAAAGGAAGCCTTGCCTCCTAAGTCAGAGAATTGTTCTTGAGGAGACGGAATATGAACTCACCGAAATGGAAACTCCCTTCGATGGAGTGACGCTACCGGGAGATCTATAAGAATGCAGATTCGTATGGTAGTCGTGAAAATGTCGATTGTGACGTCATACTCTTTCATCGTGTCTTCACTAATTGATTCTGCGTGGCGTTTCTTCTGGGTCGTCTAGGAAAAGTTTTGTGCCCGGTGGCTTGGTCGAGATTTTCTAAAATTGCATTATTAATTAGATTCGATAATTTTCAAATGAGGTGTCACATTCATTAATTGAATGCTAAAGGCGATTGAAGTACCTTAGAGGAGAAATTTTGGAGTCATGTCCGCCTTGGGCGGGAACACGGTTGACATGGCTTCCAGAAAACAGTATATTTTGCATCACATTTTAATTATCTTGATTTTGCGTGTGGCCGATGAAGCCTACATGATATAATTTTTTGTGATGTTTTTCTTGAAATGTTGAGAGTTCTCATTGCAATCAATAGTATTTTTCTCTCGTCTACATCGATAAAAGTGTCAAGTTCTGACTATAAACAACAAAAAGGACCTTTCCAACAAGGTAGAGTGAATATGTGAGCCTGATATTTAACTACAAGATTCTGAAATTTGCGCTTACGGGAATAATGAGTGAACTTCTTGATTCATGGTGTAATTCGCACTAAAGAAAACTATAACGTAAGGACAGTCGCCAGTGGTTTAAACACATGACACCTTACGTATGTAAAACAGGGGTTGGCTGAAATTCGCTGAGCATCACATATGGCAAGTATGATATAACTTTTTCATGATTTCGGATGCAAACGCCGGATGATCATCGATTTGAGTTGAGTTGAGAAACTCCAGGAGATATGACGAAAAAGGAAAATCTCTTAGTATATTCCACGCTTTGTGAGGTTTTTCTTGAAATGTTGAGAGTTCTCTTTACATTGAGTAGTATTTTTCTCTCGTTCTACATCGATGAAAGTGTCAAGTTCTGATTATAAACAACGAAAAGGACCTTTCCTTCAAGGTAGAGTGAATATTTGAACCGGATATCCTACGAACGATATCATATGTGAGCCGGATTTCCAACCAAGTGTGGAATATGCGAAGACATTTTTCTTTTTCATGTCTGCGGTAACATTCCACAATGTGAGCCCTTTCAACCATCAAGTTGAAACTCCAGGAGGGTGATACGCACTCAGTGCTTAGCAGTTAGTCACATTTAAAAATATGTACTCGACGATACTTAATTATGCAACGACGGGAAATATTTTTTGGTCGCCTGATATTTGAATGGAAATGTCTGTGTTATGGCTTACCTCACGCCTCAGCATTCGCGTTAAATTGTTTGAAAAAATGACCGCATTTGATTCCCAACCAACCGTCTCGCCAATTTAATTTAAAAAAATAAATCCCCCTCTTGCGCGTCCGTTTAAAACAATTTCCTGCCAGCTGGAGAGCTGTGGGTGGAGAGGTAGGGATAGAGGGGGGGGGGAGGGTTGCCAGTGGGGGAAGGAGGAGGACGGTGGGGGTGGGGATAGTAGGCGGTGGGCGAATAAAAACAGCCAGCCGCGTGCGAAATGGGTTTCGGAGATTTTCGATCGTTTTATTGGGATAACGATTGATTGGCTGGCAGCAGCCGATTATTCTCTCTGATTTCTTTTTGCTCTCAAACGCTTTCCTGCGGATTTAGGGAAACGCCGCTGCCCTTTCGTGAGTCAATCACTAGGTGACTAGGGTCAAGGACTCGGGTGAGACGCGCCCTAAATATTGTTTGAGATTGACGCATACCTTGAATGGGGCCTCCCGTAATCGAGGGTGGACCTTCTATTGGCGTTTGTCTGTTAAGCAGCTGCATTCGGTCATATATTTCAAAATTTTTAATGCTTTCCTTTCACCCACAATGATGCAACCGTGCCCTCAAATTGAGATGAAATAAACTTTAGAGATAAAAATATATATAATATATATAATAGAGATAGAGTTTAGAGAAAAAAATTGAGAGAAAGAAACTTTAATGGTATGTGGATTATACAAAGTGTTCTTATTTCATCTCAATATGAACTCTAAATTCCACAAAGTTAGTTCGCAAACCATTGAAGATATACGTGCCCTCAAATTTTGAAACCTCACTCTAACTTATATCCCGAATTCAAACAACGACAAAATCGTACTCCGACTTGACTACGTACCACGATGTCTGGGAACAGTAAAATATTTCGTTGTTACTTTCATATTGAAAATCCAGTCATTCACGCTGACCGCAAAGAGTCGTAAATGTATAAATACCTTTCTGACCGAAGCTGAAGGAACGGGGAGGGACAACACAAAAACTAAACAAACACATTGGTGGTGTGATTCTATCCTGATTGCCCCTGGCCATTGTATCGTAGCTATTCGGCCCCGAGTGCCGCAGGTTCAAGACCCGCCTGGGGAGAGTATTATTTGCCCAGGACATGGGTGTTTGCGTCTCGTCTGTTGTTACTGTTATCCACCCGACGTTAATTGGCCCATTGTGCTGTATTCGGGATAGTGAAGATAAAAAAATGTCATAAGGCCTTCGTTGCAATTATGTCATTATCTTTATCGTTATCAGTGTGATTTTTGGAATGATTCTTAACGTGATCACTGCTGTCAGTTATTGAAATTATCATAATCATTACCGTTCCAACAGTTAGAGCTCTCATCCGGACAGAGGTGTGTCATCGCTTCGCGCCCTTTTTTAATTATGAGAAAGTCGGAGGTGAGCGCTTCGGCCGTGGCGTGCCTTATCAAGATACGGCTCGGAATTCCCTTTCTTTGTTATTTTTGACTTTACCTGCGATTGAATGACTTTTGGATTGGCGTGGCATTTACTCTCGACCCACCCCATCGAAAGGATCCCCTTCCCTCTCCCCCATCTCCGCCCCTATTCGATCGATAATTTGAAATGAAACCCGACGGTGCGCAACAACTGCTCCCCGAGATTCGCCGCTCTCCCGGAGGGGGCGACACCGTGATTGGAAGCCGGAGGGGGATGGGAAGTGGTGTGGGAGGGAGTGGGACCATATCGCGCCTGCCTCTCTGGAAATAGAATGTGGTGAGTTACTGGCCGAGGTGGGCGTGGTGGGGGGAGGCCATTGGGAAGTGGAGGGAGGGAGGAAGGGGTGGTTGGCGGCGTCTGCGGCGTTCCATGGGATGGGGAGAAGCGATAAGGTTTTTTAATGGGATGGGCGCGGTCGGTTAGCAACCTGAGGTTCGCGAGGCAAAGCGATGGATTAATTGGTTGGCGGGTGTCGTTCGTTCGTCAGTGGAATTTTGCGGTGACGACTGCTCGTTTTTGTTTATTGCGTGGATTCCGCGGGCAGGTGATGCATCGTCGCGCGTCGGATCACAATACCGGCATCCATCAATCCTCCGGACGGTTGGTTCGACGCAGCTCTTGAAATGCCATTCTCTCGTAATCGGTTCTTCTTCGCCTTTTCATTTGTTTCTCTTCATTTTGCCTTTTCGGGCGCGCACTCCGTTTTGGCCCCTGTCGTCACCACTCTCCCATTCTCTCTAATTTTTGCTCTCGTGAAGCTGACACGACTCGTGTGTGTACCTTTTTTCGGGATGAGTGTATTCGCATTCATCTTTTTAGTATATTTATCTGGACTCTTAAAATCTTAGGATGCCCCGAATTGGAAGTGCGAGGTAATGCCTTCAGATAGTTCTCACTACGAATCATCAGTCGTATTTAAGGTAGTTTGAATGAAATATCATCTTACTTAGTAATCAGTGAATTTGGTCTCATTTTAAAGAAAAATATCTCACCATTCTAATGACACCAAAACTTCAACTCCTTGCCACATTACTTTCAGACTTATTTGCCAAAAATACCAGCCCTTTTACATGGGAAATAGTACGTGTATGCACTCCAGAGAGACATTATTTACAAAATGAGGAATTTCTAACCCTTACATGTCGTAAAAAACCTAACAGCGTGTAGTTTGTATGTTTTCTCAACTACATTTGAAAATTAATCATATTTTCACCACAATAGGTTCTTTGGTATCATAAAAAAAACCTTCCGTTTTTATGGAGTTTCAAACGCACCGCGCGAAAAAAATGAATCAAATTGAAGACTTCTGCTGATATTTTTATTTAATTACTTACCATTTATGTCATATAAAACTATATTTTTGCACCATTAATAATCCAATATTTAATTATTGTGTCCTACAGCTGGTGAAATTAAAAATATTATTCGAATGTGGTCACTATTATGACTAGAGAACTATCTCGCTCGCACTACCTTAAATCTAGCAGATTGGCCATTTTAACTATAATTAACTGGTTCTGAATCTCATAACCTTAAGATCAGGTCATCGTATCATTTTGATCCAATTTATGTCATGTTTTCGAAACCTCTGCCATCTGCGGTCATCTCAATCCTTTTATATTGCTTGTGTATTTCTGACGTTATAATATTTAGTGTTTTGTCTCAGAATTGCATGTATTCCAACCTGTGTTTTGTGGAGGGAATCGATAGCTAAAGCTTGGAATCTTTGATGTTTGGTGGGTGTAAGTGAGTAATGGGAATAAAGAAATACTTAGTAAAGGTAGAATCATTGTCATCGACATTGAGCTCGTGATTTTTCTTAATTATTTTTTTTTGGCAGACACTATATTTATTAAAAAAAATCTCCTCATGCAGAGTTTCTAATGAGGACTAGAAATTAAGGCCAATTTTTTTTGCTTTAAATCCTAGTCTTCAATGGCAACAATTGACTATAAATTCACTTTGATCCTACGTGAAATTGAAGAGACTGGTAGATGTCCTCCGTGAGATTAATTAGCACGGACTGAATGCCATGTGTTCTCATAGTGGATTAATGGCAAATACTAGACGTTTACCCTCCTTTCTGTTCTGAGAATAGTTGTGTGGTTATTAGCTACAGTTCTCTTCGCGATGTCCAACGTTCCTCTCTGTTTTTCCCAATATATCCATATAAAAATATAAACCTAAAAAACTAATAGACAATTAGCGGTGGAAAAGATTTAATATTGATCCTTGAACTTCATACTAATTCATGTGTGAACAAATTTTGTGCTATTTTTCCCGGAAACTAACACGATTCTCGCGCTAACTTGTTCTTAGAACACCACCAATAAAAACCACTTAGAACCAAAAATTATAATTACGAAATAGAATTTGATATTTGAATCTGTTAAATGAAGAAAAGTTGGTTTCGTAATTTAATTCAATTAATTTATTATCGTGGGCCTTTCTGGCCCATGAGATATTTTTACATAGTTATAAAAAAATTCACCAGAAACTCGCTTGCAGCCCACGCTTTGACTTATTTCGCGATAAATTTTTCTATAAATTGGTATTTGTGCAGCATGCGTTTTATTTTCGTCACCTTTGGATGCTCTTTTCACTAATCATGTAGCTAGTTTTGTAATTGAGACGCGGTTTGCCCCCACCTTAAATCGTGCCATTAGTTTTCAATCAGGGCAATGAGAACAACGACAGCATTAGCCTCCTGAGAATATAACAGCCTTGCGTTCGAACTATGCATGAAGTGACGGCATTCCCCCCGGTCACGTATTTGAGACGAAAAGTACTCCCTAAATAACATCTCCGAGTGGAGACTAAAGGGAGGGGAACTTCAATCAGAAGGGAAGAATGCAAGGTGTGGAGGAAATAATTTTTGCCCAACTAGATCCGCTGCTTATGAAACTTTTGTCTTACTTTTCTAATTAATGGGAAAAAAGCGTTTTGATAGATTTATAACGGGCAGGAAGTTTAAAAACTGGACAATGTTCCGCGGTAATTATTCAGAAATTTTATCATGATGAACCATTTAAAATTGACTTTGCATAAAATATTCGCACTAGTCCAAAATTAAGACAACTTTATGATATAAATGCTGTTGAAAAGTATATTGCTGCAATGTTTTTGCGGTTTTCATGTGTTTTGTTTCCAAAAATTATTCGAACAATCTTGATTTTTTTGTGAATTATCGCACATCAAGAATGTATCACGCGAATGGCGAATGGCATTGCACATGAAAAATTTATCTCGCGAATTTCATTTGAACTATTCAAATGAAAACTCAATGTCTAAATATCTAACCTCGAAATTGAGATTAAACGATTCGCTCCATAAACATATCCATTTCTTTCATTTATCGTCTCTTCTCTCGATGGAATCTCTATGAGGAACGATTATGCTTGGAAAATTATCATTGTGAAATATAATTTGATTTTTAATTCAATTCAATTCATTTATTATCGTGGGCCTTTCTCACCCATGAGATACTTTACATGGATATTAAAAAAATAAGAAATGTATAAAAATAAATAAAGAAAAAAGAAGAAATAAAGTAATTATTAAAAGAAAATACACGTTTAAATCCCATTAAGAGTTAATTCGCCGGTTTTCAGTTTCACATTGTATATACATATCAGGAATGTTGAAAGCATCCTTTTCCGGTACATACTATTATTACATTCATAACCATAATAGGGAGCACAGTTCGAAAATACAGCAAAGAACAAAATTAAATATATGCATTATTTCCCACTTCACGTGAATTAATAGAGCAGCGTTATCAGTTATACAGGGAACTGCCATGCATCATTTAGAAGTGGCTTGTATACTTTTGATTTAAACTTATGTATTGATTGTGAGTTTCTAATTCTAATGGTAATGAGTTCCATATTCTAGCAGCTGTCACCGTGAAAAAAGATTTATCGAGGTGAGGAGTTCTATGCTGGGGGATATGAATGTCAACATAGTGATTCCTGGTAGATATTGAATGAATATTTCTTTTCCAAGTGAATCTTTCGAACATATAAGGTGGGTTACCAGAGGATAGCATTTTAAAAGTAAGGCAAGTGAGGTGATACAGGCGACGTTGTTTATATTTCAACCAGTTTAAGCGAACGAATGAGCTACTTATCCGATCCCATTTTTTGAGGTAAAAAATAAAGCGTATTGTATAGTTGTTTTCATCATCGACATTTGTGAGCAGTGAAGAGCAGTAATCCAGGTGTGGGCAAATTAGTGATTGCGCGAGGGTGGTGCGTATTTTAGGGGGTACAATATTCTTTGATCTATATAGTTGGTGTAATATTCCTTGGGTTTCCTGTTTAGTATTTTGTACATGTTGCTTCCAGCTGTGATGTTTATCAAATGTTATACCAAGGATTTTTTAAATCGTTTTATCGTATGGTATGGTATGGTATAGCTTCCTATTTAAATGTTAGGCAAAGACGAAATATCTCTTTGGGCAGACAGGTGACTTTGCCCAATTATTATTGACTTGGTTTTATACTCATTTAATTGAAGATGGTTTTTCAGCTCCCAGAATGCTATTCGCTCGATATCTTCATTGATCAATGCGATTGTAGATGTTAAATCAGATATAGACGAGTGACAATATGTCTGAAAGTCATCAGCGTGAAGATGGTATTTACAGTGTATTATGACTTCGGGAAGATCATTTATGAAGAGTGACAAAAGAAGAGGGCTAAGGAATGAACCCTGAACTACGCCTCTGGAATTATTTAACCAGTTAGAATGTGTGTTATCAGGTACAACCACAGATTGGGTACGGTCACTCAGGTAAGATCGAAACCACTCAACTGAACTCCTTGAAAGTTTATATTTGGTCAGTTTATGAAGGAGCAGCTTATGATCAACCATATCGAATGCTTTTGAGAAATCAAATAATACCAGAACTGTGACCTCTCGTATTTCCAGGGGGATCGGGTCAGTGCGGTAGTCACTAGTTAGCGCATATTCGGGAAACATGATAATCCGAATTAACATTTCATTACATCCTATTTACATTGCATTTATTTGAATTTACATTCCGAATTTAAGCTTAAAAAAACACTGAGAAGTCGAAATATATTCCTCAGAATACCTATGATAACCTTAAGAGTAAAATGCAATGGGATAATTCCGTCGGATTTGTGTATTTATAGATCATTTTCCAGGTCAAAGAGAAGCCTGTTGATAAAGACATCTACATATTTCAACCAAAACCAATTCCAACCAAACATTCAAACCGATTTTCTGCGTTGGTTTCCCTACTGCTCCAAAATAAGAGATTATTTTCGGCATTGTTTAACTCGAACAAAATTAACGGCGGGATTCAATTGGTTACGATGAATGTAAGTCAAAAGCTTGCTAAAATATTGAAACTTCCCATTGATTCTCAGCATATAATAAGGGAGTTTAGGAAACTTCTACGCTTTGGGGAAAATGTACGGAGAGAGGAATGTTCCCTGAGAATATCGACATTTCGTGGCGTGCGTCACTAGACGGAATTCAAACAGACACGGAGCCACAAACTAGACGTCCATGAAATTCGGAAAATGTGTTGAAATGCGAGGTTTTGAGCAATAAATATTCCCATTTTAATACAAATGTGGCACTGGAACCAGCCACTGATAAGTAAGGAAAATTATTTGTCATTCCAAGCATTCAAACTGAGCATTCTGCTTAGCATGAGCAAACTGAGCATATCCCGCTTCCATTAGCTTATGTTAGTTAGTTAAGCCGCCATATTAACTAACATTCTAACCGTAGTAATGTGAACGGGGCATCAGACAACTCCCGAATAATCCGCCGCTTCCCCTCCTTGCGTCTTGTCCTCCTCCGTGCGCGAGGGGCGCTTAAATGGATTTGGCTGCCCCTTCACCCGCCCCCCCCCCCGCCTCTCCCATCCCCACGTCACCCCCATCCCCCTCTTTTACGCCCTACTCATGCCGACTCCCTTCTGCGGAAAGGGCGTGCGTTTTATCGGTTAGTCGATTCCAATGGTTTTCCCTTTAGCCGTGTACTTTCTTTTACTGCTCGAGCAGTTGCCTTTCGGTAGGATATAATCCACATAAATGGCGCTAGTATCTCTGCCAAATTTAACATTCTCGCCGTTCCGGAGAAGGCGTAGTTCAGGAACGTACTTCTCGGTTATCGTGTAGGAAACTGGCTTCTTCCCTCCTCCGTACCCACCTTTCCTATGACTCAGTCATGCCTCTGTCACGAGCTCTGTTTCCCGACAATCGTAATACTCTCCCTATTAAATTATTATCAGTCAGTGGCATTCACCTCGATGGCATACGCCTTTTATTTCTCGGCCGACCACCCACTCTCTCTTCCTCTCATGCCATTCATACCGTTCACTCTCGAATTTTCGCGTCTCCACTCCAATCGTGAAACATGGCGGGGTTCGGCTCGTAATCGGACCCCCAAAATCGACCTTTGGTGCCGTTGCCTCGGCCTGCGACTCCCCAAGTATGTGCCTAATGAACCATTGCCGTCGAAGCATTCTAAACTCCATCATCACTCACTCTCCTCGAGTGTATTAACGTGGCCCGTGCTGAGAGAGATACTTCCATTCCTACTTTTTCCGATGATTCAACATGTAATCCATACCGTTGAAGATTGTTCGGGTTTTCCACCGGGTCAGGTTCTCCTGACCGGACCTGACCGGGTCAGAAATGGAGAACCTGACCCGAACAATCTTCAATGACATAGTTCGCCGGGAAAACCTTCGATCATTCTTCATGAAATCCATACCTTTTGTGATCCAGTCATCCATAAAATATCTCTTCTAATGCTCCCGAAAACAATTTGATTATGTCCCGTGGCTACCGCATTTATATTAACGATAGTTTTGTTTTTGATCGATAATTTAAGAACACAATGAAATATTTATTTATTCCGCCCTGGGTATTACTCATGGAGAAAATATGGAGTCCAAATATGATTTTGGACTCCACAACCATGTTCAAATACAATGCAATCATGAATATATGATACACAGATAAGAGCTAATCATATAGACAGCACAGTGGTACATAAGAAAATAACACCGACTCTGTATTAAAAAGCAAAATACAAATATCTGAAATGCGTGCATAGAATTTCAGGTTTTGGAGCAAAGTGTTCTATTATATTATATATGTTATTCTGTCTCCAAGCAATTTAATATAAGATCATCGTCCTTGTCCCATGTATTAATTTCTCTGACGTCTTGGTTCAAGAGAGCAACACAAAAATGCCCTACTATACTGTGGGTGGAGTAAACATAAAATATTCAGATGCAGTAAAATATCTTGGAATTACCTTAACTTCTGATATATCATGGGGATTACACATACAGAACATGTGTGGCGCAGCATTAATGAAACTAGGTTTTGTTAAACGTATAATAGGAAGGTCCTCGAATGAAAAAGTCAAAGAGAGATGCTACTTCGCTCTGGTTAGGCCACACCTCGAATACGCCGCGAGCATTTGGGACCCTGGTCAAATAGATTTAGCCAAAAAAATGATAAAATACAAAGGAAAGCAGCGCGCTTCGTTGAAAACTGCTACGAGTGTACATATAGTGTTTCACAACTTTTAGAGGGATTAAGGTGGGAGCCCCTAGAGACTCGGAGGCTACACGCTAGGCTTAGGTTGCTTGATGAATCCAGAACAGATATGTTTCAGAGCGACACAGAATATTATCGTGACTCCTCACTACATTTCTAGGTGTGACAGATGCGATGAAATAAGAGAGATACACTGCCGAACAGATAGGTACAAGAATTCGTTCTTTCCGCGAACAATAGGCGACCACAGTAACAATTGAACTCCACTAAATACACTCCTATAATACATGTCACCATTTTATCTCCAACGAACTTAAACCTGTACACGGCTGGTGACCTAACCCCACCTGCCACTCGCCCATGCGGCGGCTCGCGGGGTATTATGTAGATGTAGATCCAATGTATCAGAAATTTTATCAATCGGGATGTGTGTGTGTAGACTTGAGGGTCATTTGCGCATAGAATATACTTGTACTTTTTAACCCCTCTGGAGAAACCACTCACGAGTATAGAAAATGGCAAAGGACTCGAAACAAATTTTTCTCTTGAGCCCTGTGGGACTCAACAGGAAGCGGGAGCCCATCCGGAGAAGTTATTATCAGCACATAAGACTGCCTAAGTTCTACCCTCGATGTAGAAGCAATGCCAATTCAGAATTAAACAAGGAAAGTAAAATTTCATTATTTTATGATTGCGAAATATATGGCCCACTCGATCAAATAGTAAACTAAAGTCTAAAAGGACTGGATCTGTTACCATACGCTTATCCTTTTCGAGTCGAATGTCATTAGTGAATTTTAGTGTAGCAGCCTGTGTACTGTATCCTTGTCGAATACCTAATTACCGGGGGTCAAATTTTCCTTAAGAAGTTAAATATTTCGTGACTTGATGGAAAACTATTCTCTTTATAACTTTAGACGTCACACACAGGGAGGAAATCCGCCGGAAGTCGGAAGGTAACTGTGGAATTTTTATCTTCTTTATCGGACAAATGAGAGCCTTATTCCATTTTGAAGGAAATTCCCAGAGATATTATGATCGATTTAATATTTCAAGGAAATGTGATAGGAGAGCATATTTTGTCAGGGATATTTATGGGAATGTAATTAACTCCAGTTGCGTTAGATTTAGGGAATGATCAATATTCTATAGATGCCTCAGGAGTAACATGTTTAAAAAGAAAAACTAACTGCGTCGAAAAGAAAAATTCGACGTTCTTCGTGAATTTTCGGTCATGAAAGATTTGTCGGTCTTGAATGATACCAATCTCCGATAATTAATGAAATTTCTTCCATAATAAGTGGATAAGTTTGCATTGTATTTTTTTGGAGTAAGTTCAAACCCCAATTAGGAAATCAAGAATTAACGTCGATAGACTTAACGATGAAGTCTCAAAGTCTGCCAATGCAGTCAGATTTCTTGGGAGATGACCACATCGTCAGTGAACAGTGTGGTGCTTAATAGTCTCTGTACGGTTTTTTAAATTTCACATGACTCTTAGTTCTCTATCAAAGGACATCGTAAGCGCCAATGTCCTCATTATACGATGAAACACTTTCAATGCATCTTTCGCAATCAGGCGCATCTTCCAAATCGTTAATATCGTCGCCGGGGAAAGAGAGAATCCCATTTTTTTTCTCTTGTGAGACCTTACGTGGAGTACGCCGCTAGTATATGGGACCCTTACTAAGTAGGTCTAGTTTCAGATATAGATCGAATACTGTGGAGGGCAGCTAGGTTTGTTAAAAATTGTTATGATAAGCATATTGGTGTTACAGCATTGTTGAGGGAATTAGGGTGTGAGCCTCTATCCGATCGAAGGGAGAAATATGGGCTAAATATTTTACGAAAGTTTGATGTAGACTATTTTTTGCCGGATCAAAATATTCTGCTAGAGCCAGATTATTATGGTAGAAATGATCACAGGCGTAAAATTTAGGAAATAGGAAGTAGAACCAATAGATTTTGTCATTTTTTCCACGTACAATAAAGGACCATAATAGTTGTCATATATCAGTTCTAGGATATTGACTAGGTTTAGTTGATTTTTTTCAGTAGTGCTAAATGTCTTAACATGAATTGTAGATACTAACCTCGCATGCAGTCTCCGACATGATATACTCTTGCAGGCATAAAATTTAGGGAATAGGAAGGAGAACCAATAGATTTAAAATTTCATTTTTTAATGTACAATAAGGGACCGTAATAGTTACGATAGATCAGTTCTGGGAAACTTAAACCCTCACTAGGTAAAGTAGGTTTTGTGCTTGTGCTAAATGTCTGAACATCATTATAAGCATCCGCATGAAATGTCAGGCAAGATATATTTCCTGCATTATTTAGTACTTTGTGTTACTATTCATCAGTCGCATCAATAATACTAACCATTAGTAGTATCTTAAATAGTGTACTGCATGGTAAGCATGTTCTTCTAAGTAGCACTCTCCTAGTATATGGTTTGACCGCGTATTGCCACCCTGACTGCTTTTGGCCTCGCATCCGGGCGAGCGTGCGCGGTCCTGATTTCAGCTGGGATGAGTGTTACATGCCTGGTGTGGAATCACCGCGTGCCACGCATCCTAGTGGTGGCTTGCTCGGTATTTCGTAGATGTAGGTGAATACTGGCGGTGGGCGAAGAAATTTTTTCTCGTAAAGTACATAGTTCTGGTCGTAACCTTTGTATCTGGAGGAAGGAATATGTGGCCTTCCGATGTATAGTCACTGTTGAATGAATACATTTCCCGCATGCCTTTCGAGGGAGAGCCGGATGGGAGGTCGTTTGCTCGTGCTGTTACCGTGAAAGGGGTTTTAAAAGGATTACCCCCGCCCTCTCTCTCGGAATTAAGGAAGCTTTGTGGTTCTGAGCACTCGTGTCCGGGAAGCCAAAGGTCCGCTTCTCAATTCCCGCTCTCCAACGATATTTTTGTGGTGTATTCATACTGTGTGTGCATGTTGTTGGATTGCAAATTCATGTGTGTGCACTCGTTGCGCGGAAGCAATTGCGGAGAGGGACAGGTTTTGCAGAATTTTATGCAATTAATGGTGGACGTGTTCTCTTCAAGCTCTCCTAATATTTGCATTTTCTTTTTGCATAGTATTTAAGTGTAGGATATTTTTTGAGAAAAGCATTTTATTGTGTATTTATTTGGTCTACTTGTTACCAAATGGCCTGAACATTCATCGTTAGGAGTTCATCACCTGGAAGGGAAACGGCGAATTTTGAGCTCCAAATTTATCAACGTACTCAATGACTTCCTTCAGCTTGCAACTATCAAGTGTTTTTTGATAGATCGTGAATTTTAATTAATTCATTCTCTGGGTTATTTACGTCAATTATTGTTTCCGCAGTTTTCGAAGTGGCTAGAGTCAACTGGAAACCGAGAGATATTGCGTAAAGTTAGGTATTTTCTTCGGATACTTTCGATCTCCAAGATTTTAAATGAAATATTTCTCTTAATCTCCTCGAAGTATATTTGAACCTGAAGCAGTGGGGAAAGAAGAATACACGGAAGTGGAGTGGATGGACGCAGCCTCACTGTATTCCATTCGGACCGTGCTTTACACATGAGTGGAGTAATTAGCGAAGCACTTGACTGCTTACACTCTCAATCCTTATTTGGAAGACAATCGAAGGAGACTTTGGACTCTAGTGGAGTGTCAAATGCCAAACAATAGGAGGAAGTCCATTCCTTTTCCCCCCCTCCTCCCGCCGCCCATTCCTGCGTTTCAGGATTGATGATTTGAAACACTTCAGGGTCCTTTCCCCCTCATCTCCCCGGCTTCCCTCCGTGCCCTTGGTTTCTCCTCGATTCGAGGAACTCTGAATACGCGGACGGAAAAGAATTCAAAAGGTACGTTTTCATGAACGCGTTTTCAGGCGGAGAGACGCGAAAGCGAGGTCCTCGGCCAATCAGAAGCCAGGATTTCTTCGCGTGAGTTCTCATAGAGTCGCGTCGCCCAAGTTAAAATATTTTCAACTATCGACGCGTGGAACGCGTAGAATCACAAGCATGGCTGACCGGTTCCATGGATGAAATGACCATCTCCGAAATTTGAGAATAGTGCACGTTCCTGTAAAATTATAATTAATTATCTTACGGTGCAATGTACCAATATGTGTGTTTAAAAAGGGGAAATCCCGTTAATAAATGATGATGACTATCGATACAGGGATAGAAACCTAAGAGAGATGGCGTGGACGGAAAAGGTATTCAATGGTGCCACTATATCCATTTCTTTCTTTAAAAAAACTCCACGTTAATTAGCTCTCAGCAAGTTGGCGTGCGGTTGAGAGGAATGAAGTTGTAGAGGAAATCGCAGAATAATTGCACTTCGATGGAGCTAGATAACTATCAACACACAATTATCAACAATAGGTCGTAGAGCAATAAGTAAACACGGTCGTCAAAATTTTTCTTTTTTTTGCCATTTCTTCTCTGCTATAGATGGTGCGTAGGTATCTCCTACGCGTAGGTTCGCCTACGCGTAGGATCGCTTGCATGCGAACGGTTCACGCGAAAAAATGACGCGTCTCGTCGCGATCGTGCGCGTCTGACGCGTCCATGAAAACGTAGCTTAAAGGTAGGTTTTCATGAACGCGTTTCAGACGAAGAGACGCGAAAGCGAGATCCTCAGCCAATCAGAAGTCCGGATTTCTTCGCTTGAGTTCGCGTGTGTTCGCGTAGAGTCGCGTCGCCCGAGTTGAAATATTTGCAACTATCGACGGGTGGAACGCGTGGAATCACAAACATGGCTGACAGGAGAAGTGTAGGTTCTATAAATGATATAATCATCTCCGAAATTTGAGAGAAGTACACGTTCCTGTACAATAATAAGGACTATCGATACAGGGATAGAAACCTAAGAGAGAAGGCTTGGAGGGAAAAGGTATTCAATGATACCACTGCATCCATTTCTTTCTTTAAAAAAACTGTACGTTAATTAGCTCTCAGCAAGTTGGCGTGCGGATGAGAGGAATTGAGTTGTAGAGAAAATCGAAGAACAATAGCTATTGCACTCGGATAGAGATAGATAACCACACATAACTATCAATACAAAATTATCAACAATAAGTTGTAGAACGATAAGCACACACCGTCGTCACGTTTCTTTTTTTTATCATTTCTTCTCTGTTGTAGATGGCGCGTAGGTTCGCTTGCATGCGAACGGTTCAAGCAAATAAATGACGCGTCTCGTCGCGCGCTTGCGCGTCTGATGCGTCCATGAAAACGTAGCTTAACTGATGTTTTGTCGATGGTTTCGTGATGTCTTATATCAGTTTGCACGTAATTTCTTTTTCTTCTCTGCCAATATATTTGACACGGATTTAATAATACTCGAGATTGAATGGCGTGGGATTTCGGGAGGAATAGGCCTGTGTTTGAGTCTCGCGTGACGGAGGCAGTGCGCGTCCGTGCGCCGTCGACGGAAGGTGGTAGGGGTCGAGGATTTTGGTGGAGGGATTGGGGGGGGGAGTCAAGGGGGGAGCGCCAGATTGCTGCGCTCATTCGACGCGCTCAAGGGAGGCCCCGGGATGATTGCCAAGGACATTTCAGTACTTTTCAATCAAATTCGGAATCGACAATGAAGACAGAAATAGCATGAAATATTCTGCTTGTAAAATAAATTTAATACGATCTAGGTTTCGATGTAGTACATCGTCATCGGGTGCAGGCCTTCATCATCTTATAATTCCACCACATCACACCTGGTACTCTTCTTTTGGTGTTCAATGATTTGAAGATCAACGAGGAACTTTAAGGTAGTCCGAGCGAGATAGTTCCCTAGTCATAATAGAGACCATGTTCGAATTATACGTTTTACTTTCACCAGTCGTGGGACATGTCAATTAAATATTGAATTATTAATGGTGCAATAATATAGTTTTATATGACGGAAAGTGTGAGTAATTTAATTAAAATATCTTAATAAGTCTTTAACCTGACTCATTTTTTTCGCGCGGTGCGTTTGAAACTCCATCAAAATGGATGGATTTTAATGATCCCGGAGAACCTACTGCGGTGACAATATGATAAATTTTCAAATATAGTTGAGGAAACATACAAACTACACGCTGTTAGTTTTTACGACACCTTAGTGTTAGAAATACCTCATTTTGTAAATAATGTCCCTCTGGAGTGCATACACGTACCATATCCCATGTAAAAGGGCTGGTATTTTTAGGCAAATATCTCCGAAAGTAATGTGGTAAGGGGTTGAATTTTTGGTGTCATTAGAAAGTTGAGATATTTTCTTTTATAATGAGACCAAACTTATTGATTTCTAGGTAAAATGATATTTCGCTCAAACTACCGTAATATATAAGCAGTGCTTCTGATTAGGGATCATTAATGTACATTTCCCTCCTTCATTTGTGATACCATATCATTGAAAGTAAATTCTGGGAACCGTTCTTTTATGTTCACCTTTTACTCCTTAAACACGCGAAAACTCCGCGGAGGAATAATTTCAAGGTCTATTTTCAATTCAAATCGCAAAAAAAACTGTAATTTGGAGAGTCGACCCCAAACTCAACCTGCCAGGAAATTGCTTGTAACTCAATCGTTCTGCTGATCCATGCCGTACCTCAAAATTACGCGTGTTTGTGCTGTGTTCCAAATGTGCCGTAATGACTCGTGTGTAGTGCTTGTTGGGAAAATGAGAGAGAAAATACTTTCAACGTTCGAGTAACATCCTAAGCGAGTCCACAGCTTTTTAGAAATGTTTGAAATTTCTTTGCACGCCAAGGTTCTTGGAAGATAGGTCACGGCACGGTTGGGACTATCACAAGCCACCATTTTGTTTCTTATAATTGAGCTCTCCAGTTGATGGCGTATTCTGGGCAAGGTCGAATGCGTTCTCGATTTTTTTATTACCAGCTTATCATGTCTTTGACCGGAGTGACTCTATCGCGATATTTAAAGAAATCGTTCCAATAATGATTGATCTGTTGGTGAATGGGTACGCTCAGGTCGGAAAACCCCCGTTAGTGGTGAGGGTGTTCGTTTATCTGGGCGACCATCACTCAGTGGCTCCCGTCGTGGCGCGTGCTCGCCGGTGCGTCGGTCGTGCTCGCTTACGGATTCCGACAGTCAATTTTCCTCCTATTTGGGCTGACATTGTTATATTTATATAATAACTGTCCTTCGGGTCTCGGTCGGATACGGCGGAAATTATTCAAGCCCAACATTTGATTGGAAGGCTGAATTAACTCATTCATTGGATTTTTTCTACTATGAACTATTCCGGACCAGACATTCAAATAAATAATACTTAATACTCTTAACTAAAGAATTTTAATGCCTAAAGCTCGTTGTTGAGCATGACGAATGCTATTTACCTTTAAAAAATATAATTAATATTGCGTTTATATTTATTTACTCCTTTTGCCTCGTTGATTTATTATTTAAAGAATTTGTAGTTCGAAAATGCGCTGGCTTAAAAATTAGAATCAATTATTATCGCAATATAACGCAAGTAGTTTTTTGGAATAACATGGAATTGAGAATTAAAATTAGCTAAAACGGGTTAGCACACAGAATCTAACATCAATATTTCTGTTTATTTAATCGGTATCGCTTTATGTTTGCAGACGTTATGGTTTCCTAACTCTACGATCAAGACCTTCAGAATTAGCCCAATTTTCTCTTTGTAGTTACCGCTATTCTGGGTCGAGAAAAAGTTTCTTTAGAAAGATGTCATTAACTTTTCTTTGGATAATTGAAAAAGTTTGTAGCATGAGAATTGCACTACATACATGTGTCTGTAATTTATAATAATTTCATTGCCATTAAGCTAAAAATTGTCCAGTTGTTAATTTTTAAAGTTCCTTGAGCTTAGAACTTAAGAAAATTGTCTTCAATACCCTAATGCCAGACAAAACATTATAAAATTGCTGTAACCCATTTTGCTCTGAGAGTACTGGTTCTTTTGTTATTAGAGCAAAAACTCTAGCATCCATAAAAAATAATCCGACTGTAGGTCTCAAGGCCCGTACCCACCTGACATACCTGCCATCTCATGTCCCCTTCATAGAGTACTGAGGTCAAGAGATAACAAATGTGCTCCTTGCATGAAGTTAAGAGGCGTCAATTTATGACCATTTCTGCGATGCTAATTTCCCTCGAGACTACTTATGGATTATCTGGGGCCATGAAGGTAAATGTGCTTCCGGCCCCGGTGGCGGCGGGGTAAAGTCCTCGCCTGTCAACCCTAGGGTCGCGGGTTCGAGTCCCGCCTGGGTAAAATATTTTCTGCCCAGGACATGGGTGTTTGTGTCTCGTACGTTGTTACTGTTATTCACCCGACGTAAATTGGCCCATTGTGCTGTATTCGGGGTAGTGAAGATAAATAAATAAATAAATAAAACTGCTGTTATCAGCCTTTATTTTATTCGTTATTTTGGCTTAGATCGGTTAATTAATACCGAGGGTTACCTAATTTCAAAAACAAGTGTACACCGCGTTTCCATTTCAGCCATTTCTAACCATTACCATCCATTTCTGTCAATTTTCGACATTTTCTATCCATTTCTGTCCATTATTATCCATTACTGTCCATTTCTAACCATTTCTATCCACTTCTGTCCCTGTCTATCCTATCTGTCCATTCCTGTCCATTTCTAACCATTTCTATCCAATACTAGCCATTTCTGTCCATTTATGTCCATTTCTATTCATTTCTGTCCATTTGCAACCATTTCTGTCCATTGTTATCCTTTTTGCGACCATTTCTATCCATTTCTGTCCATTTCGCGACCATTTCTCAACAAGCGTACACCATTTCTCAACAAGCGTACACCATTTCTCTGTGTTGCATACCCCTCGATTAATGCATTCAACCCCCTCCATAGTCTGGTGAATTCAGTGTCTATTCATATCATGACGGCTACGGAAAACTATTTTTCCTATTTGTAATGGCAATTAGTGTGCAGCGCAAGCAAGAGAGTTGAAGTTAAATGCCCTTAGAATGATGGTAGTATCAGATTCACCGTGAAATTCGAAAAGAGCATCCACATTGTTTGTCATATCGTGACACATTGGCACTCAATAAAGGGGTTATATTCGTTAAGTGCATCGAGCTTTCCTATGAAATGCATAATGTTGTAGGCGTCCTGATATCAGTTGATAACTTGCTTCAAATGTGGAGCAAAAACAAGTAGTCAATTTAATTTTTGGATAAATGTTGCTTGTCTCTGGAATTAATGATTAAAGTGAAAGTGTTGCGGTGAATTCACGAGGTTTCAAAATGACTCTCAAAAAGTATTTTATCGCTTTAATTCCTTTTTATCCTCATTTTTTCATAGTATTAAATTCAAAATGTTTCGATTGGGTCGTTCGCCTTTTTACTGTCATGTTTTATGTAACATTTCCTCATAATTTATGTCATCGTTGCTCTGAAATTGAAACCCCTGTACATAATGTACGGAAAAATTAGGAATTAGGGTGGACCAAATTTTCAGTGTCGAAAATGTAAGGCCTTGAAATTTATTTTTTTCCTTTTGATAACAAAGTAACGTGTATGATATTTGGAAAAATGAAACGATTAACCTCTGGCAACTAGTGCCGCAGGGGTGCCAAAGTTGCAAATTTTAAGCCTGAGTAGTTGTATTTTCTTCATAACTCGGTACATATTGTAAGTATCGATGCTAATTTCCCTTGAAAGGTATATCATTCCATCAATACTATTCATTCCTCGCCTAGGAAGTAGTGACCTCCGTTATGCTCATTTATATGCCCACACATGCCTGCACTTTCACTTTGTCAGGTTTTATTTGCGAGCACGACTCTCTGGTTACCGTAAACTATTTCCTCGAACGCAGCGTCATTTCACCGAAAAAAAATTGAGAATTAAAAAAAAGTCACGAGTTGAACGGAATAGGTTAGGAATTACTACGTTAATTCTGTGTTTTAGAGCTCGTGACGTGAAATCGGAAAGTCTCACGGTTCCCCCGATGTTTAATTTCTCTGTGCAAATTTCATTCCGCTTCTCTTCTGTTGAAGGTGAGGGAGGCGAGAGGCGGCAGTGAGGGAAGGGAGAGAATGAGCGAGGCTGAGGACCCCGCTAAAACAACAAGTGTGATGTGTGTGACATTTTGGGCCATTTTCACTGGGAAGGGCAGGGAAAAGGGAAGGGATGGAGTGTGGGGGGGGGGGGGGAAATGCCCTCCTCCTGTTTCACATCCATCCGGAGACGCGGAATGCGAACTCGCGGCGGTTGGTGGTGGGTTTGGGGGGGGGGGTGAATGGTGGGTGGTGAGTGAGGGAGGGAAGGGAGAAAGGTGGGAAGGAGAAAGGCTGTTCTCCGCTCAATATTCCCTTCAACCGGCTGGAGAGGGAAGGATGGGGAGACCAGCGGGTGCGGAGGGAGGATTGGGGGAGGAGGGGTGGAAAGGGGGGAAAGGAAGTTCGGAGGCAGAGGGGTGAAGTGATGACGTGGCCGTGATCGACCGGGTTTTCGTGTTTAATCATTTTTTTGCGAAGGCGAACGAACACGCTAAATAATTTACGAGGGTGCCAAATATCCAGATTTTCCGTGATTTATAAATATTTGCGGACCCATCGCGAACGTAGGTTGTGCTGTGGAGCAGCCTAATGAAGTCAAATGGCCGTCGAGCATTCCATAGTCCATGCGTTCTTCTTGTTCACGGAGGCCCATCCTGTTAAATCGGCTTTGAACTTTTACGATGATCCCGAAGAATGTTAAGTTAGTCCGAGCGAGATAGTTCCCTGGTCATAACAGAGACCATATTCGATTTATACGTTTTAATTTCCCCAGCTGTAAGACACATCAGTTTAATATTGCGGTATTGACGGTCCAATTATATAGTTTTGTGTGGCCGAAATTATAAATTATTAAATGAAAATATCTAAATAAGTCTTTAACCTGACTCATTTTTTTCGTGCGGTGCGTTTGAAGCTCCTTCAAAACGGAAGGTTTTTTGTGATCCCGAAGAATTTACTGCAGTGACAATATGATTAATTTTCAAATATAGTCGAGGAAACATACAAACTATACACTGTTAGTTTTTTACGACATCCAAGTGTTAGAAATACCTCATTTTGTAAATAATGTCTCTCTGGAGTGCATACACGTACCATTTCCCATGTAAAAGGGCTGGTATTTTAGGCAAATATCTCCGAAATTAATGTGGTAAGGGGTTGAATTTTCGGTGTTATTAGGAGGGTAAAACATTTTTCTTTATAATGAGACCAAATCCATTCATTTCTATGCGAAATGATATTTCACTCGGACTATCTAGAAACACTTGAATATAATTATGTACAATTTTCCGCAAAGAGAAAAACTTGAACGACCTTGGTTTCGGTGTCATTTTCATCATCTTCAATGTTGCACATAATCCGCGTATCTTATGCGTAGCGAACGTGTTTTCTGAATCAATGCTATTAATTATATTTTTTGTTTGCCGCGTACACACGATACGTTGATATGCAGCCTACCTTTCTATCCGAGATTTTTCGTCAACCGTTTTCTCGTCGATATTTGCGCTTGTGAAGAGATATTTTCTCCCCGCAACATATTTTCACTCTAGGTCATATGCTTTGACGAGATAAAATGCAACATCCTCTCAGAATAGTGTTTGAATAATTCATCGATCTTCATCATTTTATCACAGCGCCTCCCTAAATTCTCGCGACAGAATATTCTCATTGAGGAAATGGTGGCAAATCCTCATGTGTTTTTGTGGCTCTAAGTCCAGTCTACTGCCATTGGTTTGTTACTTATAATTCAACGTCGCGGATATTCTATGATCTCTTTGTTTCTAAGTCGAGGAAAAAACAGCGTCGGAATGAATGAAGTTATGAGAAGCACTTTGTTGGAAAGTTTGATTGAGTTCGATTAAATGGTTGAGGAAAGACAAAGCTAGTGCTGTTTTGCTGCAGCTAGACTTCGTGCAATAGGGACATGTTGGATTTCAATACTCCATTATGTATTGTGTAGAGAGAGACGCGATTCTTCCAAAGAATCTTCTTGAATGTAAGGTGCTTATTGCGATTGACCAAAAAGGATACCTGTTTGAGAACACGTCAATATACCTCAGTTGCGATGTAAGAAAATATTCTGACGCTTGTATTTTGATTTTTCTGTGAGATTAAAAGCTACATATGTTAACTGAAGTAATCTCAGAATGGAAATAAGTTAACGAGAAAATTGGTACTAAGTATAATAATGTGACGGATTAGGGACATCGGAATGAGAGGTGGGCGATGTGAGTTGAAGGATGAGTTTCCCTGAGTTTACTTTCTGTGCTTGTCGTTAAAATTATTTGTGAAGGAAGTTAATTTTAATGACTCCGCGAAAGGTATAGTGCGCATTAATTTAGCGGGGCACAATGACTGTGGCAGTCAAAAGAGGTTCTTACTCCAAAAAATCAGGTAGCAAATGACTCGTCAATATATTTTATTTTAAGCTAATGGCAGCGGAATATGCTCAGTTTGCTCCTGCTCAGCAGAATGCTCAGTTTGAATGCTTGTAATGACAAATAATTTTCCTTACTTATCAGTGGCTGGTTCCAGTGCTACATTAGTATTAAAATAGGAATATTTATTGCTCAAAAACTCGCATTTCAACACATTTTCCGAATTTCATGGACGTCTAGTTTGTGGCTCCGTGTCTGTTTGAATTCCGTCTAGTGACGCACGCCACGAAATGTCGATATTCTCAAGGAATATTCCTCTCTCCATACATTTTCCCAAAGCGTAGAAGTTTCCTTAACTTCCATACTATATACTGAGAATCAATGGAAAGTTTCAATATTCTAGCAAGCTTTTGACTAACATTCATCTTGACCAATCTAATCCCGCAGTTAATTTTGTTTGAGTTAGACAATGCCGAAATAATATCTTATTTTGGAGCAGTAGGGAAACCAGCGCAGAAAATCGGTTTGAATGGTTGGCTGGAATTGGTTTGGGTTGAAATATGTAGATGTCCTTATCAACAGGCTTCTCTTTGACCTGGAAAATGATCTATAAATACACAAAGGCGACGGAATTATCCCATTTCATTTTACTCTTAAGGTTATCACAGGCATTGTGAGGAATATATTTCGACTTCTCAGTGTTTTTTAAAACTTAAATTCGGAATGTAAATTCAAATAAATGCAATGTAAATAGGATGTAATGAAATTTTAATTCGGATTATCACATTTTCCGAATATGCACTTCCGGCCCCTCTCTCCTATTTGCATTCACGGTTGAGGAAAGACGAATTTAAACATTATAATCATCGATTAGCGTTTTCAGTTTTCCAGGGTGGCGATTGTCAGGAAAAACCGGAAAAACCTGGAATTGTCAGGGAACTTTGAATTTCTGGAAAAGTCGGGGAATTCTCGTAACAGTCACGGAGAAACTGGAAGAGGAATCCTTTTTATTTTTCTACCATTACGTTTATCGGCCAGTCTTTCCCGCACTTTATTTCACCAACTTAAACTAACGTTCCTCGCTGACTTGCATGGAGTAAGCACCGTCAATTCGTGGAGCATTCAGTTGTGAATCTTAGTTATGTAGTTGTGAATTAGACATACAATGTACCCCTTTTGCATATCCTTATATCGATATTTGCCTAGTTGTGTTAAAAATCATGATCACAATGCATTACGCTCATCATAAGAAATCCGAGGCTATGTTGTTCGGAAAATTTTACCTCGCGATTTTTTTTGAAATTCCGAAACTCAGGTCAAGAAGTAGCCGGAAAACACTAGCTTATAATAAATACATGCTTGCAGTTCTAAAAATACGAGACGATGATTAGAAAATTGAAAACATTTAATTCGGCAGAAAAGTATATTCCAATAATAGGTGCTCTTTTAGCGATCGGTCAGGGAAATAGGTAAATCCATCAGGGAAAAGTCAGGGAAATGTCAGGTAATTAGAAAATTGGATATCAGTAGCCACCCTGTTTTGCGTTCTGTGGCTTAACTTAAACTTGAGTAATTTTTCCTTCCAATATATGTGTATTGACTTCCAACTGTAATGAACCTGATTGGGCACGTGTCTCCGCAAAGCACTCAGCAGTCATGACACCGCCCTCGCAAACTGCTCCTCTTTATTCTTCCATATTCCGAATGGAATGCCCCGCCCGTTGGTGTGTATTTTGCGGGGGAGGGGAGGGGGGCGGAGTAGGGGTTTAAGGGCTCGGGGAGCGCCCGTCATATCGCTTTTCGCATCAGGGAGACCGGGCGGGCGACCTTGCTTGACCTGCGTGGGCGGGCCCTTGCGCGACGACCGTGAAATGATGTTCAGGCATTTGGGATTGAGATATCTTCTAAAGTGCCTTGGGGATATGCGATGGAGCCCTTTTATACCCTTCGTCTATATTACGAATATTATGTGGCGGGTTAAATGATTCATTTGCGTGACCTTGCCGTGAAATTCCAGTCCAATGCGCTGAGGCTTACTCCCCCGTGCGATTTCGTCGATTTTCGAGTCGTTTAAAGACTGGGGCTTTCACGTGCACACATGAACACATCTTAAGTCGTTAGATTTTGGGTGTATGGAATGAAAAACACAGCCGTGTATGATAATCATATGAGACTGAATTCATTTACTTGATAAGTACCAAGTAAACATTGAGTAGCTCTCCATTCTTTCACGTGGTAAGTACTGTAAAAAATAATGTGAGATTCTGCCATGAATTATCTTTGTTTGGAAGAGTATCTCCATGAATTAGTTTAAATGCGTTCTCACTCAGTTTATTGCGCATAATTTTGTATGAAAGTTTAGATTTTGAACTAGCATACCAAAGAATATTTTATTGAGGAATCATTGGTCAGATTTTGGTGAAGAATTGTCTCTCGGAAGGGAGTGGGTTTTTCTTCGTCACGAGAAGTATGAGCCTTTAGTTCGTAGTATCCGTCCAAAAATGATACTGATGCTATTGAATCGAGGACGCACACCCTGATTTTGCTCATGCGATTATGGTATTTCGCCATGCTTTCCTTTTCAGAGTGCAGAAAATCCATTATTCCCGAGAAAAAGGAGGCGATGACGTGCTTTCCGCACCTTCACATTCTTCAGCTTCTTCGTTTCCCTCGGTCACGTGCTCATCTTCCCTCGCCTCACGCGCCCCGCAAGTTCCCTCTCGTGCCGTCGCGACGGCTGAGTCGGCCATTTCGTCTACTGACATTTTCACTCGACGAGCAAGCAATCGGTGACCTTAAGAACGCGTTAGCACGCATTTTTATCCCTATTCATTCGACAGATTTTAAGCTATTCGGGACTAGCAACGAAGTTCCACTTTTACGGAGTCACCCGCAATGCGCGATTGTGCAAAATTCTATAGAGAAAAAAAATCATCCGCCTTGACCGGAATCCGAACCCGGATCCCTCGACTTATGGCCGAGTGCTTTAGTCAGTTAAGATAACGAGCTAAGCTCGTCCTCTCCCCCTGTGGATTTTAGTGACCTTTATGGGACCAGATGTTCTCGACTGCCGGACATACATTGTAACAACGAGTAGGGGTAGACGGGGAGTATTGAGATGACGGAACCCACGCTTCGACCAGATTGGTCCGAATTGACCATCCATTGGTCCGGCGGGTCCCTGATTTGTTCACGTACGCCGGCTGACCGCACGTCGGCTACTCATAAAGGGAGTCGGGGGATACCCAATCCCAATATTTTGGGTCACGGGCTCCTCCGGTTCTCAAAAGATGTGCGGTAAGTTTTCGCAAAAGCGAAACTGACGGGTACTCGTCTGACGTTGTTGGGGGAACCCAACAGATACGAGGACTGCGGGGAGGCGGAGGCCCATTGTCGTCCTTTTGACGTCAATCCGTCTCATGGAGTCGGACTCCCAGGGGTTGTGGTTCGCTAGCCCTTTCCCATTACCCTTTTCCCTCTGCCATCTATTCCCAGGCGATAATCGAGAGCTTCAAGACCGGGGGTGTGCTTTTAACCCAGCGAGGAGACTCGGAATGTACGGTGACAACCAGTCGCTACTGTGCGCTGAGCGCCACTGCTAGTCCCGGATAGCTTAAAATCTGTAAAATAGAGTGAACGCCTTGAAGTGTTCATAGTACGACCTATTCATTCCTTTATAATTTCTTTTCTTTCGCCATATTTGCTCGTATTCGGTTTCTTTCGTAATATTCGGTCAGCCACTTTGCTTTTGGCTATGACTTCAATTTCGCTATCTACGACCTCGAAAACTTGGGGACACTATATTTCGCTGTCATGGGCTGTTTTCTACATGTTTAAGGAATTCGATCCCAGTGTGCGTGCATCGCTCACGTGCGAAGTGTTCCTCGGACCGCTTTCAATGCGTACAGCCGTCGTCGAGTCGAGAGGAGTGCGTGGGTTGTGATGCGGCGTCGGTCCTCGTCCTCGGCGCTCCGCTTCCGTCGCAGACGGGAGAGAAAGGATTGGATTGGATATTTGGTGAGGCGACCGACGGCTAAGGTTATTTGCGCCATAGGGGATAGGTAAGGGTGAATAGAAACTCGGCGTCGGCATTCGCCTGCTCTTAACGAAAGGCGCCAAGGGGACCCATGTTTGACGTCTCATCCGACAGACGGAGTTCTGTACTTGAAGTGCCCTCCACAAGACACTCAAGTAGGGATCGGGTTTCCTGTGAAAAACATCTTCCTCTGCAGGGATTTGAACCCTGACCGTCCGTATGGTGAGCCAGTACTCTAGCCTCCACACCAACCCGGTCCCCGCGAGAGAGAAGAAGAGAGAAAACGGAAAGATGGTAATCCTCCGGCTCGCGCTGTCGGCGGCTTGTAAGCGATAGGGGCTCGCTCTGGTGGGAGAGCGGGGTCGCGGGAGTGATGATCTTCGCCTCCTCTGCCCGCAAGCCATACGACCGCTCGTGTGAGTGTGACACCCTCTCCTCGCACTCCCCCCGGTCGCGGGGAGCGGCGAGTGGGAGGCGAGTGGGTGCAGTCGCGCTTAATTGGCGGGGAGGATCTCACTCCCCCGCCGGCCCACAGGATTTTTGTGGCCGCTCACTGCTCCTCGGAAGCCGGAAAAGGAGACGCCGGGGGTCCGAGGGTGGTCGTGCTCCGCTCTCTCTCCTTGCAGAGGGATCGCACGCAAGAGTGTCCGCCGTCTGTGACCGGAAGGTTGCAATCGGTTCCTATCCCGACAAGGGGTCTTGATGCTTGCTCATGGACGGCTGTTGGGGACCGACTGATACGTGTCTTCCGTCGAGTAAAACCTTAAAATTAATCGTCTATAAATGGTTTTGAAAATGATTTTGTATTTTCTCGGCGAATATTATGTGTGAAATTCTCTCGGGATTCACACCGGGGTAAATTTTTGGCTGCTGCCAATGTTTCGATGGATCACACTTCCATCGTTATCAGGGTAATGACTATGTTTATGTCTGCAAAACATTTAATTGATAATGAACATGTTCCTAATTTTAATCTGAATGTGTTACATTTTGGGAACAAAGGTGGCAAATTAGATTTTTTTGTAAACTTGGAAATAAGGACATATCACAGGTTGTACAAGGAGAAGATGGTAAACGAAGTTGTTCCTATGAACTCGCCTCTTTTTTCTGTAAGAGTTTCCCCTCCTCCTTCTACCGAATTATGTTTTAAAACACTGACCTTGCTTCCTCCCAGTAAGCTTGCACATATTAACCTTACTTCCGTCCCCAACCTCTTTTCCTAATTCCGCTTCTCAATTCAAACTTCCGTCCCCCCCCCCCCCTCCTCTGGCTCAGGGTATAAATGTGTGAGAGTGATGGCCTCGTCGTTTAGTAACCTCTTGAAAATGACGCTATTGCGTTGAAACCGGTTGAGGATAATAAACCGTGTGGAAGAGTACCAAGTTATTTCATTCCAAACCGAGTAAAACCTTGCTGTCGGTCAGGTATTCGAGAAAGATGTGTTCAGAAATGATTTTTAATTCTTCACTAAGGAAGAGAAAAATTCAGGGATGAGAAAAGGTTTGAGGTAACATATTGGCGGCAGTGTCTTCATTTTTAATTTAAATTTTAATTACCCTGTAAACTTAATAAACGAAGACTTTTAAAGTAACGTACCTCGGATGTTATGGGGAAGATTAAAAATTATCTCTTGTAATTTGGCTCTTTTCTCTTATCCTCATTTACTATTGTCTCTAGCTGAAATGTACCTTTACTTTTGGACGGAATTGGCATATGTGTGCCTCATGCCCTGGATATAATATTCGTTTCACTGTATTTAAATGCGTTTGGCTTATGAATACATAGTATTTTGTATGTTTTTTCCAGGCGCAGCAAAAATATTTCTATCCCAGTTAATTTATTCTCCCTTTTTATTTGCTGTCTGCCAGTAAAACAAAAATTCCTAGTAATGAGTTCCTCCGAAACCCTTTGTGACATTACAGATATGCTTACACATTTAGGGATTATAGGAATCGACTACAAACCTACCTACAACCCTACCAAACACGCCTATAGAAAAACACAAAGAGCCGGTGTCATATGTTAGTTACGGCTCCCTGTTGTGTTTTTATTTCCTCGATATCGACGGCTACCATTGAGAGTGCAGCCGATTGTTACCTTAAGAAGATGTCAGCGCGCCGGCCTCTCATTTCTCTCTTCCGATTTTCCTTTTGACTGTTGTTGCGATGTAGCGTGGCTGAAGAGATGTTGGCTGCACTGCACCGCCGTGTCGCTGTCAAAACCGCGAGAGGGCAGTGTTTTTGAATGAACTGCCCTGCTGAAAAATTCCTTAGAAGCTGTTCTGTAGAACGTAAGGAATTCTAGAGATATTGACTCTTTTTCTTCAGAACTTGTTCCTTTACTAAGGATCTGTACGGAACATGAGAGCCTGACTCTACAGAGCATATATTCTGTAGAGTTATTTTCTGTAGAGCAAAATAACTCCTTACAACCTGTTTTGTAGAACTTCAGCAACTCTACGGAAATATGGGAGGTTTCCGTTGACCCAGTTCCTTTGCTAAGGATCTATATGGAGAGTTGAAGGGAATTCCACAGAACGTCCTCAGGTATTCTGCAGAACGTCGTAAAGAATTCCGTAAAGTGGCGTTTCAATACTTAAAGGAATATTTACAGAACTTTTTAAGAAATTCCGTAGAAGTATTTATGAGGAAAATATTACAGAATTTTTTAGCAGGGTGGTCGAGGCCTCGTATGCGCGAAATCGAGTGTGATGAGGAGGCGAGAGATGTTTCCAGACGCGACTCAAAAGAAATGGCATTTATTCCAGCGGAGTTTCTGCACTTTCCTCTTAATTTGAGAGTTAAATGAGTGTTGTGGAGTTCTTTTGAGGAGGCGTTTGAGCTTAAGAGTAGGTGGATCCGAGCGAGGGCGTGTGTGGAAAAGGAACGACGTTTCCGACGGACGGCCTCTTCTATGGCGTCGCTCCGCAACAAGTGCGTCCCTCTCGACAAATACTTGCCCACTTCACTCTTACAGGCCATCTCCATTCACGGCGAAGTACAGATGAGAAAGAAGCATGTGACAGCCGAAAAATATTCTTTTTCCTGAAAATAACTTGTGATGGTCTGAGAAAATAAATTTATTCATTCTCTTTTTAGAGGCGTGAAGGCCAACCGTTGCAGGCACTTAAGTATCGTGGGAATTAGTTTTTTTCCGTTGAACATGAGTTCCATCCCGCTGTTGTCAATTTCCCGGCGTGGTGACTTATAGGTCGCAGGCTCTAAATCCCACCACGTGCATGGATGCAAAATTTGTTCTAAAATTAACTCCTGCGACTTGACGGTTTCGCATAGTGTTAGCAGTAGGAGTATCTTCAGGTGAGATCCTCTACCTTATGAATGGTCGTTAGTTTCGTTCTGTGAGGTGTCATTTTGAAAACTTGGAAGAATATAATTGATTTGAATAAAACTCATGGCCTCACGGGTTTTTCTGCTAATTAATGAACAATGACCCGTTGAGGCAATCAACTCAAGTTTCATTTCTTTAGAATTCTCTTAGTACATAAATCCTTTAGCTTCATGGAATTTAGAGCCCAGATGAAATCTACTGATGAACACTAATCCAATCTATTAGATGTTCAGCTTGGCTCTTGTTCACAAGGTAAAAAGCCATAATAATGTGTCCGACATTTTTATATCCAAATCATTATTTAGTTAACCAAACTAAACTAAAACTAAAATAGCGCCGTAATGGATTTTTTTGTTCCTATCATCTTTAGTTGGGAAAGAAACGAAGGATTTCCCTCTGGCTAGAACAGTTACAGAATCGAGCTTCAGAAGCGTCATTTAAAAAACACGTGCCTATTAAGGATGGCACTGAAAGGCAATACAAAAAAATTAAACAAAAAGGCTTCCAGAAGAGAATCGGAGAAGGAAAGAAAGTAGAGAAGCCTTGCAGAAGGGGCCGAACGAGGAGTCGATTCGTACGCGAGGAGTATGAAAGAAGGAGTAGGAGACGGTGCCAAGGATTACCAGTTTTTTTGTGACAGTTTTGACGAAAGTATAATCATGGGAGGCATTCTAATTCCGCGCAAGCTTTTAAAGAAAACAATTTAGCGCCGGCAGAATGAAATGAAACGGGAATAGATTCCTAAATGAGAATATATTTATCGAAGATGAAGAAGAAACGCTAATCGAAACTGATGAACTGAGAAACTGTCCTACGAGAGAAAATATAACGTTGCTCTTTCACATTTTTGTCTCATTTTCCGAGTGTTGTCGTTTTAAATGTCAATTAAATAACAGCGAGTTTTTTGATGTTCCGAACGGGCTTCCCCCTAGAGAGATTTTAGGGAAGGGTCTCGCTTATATATGTAACTGGCTCGGTATATAATAATTTTATTTGATTAAAAATTTGAATTTCTCTGATAGAGTTGTTCATTTTCCAAAAATGCGTAAATATGTATTTAAAAAAAAGCATCATAAAATCTAGGTCTTTTTTCAACGCATTCCTGTCTGAATCAATGGCAATATCTCCATTCACTAGTGAATCGTCTGCGAAGAGGTGGAGGTTACTATTTACCACGATATTTATGTCATAAATGAGCAAAAGGAATAATGAGGGTCCGATGACGTTTCCCTGGGGTACTCCTGATATGACCTCAACTGTATCTGAACTAATGCTATCTAAAACTTCTTTCTGATTCGGCCGCTTAAGGACTCTTTAATCCAACATTTTACGTGGTAATGTAATCAATATGCTTTCCACTTCACGAGTAACTTTGCGTGAGAAATTTTATCATACGTTATTATTTTCAAGTAAAAGTATCGGAGCACAGTGAGAGTGTCTTTTTTCTCGAGACAAGGATATCGTGAACAAAGAGAGCCAACTGGGTTCCGCAATAAATCGCACCGTACCTCTCCGCGTCCATTTTGTCTTAACAGTAAGCCTTGACTAGAAGCCGTAAATAGGCACATAGATATAGTGCTTCTAGTTTTGGCTATCAAGATACTCATTGATCGACCTGACAGTTATAAATTTCCATATCCTGCTCGGTGTGGAAGTGGAGTAAAATGGTCTGTGACGAACATCCTCTTCCTTTTCGCCGTTCTTATATTGAGGCCTTATGTGTGCGCTTTTCCAGTAGTTGCTCCCGTGATGTAATTTTGAAAGTTTTATGCATATTCTTTATGAAAATTCTTTACAAATTTTGGTGGAAAATCAATCGGGTCTAGGCAATTTTTAGAAGTTAATAGTTTTCAGGTGACTGCCTATGCCATGACTTGTATTATCCGGACTAGCCGAACTCGGTTTTGGCGTAACCTAGGTATGGTCTCGGCTGTATTCTGTGTAAAGATGCTTTGAAAATGGAATTAAGGATATTATTTTTCGAAGTCATTTGCTAATTCTCGTCGATGGTTTTGAATAGTTTTACCGTCACATCATACCTCAGACCTCTGTTGGGTAAACCAAAAGGCTTTCGGGCCGTCCTGGAATCATTATCCCAATATTTTAGTCTTGAATTCCGATAATTTCTTTAAAAGGCTTCCTTTTACTAGACCAAGAAATTCCGCAAAGACTTACAGAAAGACTGAGTAAGTGGAATAAGGAGCCGGGAAATTGCAAACGCGTTTTACATCTTTGTTGATTGGGTGGTTTTTCTCATATTTAAGGTAGTGCGAGCGAGATAGTTTAGTAATCATAACAGAGATCATATTCGAATTATGCGTATTGATTTCACCAGCTGTAAGAAACATCAATTAAATATTGTATTATTAATGGTGCAATGATATAGTTTTACATGACTGATATTGTAAGTAATCAAGTGAAAATATCCAAATAAGTCTTCTAACTTGACTCATTTTTTTCACGCGGAACGTTTGAAACTCCTATAAACGGAAGTTTTATTGTGATCCCGAAGAATTTACTGCTGTGACAATATGATTAATTTTCAAAGATAATTGAGAAATCACACAAAATACACGTAGTTGATTTTTTGACGACATCTAAGTGCGGGGAATACCTTAATTTTTAATTAGAGGTCTCTCTGGAGTGCATACACGCACCATTTCCCATGTATAAGGACTGGTATTTTTTGGAAAAAATCTCGGAAAGTAATGTGGTAAGGGGTTGAATTTTTGGTGTCAATGGAAGGGTGATATATTTTTCTTTACAATGAGACCAATGTCATTGATTTGTAAGTAAAATGATATTTCGCTCAAACTACCTGAACGCAACTTTTTACGCTATTGTGACTAGAATTTGAGCGTGAAATGAGGAAACTCGGGAGCAGAAGTCAGCGACATCCTCAGTGCCCGTCGGGCTCATCGCATTCTGCGAACAGTGAGTCGAAGACGGGTGGGTCTTTCTTTGAACTGCTGTCAGCGACAAATTCCGAGTGCAAATAGGGAAAATGTGTCATCGCAGCAAGGTGGCAAATCCTCAGACAGTGTGTCCGCGCATCCCACCGCTTTGTGTGGTCACTTTGCCCGATTACGCGGCAGCGGAGGAAGAGACGGGAAGGGACGATGGACGATGGGCCGTAAACAACGGCAAACGATTTGTGTGACCACCTGTGTCCACTACTCTTTTGCCCTCCCCTCTCCCCCCCCACTTCCGTCGAGAGGGGAGGGGGACGGAAGAAGGGAGGGAGAGGTTGGGGGGGGAGGGGGTTGAGAGGAACTGTGAATGACGACAGGTGCCGCACTTGAGTCGTGGAGATGCTGAATTATGAACGCGTCGACGCAGAATATGAGGTGATAGTGCGCATGCGACATGATGTAGGTCGCCATTCGGCAATTCGAGCGGTGTGTGTTATCGGGCTCCTTTATTTGCTTTTTCACGATGGACTTCGTTTAAGATAGTCCGAACGAGATTGTTCCCTAGTCATAATAGAGACCATATTAAAATTATACGTTTTAACTTCACCAGCTGTAAGGACATCAATTAAATATTGTATTATTAATGGTGCAATAATATAGTTTTCTATGACAGCAATGGTAAATAATTAAATGAAAATATCGAAATAAGTCTTTAACTTGACTCATTTTTCTCGCGCGGGTCGTTTGAAACCCATTCAAAACGGTAGGTTTATTGTGATTCCAAAGAATTTACTGTGGTGACAATATGATTAATTTTAAAAAATAGTTGAGAAAACATACAAACTACACGCTGTTAGTTTTGATACGAAATCCAAGTGTTAGAAATTCCTCATTTTGTAAATAATGTTTCTCATGAGTGCATATACTTACCAGTTTCCATGTAAAAGGGCTGGTATATTTTGGCAAATATCTCCCAAAGTAATCGGTAAGGGGTCAAATTTTTGGTGTCATTAGAAAGTTGACATATTTTTCTTTTATAATGAGACCAAATTTATTGATTTCTAGGTAAAATGATATTTCGCTCAAATTACCTTAAACGATGATTTTTTTCTCTGACAGTGCCAACTAAAGCGATTCTCGGTCATTTAGGTGATGAAATACTAGCTTACAATGTTTTGGGAACCGATTTCATCCACGTAGATGATTTATCTATCAGACTATCTCAATGTTTACGTAAAAGCTTCCGCAACTTGATGAATTTTAAGGATGTGTTTGAGCTTGATGTTGGGTCGAAGTTTCACGGGCGTAGCAGCGGCGTAGATTGCTTCTTCAGTTCATTGAATTGAATGTGGAGGGTTTCGGCCGTTATTGTGCTTTATCCATTGGGGAATATAGGATGATGCATACGAGACGGCCGGAAACCTGCATCTTCAGTTCGCTGACTGCCGAAGCCGACTGATAAGCCCGCGAAACAGTTGTCCCAACACAATGGACCAACGTGGAGGTAGTCCCACGTCTTCTGTTTAAATGTTATCGAAATGTAGTACATATTGAAAACATCCTTTATGCTATTCGATGTTAATTAAAAATAATCGACCGGTTTCGTTACAGAGTTACATCATCAGGTGAAGTCTACAGACGTGGACTCGTTCTCTATAGGTGTATGTATTAACACCTGGGGGATGGTAAAGCCTGAATCACACGATACTTGACCTTGTACAAGTCCGAGGATGCTAGCTAGCATACTAGGACTTGTGCAAGGTCAAGTATTTTGTGATACAGACCAAGCATACTGGAAATCCTGCATGATCGCTGGCATACTAACTGGTATCCTTGTTTTCATAATTGGCGCGGTACTAGTTTGATACTTGCTCCTAGGCTGCGGTCCAAAACTCGCTACGGAATGCTACAATCGCTAAACTCCAAACGCTTCCAAAAAGCGGCCCACTGTCGCTCCAAGTCGTTCCCAAGTTTCCACCAGTGGACCGGTTTTGGAGCGTTTGGAGCAAAGTGTCATGGCGGAATGTCGTACTTTCTAAAGTCTAGAGTGGGAATAATATTCTTAGGACTTCAAATAGCATTGGAGAGGAATCCTACAGAATGATACCATAAGAAACCCTAAATATCTGTGATACTTAGTTAATTATGCCTTGCAGTTGACTAAAATAAAGGATAATAATCTGCAATTGGAAAATTGATACAGCAAGTCTTTTTGCACGAGATCTTTAAATTTTGATTATTCCTTTCCCCAAACTCATTCCATTCATCACGTAGCTGTCTTCCATTTGAAATTATTTCTAAATGACAGTTAAAAGTTTATTCTAGATCCAAAGTAGGTACCTGCTGTCAACATACCTTATGCATTCTAGTTTAATCAGAAATGTTCCGTTGAAATTTGTTATCGAAGTAGGGAGATATCTAGTATCTCCTAAAAAACAACTTCCTCTGTGAGGTTGATAGAACCTGCAGAATTCCTAAAACTGTGAACTGCCTGAGAGACCATAACTGACTGAGATGGAGCAAAAAAATTGAAAACAACTGGAGACAAAAAATGATTAAAAAACCTGTAAAGTCTCATCAAAATCTGGAATCATTGATGTCAAATCACCATTTTCGTTGATTTCAATTAGATTATCTTCTTAATACACACCATTAGATGAGTCACATTCTTCCCTTCAGGTATAAAGATAGGCCTTGAAGGTATTACACACATCATCAGCATACACTACAGATTTTAAGGAGGTTAATCGTCACAAAAACCGAGTATAAGAGGACAAAGAGCTGAACATGGTGGTATTTGCCTGGTAACAGGCAAGGGGTCAAAATAAACAGAAGCGTAATAAAACCTGATCATAAGTCTTTCATTTATTTAAATGTCTTAATTAAAAGCTTAAATGTCTCAAGCAACCTCGTTGCAAATAGTACGTCTGAAAGAGGCGAAGTCCAAATGCAGAAAATATATCGTTTTAAATGCATAATAATAATAATAATGTTTATTGGTCAAAAGTATTCAAGAAATACAAAGACCCCGTCAAGAAAAAGTTCGAGTGTACATAAATATACAAAGCACTCAAGGAAAGTATACATTATAACAGTTTATCATCTGAATATTAGAACACAATGTCAATTCATCAATAGAATACAAAGCATGTAAGGCTAGCCAGGAGTGAATCGCACTCTTGAATTTTGACAAGCTGGTCATTCTGGCTGAAATTGGTAGATAGCTAAATAGCCTGATACCTAAATTAGGCAGAGAATGTTGAGTTTTAGATAGTCTGCTTTGATTAAGGGATAGGAGATTATTATTTCTTGTGCTGTAATTGTGATAGCTCCAGTTGAGTTTGGTATCTATGTAAAACCCAAGAAGTTTTGTTGGATTCTGATTACCTGAGGCGAACTTCATGCTACAGATTAACTTTTGAGTTTTTTCCCTGTTGAAAACAAAACCATTAACCTTAGACCAGTCATCGGCCAATGCTAGGTGATCATCTGCAAATTATGCGAAAACAAATGCATACAAAAACAGTTCATGAAATTAAATCAGTTCTTACCTTCGTACGCTTGTCGGTAAACCTCTTCGTTTACCTCGAGATTAAACATAGTCCCCATCGCTTCATCGTACAGCTTAAGCTCCACCATCTTACAAGTTTGACTTTCCCTCGAGAAATGATTCGCTCCAGCAGACCCTAGTTTCATCCGTGAGCGTTGGGAGCGTGGCGGGAAAGAATGTGATGACATATTTGGTGACGTCAGAGTGTATGTCGTAGCGCTACGGAGCGAATTACGGACCGCTCGGGAGCTCGTTCCAAACGTTACGGAGCGTTTGTAGCGAGTTTTGGACCGCAGCCCTAGTAGGACCTAGTAGCCGCCGACCAATCACCTTTGCTCTTTGCAATACGGTTGTCAAATTTTTGATGTCAGCGCCTCCATAGTCCCTCGTGACAATTACAATTTCCCGCGATCAAATAAACAACTCAAACCTCACAACAAGACACAATGGCTTGCGTACCTGAGGCAATTGAGGTTGAGGAATTGAGGTTGCAGCGGTTAAAAGCCGTCGTCTTCGTTCGAAATCATCCATTTCGTTCGTTAAACTCCTTCCGCGACTGTACTAGGTCAAAGATCTACCAAACAGACCTTGTGCAAGTTCAAGTATCGTGTGATAGCTCCTAGGAAGACTTTAAGCGTGCTAGGTTTCGTACTAGAAATCCAGTACTCGCTAGCATCCTCGGACTTGTACAAGGTCAAGTATCGTGTGATTGAGGTTTAAGGGTTGGAGAAGGGAGGATGGCGTGATGCAGAGAAACTACGCGCTGAGAAAAAAATAACCATGCCTGTAAACAATTGATCCAATCCTACTTTCTTCTCATGCGATGAGAAATATCACCGAATGTGGTAAGACATCTGAATGCCCTACTCTTACGCCCGACGCCACCTCATTTTTTTCTTCACTTTCTCGCTAGAAATAGACGATGACGTCACCCGGGCGTAAGAACGACCTCGATTCCGGGCATCTGTCCGCCGCGGCCCGCCCCATGCGTAACACCGAGGGAGGTGTTCACCGCCCCCGCCATTATGGGTGCGACCCGCAGTGCGATTCGCATGCGGCGGCTTCCGGCGTCGTCCTCGCGGTGACGGAGTGCCGTCAAGGCGCCTGTTCGAATTCAGGAGCGGGATGAATTCAGAATTGTCGACGATGAAAATGCCCGAGACGGAGACGCCTGACGCCCGATTGCCCTCTACGATTGTGCCTTACTCACGGACTTCGAGATAACGAGCTTGCCGAAAGACAACACATCCCCAGCGCGATAAACCACTCAAGGCCAGGACTTGGCTCTTTCTCGAATGAAGAAGCACTTGGTCTCGGGGAAATTCGGTTTCTTCTTTCCCAGCGATGAGCGCGAACGTACTTACCATTTGGGAACGATATTTAGATATTTTTGTTGGTAATGGTGACATGTCAGTTCACTTCCTGCGAAAGTCATCACAAAAATGCCATACCTAGACTGTGGGTGGGGTAAACATAAAATGTTCAGATGCAGTAAAATATCTTGAAATTACCTTAACTTCTGATATATCGTGGGGATTACACGTACAAAACATGTAGCGCAGCATTAAAGAAACTAGGTTTTGTTAAACGTATAATAGGAAGGTCCTCGGATGAAAAAGTAAAAGAGAGATGCTACTTCGCTCTGGTTAGTCCACACCTCGAATACGCCGCGAGCATTGGAGACCCTGGTCAAATAAATTTAACCAAAAAAATTGATAAAATACAAAGGAAAGCAGTGCGCTTGGTTAAAGACTGCTACGAGCGTACAGTCACTTCAAAAAGTATCGCGACACACTACGCTTGCGGTTCGTATAGGTCAGTTGTTGAACCCCAAATTACGTTGGCTATCCTGGGTCGTCATGGGTGACTATGAGAAACGTCTGGTACACTACGGCATATATTCTAAATCAAGTGGGACTAAACCCCGACAGTGCTATGGACTTCGTTTGCGTTGGAAGGCTAACACTGAAATGAATTCACAGCGGGGAACAAGGGTATTCCTAACTCAGAGGCATCGTAATCATACTCGGCAGTTCTCTTACGAAGAGGAAAGTGAAAAGAGCGTGGATGAGTCAGTATTTGCCTCAATGATGGATTCTCCTTTGACGGTTGGTTGCATACCAACTCTTAGAAGGGATTTTAGACTCGAGTGTAGTTAAGAAAACAGTGCTTAATATATTTCACGAAGCAGGCCTGCGACCCTATCGTCCGGCCTGGAAGCCAAAATTGACCGAGGACCAGAGGGCTGCCCGTTTGGATTCTATCACAAAAAATACCACCAATGATTAATCCTTCGGGACCTCACCATGTTCAGCGATGAAAAGTTTTCCCAGAGTAATGGAGACGGAAAAATTAGCCTGTGGCATCCAAGAGGAACTCGATAACTAAAATCACTGATAATTTTAATCGCCATTTTACTTGTGGTTGTTTCACATATGCATTGTAGCGTTTCTTTTTTTTTTTAACAATTACGCTATTACTTATTTGTGACTTAATAGCGATATGTGTTCAACAGGTGAGCTGCTGGTAATTAAAGGAGTAAAAACGGTACTTTATCATTTTCAATTCTCCACCTCAAAATTGTTATTTTATTGCATTTTTTATAAATAATCACGAAAATGGTTTCACAACTTTAGGATACTATATACTAAAACATTAATACTGTCCAATGGCTTTAGTCAATATATCTCATAATTGTCCATTAGGCAGTCAACTTAAAATATCAGCCTTTGATGCCCGAAAGGCTCTCTGGTTCGCTGAACTTAGATGATAGCAGTCCCCATTCTCCTTCATACATAGGTTGGAGCTCGTTTTCCCATGCATTCGTCTCTTCTTTGTTTTACCTCCGTGCGACTTCACTCGTATAATCACTCAATCGTTTACTCCATTCAATATTGCCTTTTCACAATATTTCCCTTCTTACTTCTTTCACCGAATACGTCCTCAAGGCCGAGTCGAGGAGGAACTCTGTCCTCGCCTCTGAACAAGAGCACTCCCATAATGCAGTCCCACTTAACCAGGCGCTTTGTCTGATGGAAAATGGAAAGTGTACCTGCAAATTCTCATTGCTACCAGAGACGATCCAGGATAGCCAACGTACTTCGAGCATCGGCAGCCGACATATACGAGCCGCTAGTCTAGTGTGTCGCGATACTTTTTGAAGTGACTGTACATATAGTGTTAGACAACTTTTAGAGGGATTTAAGTGGGAGCCCCTAGAGACTCGGAGGCTACACGCTTGGCTTATTTTGCTTGATAAATCCGGAACTGATATTTTTCAGAGCGACATAGAGACTATTATCATGACTCCTCACTATATCTCTAGGTCTGACAGATGCGATAAAATAAGAGAGATACAATGCCGAACAGATATGCATAAAAACTCGTACTTTCCGCGAACAATAAGCGACCACAATAAAAATTGAGCTCTACTAAATACACTCCTTTAATTCATGTCACCATTCCATCTCCAAAAACTTACACCTTTACACGGCTGGTGACCTAACACCCCCTGCCACACTCCCATGCGGCGGCTCGCAAGGTATTATGTAGATGTAGATGTATTGTAACTAAATTGTCGTGCGTGATGAAGAATCCACTGTGGATCCTCTCACTCTTCTCCGTTTTATGGAACGCCGAGTATGAATGCAAATCATGCATATTTTATCGATGAGATTTTTGGTAATATGATACAAATGCTTAAGAGAAAGGTTATTTCACGCTGGTTTAGGATGTCACAATCATTGAGACTCGTGGCTTTTGTACGGACAACATGTAGATTCAACGATACCCGATGACTTTTTTGATGGTTTTTATTGAGAATGTGATGAATGAATTGAATTCAATTTATTTTCGCTTTTACACCAATACAGCAGACTACAGAAGAGGAGAAAATTGTAACGTATATTTATATCAGTCTGTAGAGGTACCCATACCTGGAGGAATGGAGGTTAGATTTTCGGCGTCGTTGACTAAGAAATGGAACTGGGACGCTTAAATCGTGACAGTTTATTTGTAGATGTAAATACTTTTTCCTTCGATCACTGCGTGCTAACAAGGAAGCGCGAGAATAAAATGATTACTTTACGTTTTCTTTTTTCTGGGTCTACTTAAACGTATGTACCACACTGACCCGCCGTGGAGGGGGAAATGCGAGAAGAAACGTCTACGAAATCTCTTATCGTTGTAACACTGTTATCGGAGTTATTGATCGGTACTAAATGGACGCTGTTATGTTTCCCGGCGGCTCATCAAAAGGACTGTGAAAAGGAATTGAAGGGGTTGGTCTGAGTTTCTAGAAGACAGGAGGCTGTTTCTTTATGTATTCAACGATTTTATGAGGAATTCTGATCAGAAGTTCTTAATCTGATGAAATAAAATGGTTATTTTTGCATAACCAAATGAGAAAGAGATTTTAATCTGGTGGAAGATGAATTGTTCAGTCATTTCGTGTCTTCGATTAATTTTAACTCCGCCAAAATTCGGTGTATTGCCATTTTGTGACGTGGTGAATTGACGTCAAAGAGCCCCTATTATCGTTCGTAATGACGCGGTTTCCATTTATCCAATAACCTTACGCCATTTAAATGTATGATTGGATGTTTTATACTGAATTAAGCTTTTCTCTTTAAATCCTTCCATTGCTTATGCCTTTAACACCTATTGCGTTGTCTGTTCAAATAACCTGACTACTTGAAAATTATTTTTTTGAGAGACCCTATCCAAAAACCGGTCCATCAACGGAACGAAAACTTCAAATTTATGTTAATCGCTGAGATAAATGTCTTTATTCTCCTGCCTATTGAAGTGGGATGTTTTTGGTGACACAGATCGAAAATCACTGTCGTGGTGCACGTATTTCACATTTGAAAAACATCCGATTTTTACGACCAAGATTTTGAAGTGAATGATTACGTTATTCTCATATGTACTAATCAGATAATCTGATTCGGCCGAGATGAACTGGGCACACCCTGAGGCACAAGTAGGCTTCTAAAGGATATTATTTGAGGAAAAATAAAGGGAAAGGTCCTCTTGAGAAAATCCAAGGGATAAATAGATCGACTAGATAAAGAGTAAAGTACGTAAGGAGACCTAACAGGAAGTAAGGGAACTAGAATTAGATCGGAAAGGATGGAGGGGTGCAGTAAACTCGTGAAAAACTGCTACGAACGTACATATAGTGTCTCACAACTTTTTGAGGGATTAAGGTGGGAGCCCCTAGAGACTCGGAGACTACACGCTAGGCTTAGGTTGCTTGATAAATTCAGAACTGATATTTTTCACAGCGACATAGAGAATATTATCATGACTCCTCACTACATCTCCAGGTCTGACAGATGCGATAAAATAAGAGAGATACACTGCCGAACAGATAGGTACAAAAATCGTTCTTTCCGCAAACAATAAGCGACAACAATAAAAATTAAGCTCAACTAAATACACTCCTTTAATTCATGTCACCATTTCATCTCCAAAAAACTTACACCTTTAAACGGCTGGTGACCTAACATCACCTGCTACACGCCAATGCAGCGGCTCGCGGGGTATTATGTAAATGTAAACCAATCTTGGGATTGAACGACCAATCGAAAAGAGATCATAACGCCCTGGCAATAATGATGTTACTGCATTTGTGACTAAATATTTGCTTATTATGTCTTGGAAGAGGGATTTTTCTCGAATTGAGCGTGCATTTTATTGGTGACTAGTATAAATACTGCTTTAACATTCCGAAGACACAAAAGCCTTGTGTAAATCTCATTTTTGATGTGGAACTCGGGATTGTTGAAATGTATCTTGTGTTTTATGTTTTTCCCTGTTTTATTTAACGAGATGTAGCCTATCCTTTCTTATGATAGTGCAGCTTTACTCCAACGTTTTCATCTTATCCAAAAATTCATGATGTCCAAATCCATTGGGTGAGCAGACCTCATTTGCAATAGTGATATAGAAACTTAACTGCATTTACAATTTTGAAAAATTTTGATTATTTGAAACCAAGAATTAACTTTACGATTTCAAAATGACGGCAATGCTCTGATATTGTTTATGCCAATACAATAAAGAGTTAGGTTTTGGATTTATTGAATTAAATTTAGGTTTGACGCTATTATCCTAACATTCCTTTTCCCGTAGTTATCTATCAATGTCATGGAAATCCCTATTTTACCTCCGTCTCTGGCGATTCTTTATTTACCAAATGCCAATGTTGTGGTAGTTTTCACATGTATTTATGCGAGAAGAATGATCTGTAATCAGATTCTATTCTCGTAATCCTGGTTTACAACATGATTGCGGTGTCGTGATCTCGACTCCAGTGCTAGTGAATATTTCGTATAATGTCATAAACAAAATCTTGGTTCCACTCTGTGGATTTGAGTTTGTCGAGGTCTAGTTGGTGGAACATGTTACGCTAAGTGCACAATAAAAGGGGTGAACTTAAAATAAATAATCAATTCTCCGCTGAAATCCCCTTGAAGTAGACGATTCCTAAATGCGGTGGCTCTCCACCACAAGAAGGATTATCGACCGCGAGATCTCTCGAAGGCGTTTCTTGTCGATCGAGAGGCGGAGCGGGCACTCTGGGCGCGGTCGTTAATTCCAACTTCAAAGTTCGGTCATCTTGGGGGGGGAAGCTGCTCTCCAGGAGAAACTCTTTCGGGAAGTGGCGTTGGCTCTCTCGGGCAATAATGGTGAGCGATTCGTATTCCGAATGACGCCGTGGTGTGCAGCGAAAGTGATGAACGGCTTTCGAATTTCAACCGCTTAGCAATTCAGTTATATACCTGCTTGAAGGAATTATTGTGAAATGTCTTCAGTCATTTGAGGTGAACTTCGCGTCGCCGGTAGTGGTTTTAAAAGTTCAATTCTGTGTTGCTGCTTGCCTTTAAGCTACGAAGCAATGCTTTTCACTGAAGAATCTGAAAAATGATGTACCTGCTATGTACAATGTTGATCATCTACCGTGAATTGATAGGTGGGAAATTCTTGAATCACTATCGTCGCACATAATCTATCGATTAGCTTTTGGCTGGTTCTAAGCGGCATGTGAAAGTTTAATTCAAGATAAATGTGAATTTGAATAAAATGCCACCGATATCACAATTATTACGCTTCGGGTTACTACATTTAATATGCCATCCTGTTAAAATTACTTTGAGTAAGTCAGAGTTAAGAGTAAACCTATTAAGAGCATCACGTTATATATTATGACTAAAAATCATTTGCAAATTCAGTGATTTATTGTGGAAGTAAATGCCAAAGTTAGCTGTTACGGATGAGAAGTTTGCCTTCTTAGATTGCCCTCAATGTGAATATGTCTTATACGTATTGCATATTAATACTAATTACTTGCAGTCATTAATGAAAAACAAATGTTCTTCTCGTGAGTTCAGGCCAGAGGAAGGAATTGCTATCCCGATCGAGGTGTTTTTCTTCAATTCGCAGTAGATTTTCCAATTTATTTGAAAATTCGTTTCTTCATTGTGATTTCAAATTTGTTTATGAAATTCAATTGTCCGAAGAATAGGAAAAACAATACATTTTTCCGCGAAATTTATTTGGAGACAAATTACATTTAATTAAGACATTTACACATATCATTTTGGTCATGCTATTTAATCAAGAGGTTTACACATATCATATTGATTATGCTATATCTATTTCTGTAGGTGTATATGAACCTATAAGTCGCTTCATCATTGACATAAGCAATGAGGATGCGGCTACTTTTTTATCGGAATACTTAATTGGAATCTTTTGGAAAGTCGTAATTCTGGCATTTGAACTCCCCAAGGATGGATCTTGAGGCTGGAATTGGACCTTCGCCATTGTTTATCCCTCAGAACTTCAAGAGTTTCTGGGACTAATTGAAAAACTTCGTATTATCTGCGCACGTTTTTAATTTTTCCTACCAAGATTTAAAGGGCCAAGTGCCATTTGCAAGTCAAGCAATTGCAACTTGTTTGCGACCCATGGGCAAGTTTTTAAATTAATAATGTCAAAGGCTCTCCAAGTTAGACCTTGACCAAAGTTAAGTTATTAGCGTTTCCTGGATCCATACTTCCATCAGTCTCCGTATTTTTGTGCAAATTTTCTCCATTTTGTTCATGAAGCTGATTTTCTGATATTTTTGGGGATGGCTATTTTTCACCAATTTCATCCCTGCGTCATTCCAAAATCTGCTCTTGTGGAGCAATATCCACGCGGCAGTCACAGGGTTCTAGCCGAAAAAGATGGTCAAAATTGTCCCGATCTCTAAAGCTCGTTTTACAATAGACACGAAATTGCACCAGTAAAAACTGCATGTTTTTCTCAATCTGACGTCCAATAATTATTAAATAAGAGCTCGGGCTATTTTTACATCTCGCGTGCAAGTATCCGCGCGTGCGTTCTTGTAGTTCACCGCTTTTGACGCGACGCAATTTGAAATGCACGTTCGTACATACGTCGTATTGTGTTTTCGTGCCCCATGTAAAACGGGCTTGTTATATGTCTTTTATGTGTGTGTTATTTTTTACACCCGTTCTAAGCTGTTGTTGTTTAAACTGAAAGTAAACCCGTTGTTGTGCCGTGTAATTTGTTACATAAAAACCATTAAACAACCCGTTATTGTTGTTATGCGGGGTAAGAAGTTTGGAAAAGTGGAGACCGAACGACTGAATTTGCGTTCTAGTGTATATATGAAGACGTGGCATAAAAGCTATTATGAAGATGTTCGGGTTGGTGTGGTGGCTAGAGTACTCGCCTACCACATGGGTGGCTAGGGTTCAAATCCCTGCAGAGGAGGATGTTTTTCAGTGGAAACCCGATCCCTACTTGAGTGTCTTGTGGAGGGCACTTCAAGTACAGTACTCCATCTGGCGGATGAGACGTTAAACCGTGGTACCCTTGGCGCCTTTCGTTGAGAGCAGGCTAATGTCGACGCCGGGTTCCTATCCACCCTTCCTCCCTCACCTATCCCCAATGGCGCAAATTACCTTAGCTGTCTGTCGCCTCCCCAAAAATCCAATCCAATCAGCTATTATGAAAAGAATGTTTGTGGTATCGCTCAAAAATGCTTGCTGAATTTTGATGAAGGAAGATGTAAATTGGGCAAATGTTTCAATTAGGCAACTTGCAATCAGGTTATTCAAAAGCGAGGAAGTAATGAAATGGGAAAAGAAAGCGAACCTTTATTTGAGAGTAAAATACAAACGCGGGCTTGACTGCCACCGAAGGTGTCAGCTTAAGCTAGTGTATACCTCTTATTTGATCGCTTCTGTCGGACCTAGAAATATAGTGTGGGATATAGATGATTTTATCTGTGTCGCTCTGAAACACACCTGTTCTGAATTTCTCAAGTAAACTAATCCTAGCGTGTAGCCTCTGAGTCTCCAGCGCCTTCCAAGCCAATCCCTCTAAAAGCTGTGAAACCCAATATGTGTGTTCTTTGTAGTTTTTAACGAAGCGCGCAACTTTCCTTTGTCTTTTATTTAGTTTTTCAGTCAAACCTTTTTGTCCAGGGTCCCAAATGCTCGCGGCGTATTTGAGGTGTGGTCTAACCAGAGCGAGGTAGATCCTCTCCTTTACTTTTCATCCGAGGACCTTCCTGTTATACGCTAGATAATTCCTAGTCTCTTTAATGCTGTGTCGCAGATGTTTTTGTCTGTGTTCCTCACGATTTGTCTCTAGTTAATTTAATTGAAGGTAAGGTAATGTCGTGTAAAAGCCATCGTCATGTCAGTTAAAACATCGAAATCGGTCGAATAAAAATATTTATCTGTGGAAAGTTGCTAAGAGTTTTTAAAAATATCGTTATGTATAAGCTCCGCCACATCATTCCTGGGAAAAGATTGTTAATTCGCATCCTCGATTTTGGTGCGGAGGGAAGAGCTAAGGTGGAGCGTTAATCGTTCGCTTACACAAAAGTTGCGTCAAAGTGTATTGGAACTTATTTGATGGGAGAAGATCAATTCCCGAGTTTTATTACTGTCAGGAATCCAATCAAAGATGCAATATGGTGCCGGGAATGGTAGACAATTTCTTCATTTCCACGTGCCTATGTATTGACCTGCGAGCTTCCAAGAGCGGCAAGTTGAATCTAACGACAAGGAATGGAGGTGACGGGGAAAAGCCATTGGATGAGGAATAAGACGAAAGTGATATGTAAAGTAATGAAGTTTCTTATTTTAGTCCTTCTCTGTAGTAGTCGCTTGTAGTGTGTGGGTAGTAGGTATTTTTGTTCCTGTCAGTCTGGCGATGAGCCCCTGTGATTTAGTCACTTCTATCTAATTGAGAGTTATGATGTTGTTATAAAATAATATTCTCCTTGTCACCCTAAAACTCTTGTGATCTGAAATTTTCAGGTGAACTTAGCCAAGCGTTTGAGTCTTTATAGCAGCATTGCCGTTCCATCGGCTGTATTACTTTCTCGTTTTGTTTGAAGTAGTTTTTAAATGAGCGTGGGTAAACGAAGCTCGCACGACAACATTCATGGTACTCATTCCCTGGAGACATGCGGACCGAATCCTGCGACATTTAATTGAGGGCCTTGCAATTTCGACGAACCGCAGAATCTGTCAAATGAAGTGAAATTAAATTCTTTTACCGAAAACCTCTGCGGAGTTATCAACCGGGAACAGCTTGTGTTCTTCTTAGCTATAAGGTTTCGAGATATTATTTCTTTGTGTGCAGCTTATCCGACCATCAACTCCTGTTGCTATTATTCTGAAGCGGTTGAAACTCCAATCAGATTTTCCAAATATTGTACATGTAGTGGTGGTTGCATGCATACAGGAGAGACCTCCAATATTTAGGGGGCCATACGTACATCTATATCTACGAAAAACCGTGAAAGCCACCACTAGGGTGTGTAGCACGGGGTGATTCCACGCCAGGCATGCATCACTCATCCCAGTTCAAATCAGAACCGCGCACGTTCCCCCGAATGTCAGGCGCAGGCCAAAAGCAGTCAGGACAACGGTACGGAGTCAGACCACAAACCAGGTGAGTGATACGTAGAAGAACATGCTACCATACAATACTCTACTCAAGATAAACTACTGGTTAGTATTACTAATGCGGCAGATAAATAGCACTACAAGGTACTAAATAATGCAAGAGTATATCATGCTGGAGATTGCATGCGAGGTTAGTGGCTGATAATCATAATTAGATATTTAGCACTACTGAAAAAATCTATCTAGTATGCTAGAACTGATCTATCGCAACTATTATGGTCCCTTATTGTACGTGGGAAAAATGACATCTAAAATCTATCGGTTCTACAGTCTATTTCCTCAATATTATTCCTGTGATCGTTCCTACCATAATCGTTTGGATCTAGCTAAATATTTTGAACGTCTGGAAAAAAATAGTCTACCTCAAACTTTCGTAAAAGATTTAACCTCTATTTTTCCCTTCGATCGGATGGAGGTTCCCACCCTAATCCCCTCAACAATTTTGTGACACTACTATGTTTATCATAACAATTTTTAACAAATCTAGCTGCCCTCCGCTGTATTCGATCTATATCTATATGCTTCATGCTCGTACATGTGATATCCTACATGCTCGTACATATGATAGGTCAGACGTTTACGGGATGCGGTAGGGTGGGGGCTAAGGTCTTTATGAACTTCTTTACTTAGGAAGGTCTGAGAGTTGGAGATCATCATACGTATGATTTTATTATTGTTTGTGAGATCTTATTTGCATCAATTTTATAAGTATCGATGGGAGAAAAAGTTGCTACAGCATCGGTGCAAACAGCGCATTCTTACCCGAATTGACAGTGCCCCGTCTCACTAACTACACCCTCCCATACGAATCGCCTCTCGGTCCAAACAAATCGCATAATTTCCTTGCCATTAATATTCCTACGGGTGGCCCAAATTTTGCACAATGTCGTGTTAGGAGTACAAGAGGAGGTATTTTATTTTAATATTCTTTGACGGCCAAGTTCATTTGGTGCATACTATCTGCCAGTTGAAGGCAGTGGTATCAGTACTCAGATAAATAGGATGATAAACCCTTCAGTTTGGAGCCGAGCCCAACGATATTTAACAGTGATGATTGATCGGGGACCAATGTTTCCATCGTGAACCCTGGACGTTGCTCTGCGAAAAGTGGGGGAAGAGGTCGCGGGTTAAATTTTTTGCCAAAATCGCCCAACGTAATTCTTGATAAGCCGGGGCAAATTATTTTTGTCACCCCATTTGAAGTATGAGTAAAACCATCAGCGTTCGAAGAAAGTTCTTTTTTCTTCTATCAATGATTTTATCTTTTTTTGGAATACCTGCTTATAGTCTGAACTACCTCCATCGCCATTTTACTTTATTTACAGTTGATATTAATAATTTCTGGGCAGTATATTGTTGGTGCAATGAGTGCTGTCATTTGTATCATTTTAAGTTTTTCTGAATGATAATAAGTCTTCAAGATTTGAGCGACGGTGAGTAATTTCATTGCTTCTGGGCTATATTTTATTAAAACATAGTGTGTAATATACCCATTGTATAAATAAATCATAGCTCTTGAATCATATTATCAAAGTATCACAGCGAAGTTACTGCTAGATCATTTCCTTTCCAGTTGTTGGGAAACTTAATTGCTCAAATGGTTGACTACAGCCCTTATTCCTTCCCTGTGTAATGCTAGTTTCCGTACGTCGTTCTTGTATTTTATATTTTCTCTTCATACTTTAAAGACTTTTAACTTCGTTTTTTCTCGAGTGAAATTCCTCTAAAGCCTATGTATACCGAAGTCATTTGTTGCGTCTTTTCTGCACCAACGTCAGGTTTTAAAGGCTTCTAATTTTTACTAGTATGATGATCCAACGGTCTCTGTTTCCGATCATATAGTGCTACTCTACACACAAATGTTCTCACTCAGTTTCACCGTTCATAATCTTTTCTTCTTTGAACGAAGTGGCTGCCTTTTTATAATGAACGCTTTATTACGTGGTGATATCATGCGTTTGGTTCCTGTTGTATTTCTTCCTTCCCATATAGTTGTACTTCGGAGATAGGTGAATAAATCCATTGCTCTAATTTCTCTCCACTAAGAGTAACTGATGTGTTTAGCTTCTCTCTTTCATATACTAGAATATGGTCTTCCTCATCGCTTTATTCTTATCTTGTTGAAGAAATTGGCCTATCATATTTAGTGATATTTGAAAAGCATCAAGAATACCCTCTAAGATAACAGTGTCATGTGCAAAACGGAGCTTGTCAATTTCTTCTTTGTTAATCTTTGTTCCTTTCAATTCCATTTCTTTTGATTCTCTTATCATTTAATCCACGCATATGTTGAACAGTCTTGGTGAGAAGCATTCTTGTACAACTTCTTGGTAAATTTTATCTTCTATTTTCCGTTTGCCTTTCATTTGCAATCTTTGATTTGTTGCTTGATCAGTTGGCATATTATTCTCTGGTCATTGTAATGAATTTCGAGTTTTTTTTCAACAGCCTGTTCCATTCAGTCATGTCGAGTGCTTTCTCCTACTCTACGAATGCCACATACAGTGGCTTATTCACATGCCTCATCTTTACTACATTGTTCTCAGGCAGAGTATAGCCTTCATGGTTCCTCTGTTCTTCCTTGACCCAATCTGATTTTCCAAGATTTTGTCTTCAATTTTCTTTTCCATCCTTCGATTTCTTATTCTCGTAAATATTTTGGACGCACGTGACACCATTCTTGATGTTCGGAGCTTTCTCAGTCCTTGTCCTCGTCAGTGTTGCAATTTGAAAACTTTTGAAAAAACAATCCTTTGAAATTCATCCGGTTGCTACTGTTTTCATAGCTTTCTCTGGTTATTCCGTACATGATGTCCTCTGCTTAGTTTCGAAGCGCCATGATGGTTTCTCCGTTGATGTCGTGTGCAATAGGCACCTTATTTTTCTTCGGGTATTTCAATGTAATGTCGAATTTGCTTTTCAGTGTCTTTCTTTACCTCGCTCTAGCCATTCATTGCACTTTCTTCCATAGGCCTTGGTCTGCGGTAGAGTTCTTCATTGCATTTTTCCATTTACCCCTGTTGTCTGTACCCTATGTCAGTAAATTCCTATTCAAATCCCAGATGTCGTTGTTTTTCTATTTTTTCTCTTCACAGTGCCTCTGAACTAGCTTGCATGACGTATTAGCGTTACCCTTCTTCAAGTTTTTTCATTTCCTCGCTGCTGCTTTCAAATTAATCTTTCTTTACCTTCTTAGAGTCTCGTATGAATGGATTCCGAAGCTTCTTTATTTAGAATTGCCTCTCCTTAATTTCTGGGATCTTTTGTTTTCTTCTTTCTCGTGTAAGTACTCTTTTCGTCGTCCTAATCAATGACTGCTTCGTGTTGGCTCCCTTAATCTCCAGTTATACGGAGAGCATAGCGAAAGTTAAAGTTTTTACAGTTATACTTATCATATTTACTTTATATCTGTAAAATCTTTTATTTTACATCCAAATCTCTTTTGGCAGATTTTTTTCAAGTCTATGCTAACAGATTTCCTTGTTCAGGCATATTTAACCAATTTGAGGACTTGTTTTACGCTGTATTGTTCTTTCTTTACTAATGAAGATATTACCCCGCAGTGTTGCTACAAAATTCTGAAAACAAACTAAGCCCAAAGATAATGGACAAAATCATTGAAGCGTCTGGAAATTCTAAAATTCTTTGTTCGGAAACCTCCAAAATGTAGGATGGTGTTGTTGGTTTTTATTCTTTTATTAACTTTGTATCCCGCTCGACGAAAATTCTCCGAAAATCGAATGATAAGGGCGTTTGCGTGCCAAATCCTCTCGATATGCCTCCCTCTGTGAATTTTTCGCGTAAAAATTTTAATGTTGCCTTGGGAAATTGGTAAATGCCAGTGAAAACTCTTGAGCTTATTTGGGGATGATGTGGAGGCGAAATTACTTTCACTTCTTTTGATAAATAGTTGGAAATAATTACGCATGGAATGTGAAAGGTCAAAAAAATTACCATCATGAAATTCAAGAGATACATCTCTTTTATTAAATTCTGCGTACTTTTGAAGTGAACTTTCTGAACTTTCGCGTGATAAGTATTCATTGAAATAATATTATAACTTTCACGAATTTTCTCTGACATCCACTATTATTTTTGGGGAAATATATTTTTCTATATTCGTGAAAGCTGTACCTGAGAAATTGCCCTCATTCATGGTATTTTTAAGAATTTGAAAATACATTATAATTTTTATAGAAAAAAAGCGGTGGAGAGAGAAAGAGCAACTTCTAAAGAGAAAGGAATGAGGTGGAATGAGGTTCGCACAACCCTTAATTATGCCTTGCGGCAGCCGTAAGCAAGAAGTGAGGTGGAAGAGTGGGGAAGTGTTCCAGCTTTTCTCCTTTATCGAATTTCGGCCTCTGAGAAAGTCTTGACTGCTTTCTACTCAATTTTCTTCAATGAGATTACCTTCAGTTCATGATGCTTTTCCTTGCCTCTGTCTTTCTGTCGTTGAAAATATTCCATAGATCTCTCTATTGGGTCGCAGGCCAACTACCTATCCGAATATTTATTTTCACCACCCCGAATACAGCACAATGGGCCAATTTACGTCGGGTGAATAACAGTAACAACGGACGAGACACAAACACCCATTCTGGACAGATAATATTCTACCCAGGCGGGACTCAAACCCGCGACCCTCTGGTTAGCTGGCGAGGACCCCGCCGCCACCGAGACCGACATATTACTGTGAAAAATCATTTGACTGGACCAGAAACCCTGATCTTCGAATCGTTGTTCAAAAACGTCCATGCTCTTGCATCCACGATTCTGATTATTCATTTGATGACGAAACTTCAGTAAGTAATTTTTTTAGCATGTCACATTCGTCGGAAATGATTGATTATCTTTGTTGTCACCCCATTGATTTGGATGAGCCAAGGAGATGTAGCTCACTAGTCGTGGTCTCATCCTCAGAGCGTCCTCAGAGAGTCTCTGAAGTTCATTAGCGTCTCCAAGGAGATGACAAAATTCTTGACTTAATCTGGAATCTGGGGAGTAAAGGGAAATCCGGTGTTCATCTCGGAAGTTCACTGCTGCCTCGCCGACACTAGAGTCCGTTTACGTAATTGAGAGAAAGTTCAATGTGAAAGAATGCTCACATCGAATTTGCTTTTACCGTCTTCTCTCCCTCCCCCCGTGCTCACTCTACCGGTGAGACTACCACTTGCTTGAGGGTGGGTCTTCAAGTGAATGCGTGGAAGGTGCCGCGTCGTGGGTAATACAGGGTAACAATGTGACTATCTGTCCTAACGGGCGAAGGTGTCTGTGTCTTCTCTGGGCTGTGCTTGTCGCTTGCGCTCGGCGCACTTTTGAATTCTGCCCGAGATACAAATTTGACTGACAGAATTAGGATTTTAGTAAGGTCGATTTGATGTAATTCAAGAAGGAAGCAATTGAAAAGTGAAATCAGTTAAAGATTTTTTCAAATTGTCAACGGAAGCTGAAAAAACAGGTTCGTATGTATGCATTTTGGTCATCCATGTGACCGTCGACTGGAAGAACAGTTTCAAATCTCGTTAGCACGCGCGCTTTTACGAGAAGCTTCACTTGATTGTTTTTATGCTTGAAAAAATCTGTCACACTGAAGCGCTATACGACCGTTGTTGGAGCGTCAAATTCTTGCATCTCCCCAATCCGTCGTTATGCCGTCGAATGACGAATGACGACCAGATCCACTTCAAATTCTCTCAATCCTGAAACCTCTGTTTCGGACAAGGATTCCGTATCGTCCAATCTAATGGTTAATGATATACGACTTATCTTGTTATTTTCCACAAGTCTTCGCCTTTAGTGTCTTATTCCCAACAGAGTCCTCTACATAGCGCCACCTACACTTCTTAGTTGTTGAATTTTCGTTGTGTAGAGGACTGTGGTCTCAAATAAACCTAAAGCTACCCTTTGGTGCCTTCCTAGAATTGATTATGTATCAGTATTTATAATCCAAAAGCTATGGTAGTGGATAACATACCTTCGGAGTTGCTAAAAAATTTAGGAATGGAGTGCAGACACTTTTTTCGAACTGATCCGTAGGTTTGTAACAGGGGACTCTCGCCGAGCCAATATAACTTACCTATATTTCACGTCAGAATGCGAGGATTATAGAACATTTGATATCACAGCAGACTAGGTTTTACTTAGAATAATCAATAAAATGTTGGAGGTTGAGGCAAATTGGGCGATGGATAAGTTTGGATTCCGGAAGGGAAGGTCAACTCGAGAAGCAATTGCGGTGATGAAAAACACAGAAAGAAATAGAATATAACCAGGATATTTTCGCTTGCTTTGTGAATTTCGAAAAGAGAGGAAAAATGGGAGTAGAATGGCGGGACAGAAGACTAACTCGAAACTTGTATAATGGCTCAAAGGTCACAGGTGAGGATTGCTGAAGGTGAATCAGGGTGGGCAACTATGGGTCGCGCGTCGCGGCGTAAGGCAAGGGAGCTCGTTGTTGCCTTTATTCTTTAACATAAATGCTGTAGAAATAGGAAAAGAGGCAGAGGAAGAAATTTATATGGGAATCAAAGTAAAAGGGCAGCTGATTAAGTCAGATAGATTTGCGGACGATCCAGCGTTGGTTAGTCGACTATAGAAGGGACTACAAGGTGTAGTAGATGCTTTAGAATTTCAGTGCTAGAAGTACGGAATGAAGATAAATCGTAGGAAAACTAAAGAAATGAGATTTTCTAGGACAAAGAAAGCGAGGCTGGTTTTTAAAGCAGGAGGACACAAACTGGAGTAAGTAGAGCATTTTAATTTCTTGAGATATACCCTAGAAGAAAATGGACATAGTGCTAAAGAGATAAGAAGGAGAATAGCATTGGCTAAGGAGGTGTTTAGCTATTAAAGGGAGCTGATTACAGGGACCTTGGGTAAGGATGTGAAGAAGAGGCTGGTGAAGAGCTTGCTATGGAGTGTAGCGTTGTATGGCGCAGAAATTGAGACCATCAGAAAGTAGAACGAGAACTGGCTGCAAGCGTTTGAAATGTGGGTATGAAGTAGGATGGAGAAGGTGTGGTGGACGGAAAGGAAGGCAAAGGAGAAAGTGCATGGTGTGGTGTGGTGGCGAGGAAAGGAAGCCGCTGCATGAAATCTGGGATATGCAGGGTAGGCGGCTGGAGGAAGTAATGAGGGGAAATGGGTTGCTTAAGACTATGATAGATGAAAGGATGTTGGGTATGCGAGGAAGCGAAAGAAAGAGAAAAGGTATTATGGACGCGATGAAGGAGGATAGATTTTATGCTGATGCGAAAAAGGAAATACTAGAGGGATATAGAACCCTGACGGTGTAGAAAATCGAATCGGGGGAGATTTTCTGTCTTCGCACCGGTAGAACCTTCATGCTGAAGATGACGCAAACGCGTTGAAACCCGGGTCGTGAGTTGTAATTTTTGTGGTTTGTAAAAGTAATTTCAATAAATCCATTTTAGAACTGGATTACCGCAAAGCTACCAGAGAGAGTGTTTCATTCCGACGAATAATACTTCATGAAAATGAATCGTTTAGTCTTTAAGTTAAAAAGTAACATGGGAAACCTGGAAATGAAGTTTAGTGAATGATGGAAAAAACTGATCGGCTGTCGTTGGAGTAGCGTGACGAAAAAGTGAGTCTTAGACGAAGTTCACCCATCACCCGTTGACGGCGCCGTCAACACCTGGCCATCTTATTACTTTTCCACTATCCACTACATTGCAATCGCAATCAATCAAACCTCCGGAAAGCCATTATCAGTGTTAGTCTTGTGAGGAAAGGTCGATCGTAATCCACCCTTAAACCCTTTCGATGACGAAACCGCGTCAATGTATCCAACGGTCCTCTCGGCTCGCTCTGAGTTGAAATTGAGGGTGGAGAAGAAAACAGCGTCAGGACGCTGTACCAACGCATAAAGGGCTTCAGAAAAAATTGGTACTGGAATTTTTTTCCGAATAACGTAACGTATATCAAAATGAGCCGAAATGATTACCGCTCCAGCCACCTTAATGAACGAGGGTCGTGCGAGAGCCCGACACGGCCTCCGTGAAGACCAGGCCACCTCTCTATCTCGCTCGGATGCGCACCAAGAGGGAGAAATCACGCAGGACCTCGACCGCGCCTGCTCACCACATCCCTTTCTCCCTGATTAGTGGGCCAACGGAAAGATCCCTCGGCCCCTACAACTACTCCGAAAGGGCACTGGGGTGGTTTGAGTGGGGGGCAAGTGACGTCACTCCCCCAAAAAAAGAGAGAGACAGAGAGGGAGCAAGGATGTATATATAGTGAGCGAGTGGGCGGCGGGAGATAAGGGCGCCGCAGCAGAGATATGCAACCAAGAGAGAGAGAGAGAGAGATAAGGCGAAAGAAAAGGGGAAGGGGGAGGGGCAGGTGGTGTCAAGAAGGGTGCCGGGTTGGAGTGGGGAGGGCCGAGGTTTGGCTCTTCGGCCGACCGATTTGCACGCCACGCTCCTCCGAGCCTCTCTCTCTCTCTTGCCGCTTTGAAATCCGTTTCCTTGGCGACACGCCGCCAAACAACAAAGCGAGGGAGACCAAAATACACACACACAAACACACACATAGGGACGCAAATAGGACGAAAGAGAGAGATAGAGAGGGAGGGAGATTGGTGCGTCGTCACGGTAACGAGGCCAATCATCATCCGCGTATCCGCCACGATGATGGAATCCGTCCAAGGGAATAGCGCCGCTGAAATAAAAACTGATTTGGCTCGGAAATAAATGACAATAAACAATTTTTTGACGATCGTACGATTTGAACGAAGGCCACCATCATGCATTTCTGTCCAATCTGTATATTCCATGTGTCATTAGGCAACATGTGAAATGATCAGAAAGGAAAAGGAATGGCAGGCTCCACAATTATTTAACCCTCTATGGACAGCAATTTTTCTACTTAAGAAAAAAAAATTTCTTCCAAATCCCAATCAAGGGAGATAATTTAAAGTACGCCCATCCATTTTTGAAACATTTTTCTCCAAAAAGCCTAGAATTTAGGAACGAGCGTGCTGAACACGTCCCAATTGGCTATGGTGGAATTACTTACATGGTTACTGAGGCACAACGATTCTGGAGGTATGTGCCCAATTCGGCACTCCTGACGTTAAAGGGTTAATCAGGCGACCGGTTTCGATACAAGGTATCATCATCAGGCACTTAGTACAGAATCATTTTCAAGGTATAATATATTCAATAATCAATTGTGGAACCTGCCATTGCTTTTCCTTTCTGATCATCATGAAGGAGTTCCATCATGTTTCGCCTGACACTATTGAATTTATCAGCGTGTTAAAATTGCATTGAATTGCCCGAAAACCAACTCGATATGAAACGAATTTTTTCGCTCTCGACTTTAGAAATATCTAATGAGAACACCCTGGCAAAGTATCGCGAAAATCTGATCGTATAACAAAAATCGCTCGAGTGATCTTAAATCGCTAAATATCGTAAATCGCTACCTATCCGTCGAGCGTGGAGAAGGGGCGCTCAGCTGGGTGCGGCGATATCGCGAGCGAGATGGCGGTCCTTCACTCACACCGAGTGGAGGTTCTTCACTCTTTTCACGACGAACGCATCAGTTGACGGTCGGATTGATTTATTTACGCAGATCAGTACGAATAGACAAAGGTCAGGTGGCTCTGTAAGGTTACGTCAAAATATACCATGTGAGGCGAAATATAAACAAAATCATAGATAATCAAAAACATCACGGAACATAAACATATATATTAATATCACCGATCAAATTGCATAAATGGTGCACATCAAAGTCTTTGCATGCATTCATTATATTTCTTTTTGAATGCCTGTGTATGTTAGAAGGTAAGGGTTCAAACAACTCTCCAGTTAACTGGTTCCATTCGATAATTGTCCTGTTGAGGAATGAGAATTTTTTAACATTTGTTTTTTGGGATCTCTGTTTTACTTTGAACCTATAATCATTCTTGCTGATGAAGGATGGCTCTTCGAGTTCTGTTCGAAGCTCGCCCCATGCTGTTTCGTACTTGATTATTCTATACAACCCGCTAATTCTACTTCTTTTCCGCCCGCTCTGTAGACTCCTCCATCCTAAGACTCTCACCATCTCTGTCACGCTTTCAGTCCTCTTATGCCTATTCAGAACGTGCCTCGCTGCCTTTCTTTGAACTTTCTCCAGCTTTTTAACGTCACCTTCCTCAAATGGGTCCCACACCATCGCCGAGGGTATTCCTCCGATCTACGTCACGCGTGGAACTGCGTACGACCCTGCGTGTCACGTGGTCGGGTCACCTTAGGGCACCCGCCTTGAAAATGGAGGAGGGTATTGGAAGAGGTGGAGGATGAGAGCGATTCACATGTTAGCCGAGTGTCTTAATGTCTCGATCTGTTTTTGGAATGGACTCTGGAATGGTGCATGGTGAGGAGGCAACATGGTATCCGTCAGTTAGAAAGTGTCTTACTTGGGCGCTTCTATCGTATCTACAATTATAGAGCTTTTTTTCTCAATTTTTTCATTGAATATATGACGTGGTATGCAGTCAAGCTCGCGGACGCCTAGATATACTCCATGAGATGGATTTGCCGGTAAAAATTATTTGGCTTTATCGGAATTCGAGTAATTTGTCAGAGTAGTCGTTCGAAAGTGACAATGTTGGATTTATCCGCTGCGACAGTGGCTTTGTGTGAACGACTACGCTACGATGTAGACTTGAGAACTCGATTACCCCTACTTCGAATAAACCGTCGCTGAAATTCGGCTTGAATGAAGATGGCTTGGTTTTGTGGCTGGATTAAACTCTGCATTCGGAAGATCCGGATTGGAATCCAGATCAAGTGAAGTGAATTTTCCAAATTCCAACCCTGTTTGTATATGTCGTGCGGTATTGAAATAATGTCATCTGTGCCGTGCAGAAACTCTTCTACTCTGAAATTTTCAAGTAATATAGCGAGTGGCTTCCCGAGCCAGTAATGATTCTTCCTAAATACCTTCAGGTGTGTCAGAGACCTTAATCCACCCGATCATTTCGATCGTAGCAGTTGTTAACGAAGCTCGCCGCTTTTATTTTTAATGTATTTATTCTGTGAATTGAATATTTCTCTGGAACATTCTAAGTGGTCAAAGTTTCGTGAGGTGGTCGAACCAGAGTTAAATGGTGTATCGTTCCATTTTTTACATTAGAACTTTCCTACTTTTCATGTTATAAATATAGTTTCATGTCATACCGCTCAGCGTTGTTCTTCCCCCCTAGGGAGGCCTCAAGTCTACTTCTCCACGCAGATCGCTGTATAAGTGTCGATTATCAGAGAATCACTAACAATCATGTGCTCGAGATTCTTGCGCTAAAGAGACGTGTATGTTATATGATAGTACTTTCCTAGATTTTGGTTTTCTCCGTTGGAAACTTTGCAGTGACATGGGCTATTTTCTCGTCATGAGGTACTTTTTCATCTTAAAATATATGTAACAAGATTTTAGAAGAGACTGTGGCACTAGCTCCTTGAGCACGCGGGCAAATGATCTTTTCTGCACCGGGGGACTTTTTACTTTATAGTGAGCGTCGTTGTGTAATTATTTCTTATGTGAAGCTATGTCGCCTTTAGGTACACTAATAGCTGAGGTGTCTGCGTCGCGCTTGGTGTTTTCGTTTTTTAATAAGCCTTCGAAGTTAATGGCGTTAAATTTGTCGATACTTCAGTTACTACGGGGATCGGGTTGGTGTGGTGGTTAGAGTACTCGCCTACCACACGGGCGGCCAGGGTTCAAATCCCTGCAGTGGCGGATGTTTTTCAGAGGAACCCGATCCCTACTTGAGTGTCTTGTGGAGGGCACTTCAAGTAGAGTACTCCGTCTGTCGGATGAGACGTTAAGCCGTGGTCTCCTTGGCGCCTTTCGTTAAGAGCAGGCTAATGCCGACGCCGGGTTTCTATCCACCCTTCCTCCCTTTCCTCTCCCCTATGGCGCAAATGACCTTAGCCGTCGGTCGCCTCCCCAAATATCCAATTCAGTTACTACATTCCCATTTTTGCATGTACTAAATGACCACCTTGGTTGCAAAATGAATCTGAAGTTCCCTATTGACCATCCAGCTAATCCAAAGGCTCTTGCCCCCTCTGCTGTAAATATAAATATTTTATAAAATGCAATAACATTGAGCGACCGACCAAAGGACTCAGGTAACTACTAATATCTCAAACATGGAAATTTGACGCCCTTGTCTCAACAACTCATCCACTGCCTAAAAGAATCTCTTGCCTGTGAGTCGATCCTTTGTCTTATTGTATCTTGCTTCTTGGAAACGACTCATCCACTCACTCTCAACAACTTCTCATTAAAATTCAATGATTATAAAATGTTGCTTGGGTCCAGTTGGTGAAAAGGAAATGCAGGGAATGGAAAAATAATCTATACATCTGACTTTACTCTGAGACATCTGTTTTCTCTCGATCAAAAATGAATTAAAAAGGATGCCTTATATTATCCAATAGAGAAGAGAAAGTTAAGAAAGATAAAAAGAAGTATGTGGAAAATATTAAAATTAAAACAAAATAGTCCATGTAATTTTAGAATTTGATTTAAGCTTCCAATTTCACACAAATATCAAGCCACACGACCACCTGCCTACCTCTCGTGCTCTCGTCACTACTGCTAAACAACTGACAGTAGAGAAATTTACTCGCCAGGATAGTTGAATTGGATATTTGGGGAGGCGACCGACAGCTAAGGTCATTTGCGCCATAGGGGAGAGGTAAGGGAGGAAGGGTGGATAGAAACCCGGCGTCGGCATTAGCCTGCTCTTAACGAAAGGCGCCAAGGGGACCACGGTTTAACGTCTCATCCGACAGATGGAGTACTGTACTTGAAAGGTCCTCCACAAGACACTCAAGTAGGGATCGGGTTTCCTCTGAAAAACATCTCCACCGCAGGAATTTGAACCCTGGCCGCGTACTCTAGCCGAGTACTCTAGGCGAGTACTCTAGCCACCACACCAATCCGAACCCTACCTGGACAGTATTTCGCTCACCAAATCATCGATGCGATGCGTAAGACTAAACCTATTTAAAGTTTCCATGTCATTATTCGCATGGTGTATACATTCTCAGGAAGTGTCTTCGAGTGAAACACATTCATTCTCTTTATATTTTTGAGATTCGAGCTACCTAGTTTCTCCCTCTTGCCTTTCAGACTCCGTTCGACTCGGATGATCTCAAAGTGCGCGACTGATTTCCGGGAGAGTTGGCTGGCGGGGGTTGTCTTGAAGGGTGGGAGGCGGCGAGCAGGGGCGGGGGCGCGGTGGGGGGGGGAGAGAAGGGAGCGGTCGCGGCCCTTGGGAAGGGAGCGGTCGGCGGTCCCCTCGTCGGTCACACCCTCGTGTGGACGGGTCTCGGATTTCGGCGCGGTCGGAGGAATCGGTGGGCGAAAGATGCGCGGGTGGAGAGAAGCGGGGGTTGCGTGTGTGACGTCAATCCGTTCCATTCACATCGTCGCTGAACTCATTTTCAAAGTCGGAGGAGAGAGAAACGGAAAGAGAAAGAGAGGAAGGCACGCAATGCTGGACTCATAGATGTGTTGCCGGCTGATTGGGAAATTGGATGGGGGAGGGGGAAGGTGGGTGTTGAGAGGATGTGGGTTACAGTAGTGTTTTATCGAATCGCCAGATTTTGTCGGACGGTCACCAAATTTAGGTTTTATCTCTTATTTCACGTTCTAAACAATACTAGACATGGACGAGAGCGCTGCGAAAACAATTAAAATATGATAAATACGGTAATTATCTTGATTAGGGATGGGGACCACGTCTATTTCAGATGAATGGAATGAAAAATTTTACCTTTTCCGTAAGATAATACATATGTTGTAAGTCAGCGAAAAATTCCAGTATAATCCCAAAGATTGAGTTCGATATTCTGTCCAAAATGGCATTTATGATTTTGTAAAAATGCGGTCCGAATTGAGCTTTTGGCGCTGACAGCAAGCTTACAGTCGTTCCGAATCGCGCTCAAAGCGCTTGGGAGCGGAGACTCTTTATCATATGACGTCATGAACTCCTCGCTCAGAACGCTCACAGGTTTGAGGTAGGGCTCCGAGAGCGCTTTTGTCGAATCCTTAGCAACGCGCGGGAAAATTGTTTCTATTTTTGAACGCACAGAACATGCCCGTGCGAATAACAACAAACATCCGAAGTACGCTCAAGAGCGTTCCGAAAAGAAAGCGCTAAAGGCGCTCATTCTATTTCGGAACGCTGATAAGCGCTTTCAGCAGTATAAGCGTCTTAAGTGTGATTCGGACCGCAGCCCTCGTGTGCTTCGGCAGCCATAACAGACGGCAATAGACGATCGATCTATAAGAATTCCCCCATATATTTTAAATTATTTTGCTTCATTTAAAAGGGAAAAACTTCGCCTATTTAATATTGTTGAACGGATAAGAGATTCAATGATTGAAATTGACATCATTTGTGAACAACAAATATTCATCATTGATTTGTTTTAATACTAAAAATAAAACTCATCGCTTGTTTATGGTTAGTAGTGCAACTATCTGATAGATGTCGCCTAGCCGCTTGTTGATTTTATCACCTATTGTCATCTGTTATGGTTACCGAAGCAAACGAGGTACCCATCCCTAATCAAGATAATTACCGTATTTATCATATTTTAATTGTTGTCGCAGCGCTCTCGTCCATGTCTAGTATTGTTTAGAATGTGAAATAAGAGATAAATCCTAAACTTGGTGGCCATCCGACAAAAACTGGCGATTCGATAAAACCCTACCATCACCGGGGTGTGGAGTGGGTGTGTAGTACCAGAACAAAGAGGGTGGGGGGGGGGTGAACTCAATTACGGTCGAGGTTATCCTCCGAACAGAGGCGGGCCCCGAAACTTCCAATACGAGCAGCTCTTCGAAACACTTCGGGTCGATAGCGGAACGACTCGCCGTCCTGATAATTGCCCGCTCTCTCCTTTACCTTGTCCTCTCAATACTACCCTCCACTTCCTCCCTCCCTCACGCCCCCTCCCCCCACCCACTTGGACGACCGTTAAACCGTCGCATCGTGGGGGCGGAAGAGACTATTTCGTCTCCTCGGCCCACAATTCCTTTCGTCTGTGGCTTCCTTCGTCCCGCCCATGTCCCGTCCCCCCGCCGTCCTCCGCATCCCTTGCATTGATAGCCTAACCGATCGACCCTATTCATTTCTCCTATTCTTTCCCCAAACATGTGTCTCTCTCGAGAGCCCGGGAGCCAGGTCGCCAAATCCCGTTTGTCACTCTCCTATCTGAATTGTGCGAAATTCCACAGAGAAAAAAAATCATCCGCCTTGCCCGGCAGTCGAACCCGGAACCCTCGATTTCCGGCCGAGTGCTTTAGCCAACTAAGCTACCAAGGCGTTTAGTGATCTTTAAGGAACCAGATGTTCTCGACTGCCGGTAACAACCAGTCGCTACTGAGCGCTGAGCGCCACTGCTCACGAGGATAGATCGTTCTATGAACACAGAAAGGCGTTAACTCTATTTGACTGGTCCCGTAAAGTTCACCAGAACCCATAGGGAAAGGGGACATCTCGGTAGCTTAACTGGCTGAAGCACTTGGCCGGGAATTGAGGGATCCGGGTTCGAATCCCGGTCAAGGCGGATGATTTTTTGTAGAATTTCGTACAATTGTGAATTGCGGGTAAAAGTGGAACTCCGTGGCTAGTCCCGGATAGCTTAAAATCTCTCCTATCTGAATGTTTTGGAGACTAAAATAGTTTAATAATATGATTGGCGCTCGTTTCGGGAACACACAATATCCGTATCCCTATTTAAACTTACGGATGTATGTGAACCCCTGGGATGGACTTGATTGTTTGGCCGTCTACTTCGTGGAATTATCTTCTTTACATTATCAAAGAAATAGAATTTGTGAGATGGACACTTGTCATCTGCAACTCCGACCAGTTTCTAAGCTCTCGCATTAATCTCAAGAAAATAACATTTTACGCGTTATAAACCTTTCCTCGGTTACTCCCTCCCAAATCTAAGGCACCGTTTGTGAATAATGTGTCGTCGAATATTCACCAGAAAATCACAGAGTGGTATTTTCAAGTTATTTTGTGTATCCAGTTTACATTTGGACAGTTTTCAATTCTCAAGTACAGTTTAAATTCTGGTGGTAAAAATGAAATGTATCTGAAAAGTGAAATTTACGTGTTCAGGGGTAACTCATGAGACTGCAATTGTTTTCTTTGTGAGAAGCTGAGAGAAGTTTTAAGTTAAAACAAAAGGTTCATAAATATTTTATTTACTGCGACAAGTAGTCATTCTTTGCCAATCATTTATATATGAATTCATAACCAAGTGTCTGATTTTGACGTAGGAGTTTCACTTGTTCCTGACGAAGGTTCAAAGCTGGATTTTGATATAATCTTGCACTATTTCTTCGCATTTTTCACTGTGACAGGTCTATTCCATTCTTAAATTTGATACATCTCTTATCTCGACTGAGAAGTTAAATACTGGACGAGCCAGAAGATTTCAAAATATTCTGGCATGTATAGCAATCATACCATAGTGTAAGCTGACTAATTCGGCAGTCTAATGCTTTGAAATGGACATATATAATTTAGGTACGGGGTGGTAATAACATTTACTGATCATCAACGTCCTGATTAGTTGGAGCAGATATACAGGGGGTGCGGTACTTTCTTTTGTGTACAGAACGCCTGTAAAGTAGGTTTTAAAATCGAGAAAATTAAGATACACGATGTAATTAGAATTCTCATTAATCAATCATTTTGGTTAAGTTGCTAGGGCTTTAAATACTTACAGCGCTGCTCTGGATTGAGTAATGCGCTGCTAATGATCAACGTACCAACAGTTAATCACTGAACACTCCAATAGGCTTTGCATTTGTTTCATTTCACCCATAAATTCCACTCAACGCTTGGAATGAGAGCCATTAAAACGAGTGGAAATGTTTTATTCAGATACGTGGATCCCATAGAGTGCGATTAAAACTAACAAACCCTTTAGCTTTAAGCTCTGTCGGTGGCTTAATTTGCGTGGCTGTTAAGCAATTTAAAAAAAAACGTTCTCCCCAGAACGACATGATTTTCATCAGAGATTTTGGTTAATTTTACGAGGGGGGCCCCAAATGTAACCGAACGGAATTCGCTGCGCGTGTCAGTTTTGTTGTTCGGGCTTCTTCCACTAGGTGGATGTTAATTAACCCCTTTTGAGTCAGTATTCCAAGCAACGTTGCTTGAGTCTACTGTAGCGAGCCCCTGAGACAGTTTTTGTGAGGCTAGTTTTTCAACCTCGTCGATTTTTTTGAAATGGTTGATTTTCGAGAAGACGTGGAAATTTTGTTTCTTTCTCGGTAGAAGTTCATCGGACGTGATTGATAATGTTGTCTAAGGCTTAAAAAGAACACGCCTCGAAAATAACTTATGAGAGGTATTTGTAATTCAAACGCGGCGATATGTCGATCGAAGACATTCAACGCCCAGGCCGGCCTTCCACGTCCAGAACTGATGAAAACGCTCATTGTATTGATAAGGACAGCATTCTTCTGGGGTTTTTCACCGCGTTGTTGTTTTTAAAGACAACAGTTTCGCCTGCGCTCCAACAGGCGTCTTCAGGTCGAAACTGTTGTCTTTAAAAACAACAACGCGGTGAAAAGCCCCAGAAGAATGCTGCCCTTATCATCACAGACCGGCGGAAGCCTTCGCACCAGCTCATTCCGTTGCTCATCGCTTTGAATTGTTCACTCTCTGTACGTCCCTGAGCGTCAGACAGAGAACCAAGTCCTGGGAGTGTTTTGAGGCGGTTGCGCGAGATTTTTCGGTTGGAACGACCCGATTTGTGGTGGAGTGGGGACTGGTTCTTCCACCATGACAATGCACCAGCTGACATACACATTTCTGTGCGTGATTTCAATTCGAAAATACGCATGACACCACTTCCTCACCCGTCCTACTCACTGGATCTACAACCTTTTGATTTCTTTCTGCTCTCCTGGATGATAAGATTACTGAAAGGAAAACGTTTTGTAGACATTCCGGAGGTGAAGAGAGAATCGAAGGTGGTGCTGCAAGGCATCGGGAAGGACGAGTGCAAAAGGTCTTTTGCGCAGTGGAAAAAACGTTTTAACCAATGTATCAGTGTTAATGTAGAGTACTGCGAAGGTGACTTAAGTTTGTTACTCGAAAAAATAAATTCTATATTATTTAAAAATGGTGTCCAGTTTTTTTTAGGTCCTCGCTCGTATTGAGAATTTTTGGCTAAACATCAACACGCTCCTAAACGTACTGCTTCGCCTAGTGCCTTCGCTGCTGATAATATCCCATTCTCAAATTCGCACCTGAATGTCGAAACTAGTAGAAGAGCTATGCATTCTCCAGATGAAGACACAGGGCGCATGTCTTTGTCGAATGGCGAGGAAAATTAGTATCAGCAAGTTTGCTAATCGTAAATAATTGTCATTTACTCTTGGAGCTGAGTAGACTAATTTGTACATTACGGATTTTGCATATATTTAAGCACTAATAGATCCCACATCAAATTAAGAATATAGTCATTTAATGGGCTAATTGAAAAGGTTTTAGCGACGAATGAAGTAGATCTCCTCGTCTTGATTCATGAAAGAGTGCTCACATTAACATTGTTCAAAACTGTATTATCCATCTTCAAAAGAGGACAAAATACAAACTCTGTCACACTTCTACAGTTTTATTTATCAGTCAATCGTGGTTCAGCACGTTATGTCATAATAGAATAGGGATATAATTATGGAATTATGTGTCAAAGCCTTGATAGGATGATAAATAAGGATTGGAAAGGGTAGAGGTGTTTTTTTCCTCATTTGAAAATGGATCTTTTTGATTTTTTCATGAAACTTCTTTCGCAGTGAACGTCGATTGTGAACGATGGTCGGATTTCGGTCTAACTTTCGGGTGAAACGACTCTCTGAAGCGTTTTTGTTCACTCTGTAATGTCGAATCAACCAATGATTGGACACATTACCGTCATTCAAAATAATTCTTTGAATAATCGTACCCATTTTAACGTCAAAATTATGGTTGTGTCTTACTATTTGGCATTCACCTTGGGTGGTTATGTCACATTAATCGCATCTTGATGAATAGGAATATGGATTGTATTGTAATTACCGTTTTATCTCTTAAGGTGGATATTTCGAGGCCTAATACTGTATACCTTTTACGCGTTTATCCGTTTTTTTATCGCGATCATTCCCTTCCCGATTTAAGCATTGTAGAGCAAGGTCGATTCTGCGTATTGATAGGGTGCTCGTCAATAATAGCCGCGTGTTATTCCGACGGCAGCCGTCGCATTCGGTCAACCGGAGTGTAATTCCTAAGGAGTTCATGGTTTCCCTTTCCTTAAGGTAGTCCGAGCGAGATAGTTCCCTAGTCATAATAGAGACCATATTCGAATTATACGTTTTAATTTCACCTGCTGTAGGACACATCTATTAAATATTGCATTGTTAATGTTATGCAATGATATAGTTATGTATGACAGAAATTGTAAGCAATCAAATGAAAATATCTAAATAAGTCTTCTAACTTGACTCATTTTTTTCGCGCGGTGCGTTTGAAACTCATTCAAAACGGAAGTTTTTTTGTGATACCCTAGAACTTATTGCGGTGACAACATGATTTAAAAAAAAATAAAGTTGAGAAAACGTACAAACTACACGCTGTTAGTTTTTTTACGACATCTTAAGTGTCAGAAATACCTCATTTTGTAAATAATGTCTCTCTGGAGTGCATACACGTACCATTTTCCATGTAAAATGACTGGTATTTTTAGGTAAATGTCTCCGAAAGTAATGTGGTAAGGGGTTGAATATTTGGTGTCATGAGAAGTTGAGATATTTTTCTTTTATAATGAGACCAAATTCGTTGATTTCTAGTTAAATGGTATTTCACTCAAACTAATTTAAAACCTTATAGATTGCAAGTATCCGAAGACTATACCTTAGTTTACGCTGCATCTCTTGGTTTCCACTCGTTTCTAGCCTCTTCGACACCTGCGGAAACAATAATTGAGCTAAATGGCTGGTGTTTTTTTGGCAAATATCTCGGAAAGTAATGCGGTAAGGGGTTAAATTTTTGTTGTCATTAGAAAGGTGAGATATTTTTCTTTAAAATGAGACCAAATTCATTGATTTCTAGGTAAAATGATATTTCGCTCAAACTACCTTAAAACCTTAGAGATTGCAAGTATCCGAAGAAAATACCTTACTTTACGCAACATCTCGTGGTTTCCACTCGTTTCTAGCCTCTTCGACACCTGCGGAAACAATAATTGAGCTAAATGGCTGGTGTTTTTTTGGCAAATATCTCGGAAAGTAATGCGGTAAGGGGTTAAATTTTTGTTGTCATTAGAAAGGTGAGATATTTTTCTTTAAAATGGGACCAAATTCATTGATTTTTAAGTAAAATGATATTTCGCTCGCACTACCTTAAGGAGGGTCTGGAAGGGGGTTGGAGGGTGAGAGGGTAGGGTGTGGAAGAGAGAGAGAGAGAGCGGAGATTTCGCGTGTTCGGCTCGTGCCAACGTGGTGGGAGAGGAAGAGGGGGGAGGGTGGTATTTATGACTCCAATCTCTTAAATACTCCACGCTATCGGCCATCATCACGTCGCGTGCATCGTGAGATGGGAGAGGCCCTCGAATGGAATCACGTCCACCCCCGCCTCGTCGCATGCTCTCTCCCCCCAAGCGTGCTCTCGATGGACGATGTCCTGCCCTCTTGCGATCGCCATTCGAATCCCAACACCCTGAGGAGGAGGAGGAGGTCCTTGAAGAGGGGGGCGGGGGATAAGGGAACGAGGGGGGGGGAGGGAGGGAACGGTCCCCTCTCGGTGGAACCCGAGGGTATCTCTCTATTTACGCCGAGCGTCGGTAATTATCGGCCTCGGAGAAGTTCTCCTCCCTTTCCCGTTCAAGTATTTATGATAATCGGGTCGGTCAATCTCGTGGGGGGTTTGGTGTCTCATATCGGCCCTCCACTTGTGCTCTCTGCTCTCAACCAATCTCTTCAATCCCTCGTGGCCAATTAGTGTGCTTTCTCTTTACTCGTTCGTGTTTTGAAGCCCTTGCTCTCGCCATTTCTCGCTGGTATTGGAACTCCCTCTACAGTTTCAGGCTTCACTTCGTGGAAGTTAATAGTATCCATATTTGGAGAATACAGTTTTTCGTACTTTTCCACAGAATTTTCTTTTGTGTGGTACAACGCGTTTCACCGACTTGCGGCATCATCATATCTGATGCGGCCGTGCTGTTTGCGTCATCATCAGGTATTAAATACCTGATGATGCCACAAGTCGGTGAAACGCGTTGTACCACACAAAATAAAATTCTGTGGAAAAGAACGAAATTTTTACTATCTAAAAGTCGTTCGCCTGGACTGAGATTCGAACCTAGATCCCTCGATTTCGCGCCGAGTGCTCTAACCAATATGGGCTACCTTTTTCATTGCGAATCTCAAGCAGGCTCTAAGGAGCGAGTTGTCCTCCATGGGAATCGCTGTGACAGAGGGCGCCTTAATCCTCAAACTACCAAGGGGGTAATGAGATTACCCCAGGTAGCATTTTCAGTCGCAACACCTTCGAATTTTCTTGGCTATGTAATGCTTCGTAGTAATTGTATTGGAATGATTTTAGAACCTAATTACGGAGATATATTTTTTATTTTCAACAATTTTTGGGAGGACATTCCTTTAGGGTATTCAATTTACCTCCGTTGGTGACAAAAGTATCGAAGCAGTATCGAAAGTAAATCCATTGAAAAAGTCATAATTAACGTTCAGTACAAATTATATATTTTTTTACATTCACTGATACCAGATTAGGGCCAATAAATTCTTGAATGTTTTGGAGTTATTGTATTGGTATTTCAGTGGGTTATGTTGATTTTTTCACAATGGTATTTATATTGTATTATTAATATTATTGATGGAGTATTCTTAATTATTGAAAAATTATCATTAATCTTTAATAGAGGTATTTAGGATGATATTAACATGACATTAACGATCAATACCGAGTAGTATTACTTTTATGTTGTAAAATTAATGAAGTAACCAAGTTACCCCACTTGGTAGCGAAAAGGTGTCAAATACCTCGGTAGTGTGAGGGTTAATAGCACTCGGGACGAAATCGAGGGGTCTGGGTTCGAATCCCAGTCGAGGCGAATGATATGTTCACTTTGAATTTCACTGAAGTGTGAGACCAAATAGAGAATGGCTCCTCTCAAGTTACTTATTGGCCAGTACCGCAGTTCTTAGCATCTGCCATTGGGTCTAAGGAAATCTCGATGAATTCTCTCTTCCATGTACAGATTCGTCATCAACTCCTCTCCCTATCCACTGTCAGATATAATTCAACAACGGCGCAGTCTACTCTTCATTGATCACTTCTTATTGTCCGCCATTTTATCTTAAGAATCTTATTTTTGTTTTTGCCATCGTCTATGCTAGTGAAGGAAGGTAAATATCCTTATCATGGAACTTAAATATAGGTTAGGTAAGTTTAATTTCCGATTTACTCGATTCTGATGAACCTTGTACCTCTTTACCTCCTCTTGTTATACTTTTCGGCGATAATACTTTATTATATACATTAAAATGATCTCTATTTCCTAAAAAGCAATATTTAAGGTGGTCATTTCTAAAGTCCGTGAAGGAAATTTTGCCTTTGACGAAATCTCTTATAAAGTTAAGGGTGTATTTTTTTCAGGAGTTCTGGAGGTAGACCCACTTGCCTCTAATTTTGTCTCTTGTGAAGTATTAGATGATACATTTGACCTTAGTGATATGTCTTCGATGCGATAGCAAAGGGGCCTCACGGATTGTCAATAAATTACGAAAACCTATCGTAGGAAGAGAGCAACTCGTTTTTGGTTCTGTTCTCAGTTGTAGTTTAGTGAAAATGAGGACGGAAGATTTGAGAGAATTTTTAGTATTGGTTTTCGGCCGGTGGGGGTTGGGCTTTTGAATACACTCTCTTCTATTGTGCCGCATTTTCAGGTTCTCCATCCGAGTTCGTTGGCTTTGGCCGACAACGGGTTCGATAGCCATTCTGCTACCCTCTCCCGGTCGAAGGTGAAAAGAAGCTGTTTTGGCCGCCTTATATAAAGCTGGTCGTCCTTGCGCCCGACTTTGATGCTGTACTGCAATTGGTCAGAGCGGATGATCCTTCTCCATAAGCTGCTGAGGATAGCCAATGGGTTGTCGAGACCTATTGAGGAGTGGGTTGCACTCACACATTTGACCAAAATTGGTCCGTTTTGACCCTCCATCGGGTCCGGTGATCCTCACTCCAATGACGTACGTCGGCAGACCGCACGGCGGCAACCCAAAAAGCGAATCAGAGGGATACCTAATCCCAAATATTTGGGCAACAGGCTCTCTCGGTACGCAGAGATGTGCGGTAGGCTCTAGCGAAAGCGGAGCCGACGGTTACTCGTCTCAGTTGTTTGGGGGAACCAAACTAAAACGAGCACTTCGGGGAGGCGGAGGCCCTTGAGGTCCTTTTGACCTCAATCCGCCTCATTGGTGTCGGCCTCGAAGGGGCAGTGGCTTCGCTAACCTTCCTTACCCATCCTTTCCTCCCACCTCTTCCATGTCCTCGGGTATAAGCGAGAGCTTGCAGACCGGGGGCGGAAGTTGTAATCCTGCGGCGTGAGCCGAAACACCTGCTGAGGATAGCCATTGTCTCTGTTGAAATTACCCTGCAATGTCCAAATCTCTATTTCTTCCATGATTTGTCTTAGATAATAGCAGCTCTTCTTGGCTAGTATTTTTGCATCTTCGAAATTAATTCTGTGTCCCGACTCACGCCAGGCATGTTCAGCAATTGCAGATAGATTGAACTGCTTATTTTTCGTTGCCCTTGTTTGCTAATTTAGTCTCTCGTATGGACCTGTATGGACCGCCAAAGTACGGTCTTCCGCAGGAGCATGGCATTTGGTACACGCCTTCACATAACTCCTGTGGAATGCGGTCCTTGGGTCCGGGCATAATGTTGTTTATTTTTGTGACACAATTGAACCTCGTGTCCACCTCGTGTTATTTTAGGCTCCTTGCGATTTTCTCCGATGTTCCCGCTATTAGTATTGTGTTCCTGAGGCGGCGGGTCCAGTTTTTTCTTTATCTTCGCGGTCCTTTTCAGGACCAAAGAATTTTTATAGCCGTTTCTGAGTAGAGATGTGGCCAGATTTTCTTCTCAGAATCTAATGATTCTACGCCCGAGATGCTGCAGACTCGGTGCATTAGCGTGGTCACAATGGAGGCCTTCTGGCAGGGATGATGATGCGATGCAGCGTTGAGATATCAGTCCGTATTTGTCGCCCTCCTATGGACCGCGTAACCAAGGCTCCCATTACTTTTCCTTTCCACCATAACATCCAGGAAAGGTAATTTTCCTTTTTTTCTCTTTCCATAGTGAAACGTATGTTTTGATGTTGTGCATTCAATTGGCTCAAAAACTTGTTCAATTCCTCTGATTCCGTGTGGCCAGATCATGAAGGTGTCATCAACATACCTTAGCCATAGCGTTGGTTTCTTGTCGTTGGCGTTGAGGGCATTCCTTTCAAACTTCTCCACATAGAGGTTTGCCACTACTGGTGATGGTGGCGATCCCATCGCTGCTCCCTCTTGTCTCTTCATAATAGTTTCCATTCCATAAGAAGAAGGAGTTCCGCAGGCAATGCCCCACTAGTTCAGGGAAATCCTCTGGTATACCGGAGGTAGGGAGTGATCTCACAATCTCCACTGATTCCTGGATCGAGACGTTTGGGAAGAGCGACACCACATCGAAGCTGACCATGATGTCCTCCTTTTTGACTGAGATTCCCTTGATGGTTTCGAAGAGATGGGCAGCCTTACAGCCTCGGTGGTTTAGGCGCAGACCTTAGAAGCCCTCTCTGTTCTTCCCGAGGAAATGATGACTTCTTGATGGTGGATCTAGTCTCCCATTCCACCTTGTTCATGGGGTTGTGGTCCAATCTTCTGTCAGTGGAATCAGTGAGAATGTCCGAAATCTTCCTGTTATACTCCTCCTTGCTGATCATAACTGTTGAGTTGCGTTTATCCGCGGATAGAATGAGAATGTTTTCGTTCTCCCGGAGTTTCCTCAGGGCTGTTTGCTCCTCTGTAGTGATGTTTGGCTAAGACGCGAGCCACGTCTTCTCTTATTTCATCCGCCTCTGATTTAGGAAGTTTCCGGATAACCGACTCCACTCCAGTGGCGATCCTTTCCTGAGGGACCTCTCTGGGTGCCAAGGCAAAGTTGAGTCCTTTGGCTAGCACCGTGGTGGTGGCCTCATTGAGCTGTAGGTGCGTCAATTTGATAATGGAACGGTCCTTTTCAGGGTCATTGTCAAGGGTTAGGTGCTGCCTGGTGTGAAGTTTTTCGTATTAATTGATCTGCGATCCCCTTTTCCTTGTCACCAAGAGCGGTTTCTCAGGAAAGGACCGTCACTGAAGTGGAGTCGGTTATCCGGAAACTTCCTAAATCAGAGGCGGACGAAATAAGAGAAGACGTGGCTCGCGTCCTCCGCACTACAAAACCGCCTTAGCCAAACATTACTACAGAGGAGAAAATGTCCCTAAGGAACCTCCGGGAAAACGAAAACGCCATCCCAACGCCCGAAATTATCACTAGTGCCGCGCTGTTCTTAATTTTAAAACGTCTCTTATCTTTTGGTTCCACGCCCGTCCAGGGTTCCTGTCGTGAGTTTCCTCTTGTCGGTGAACGCCTTAGGTATTTTGATGAGGTAAAATTAAGACAAATTTCGAGAAATCTGAAGTAATGAGATATTTGACGAGGAAGAAGTTTCAGCTAAATAAATAATAGTCGAAACTAGCGTAAAACGTGTGAGAAATTTAGCGTTTTTTGCGAGCATTTTGGGGACACTGTTAAATGGGTGATCAAGATGAGAGAATCTGGCGGGGGAAAGAGGTGTCCACTGACTGGGTAGGGGTGACGACGGGAGCTCTGGGCAAAGATATTATACAAAGGTTTGTGAAGAGTTTGATATATTGCGTGGTATTGGGTTGGAGTGAAAATCAGTCCCTGGGGAGTGTGACTGGGAACAGATTACCGGCGTTGGAGATGTGGCTTAAGACTTTGGAGAATACTTGTAAAACATATGAAGATCAATATTTGAAAATATAACCCTATACAATTGTCATGTATCACTGTTATATTAAATATATTTTAATTAAACTATGTATGTAACGAACTTTCCGATGAAAAGTGAGAGTTTTGCTCTGTTATATACGCACATTCAATGATCCTTGAATAGTACGAATACTATATCAATATTTGCCAGTCTTGAGCACTGTTAAAAATTGATGAAGGCATCGGTTTTAAAGTTTTTTATTGAAGAAAATGGGTAAGTGTTGTAATCGAGGATTTGGCTGGTGAAAGGGTGATAACCTTAGTAAATTTGAGTCTGGCAGAAGATGTGTATGGAAGTTGCTTAAGTCTGTGATAGTGTTGTGCCAGCAGGAAAATGGGAGAAAAAACCGTGAAATTTCGGCTATTGTATATGATACTAGAAGATATAGGATGGAAATATTGTGTGACCCATGGATATTGGTCGGTGACCTCCTCTCAAATCTTTTGCTGAAACGCATTCACTCCACTCGGATAAATTGCCCTGAAATCAGCTTTTTTGACCGTAACAGAGGAGCGTACTTAATCAAGACATTTGGACGAACTGCTTTTTACCCCGAGGTGTACTTAAAGCGAGACAGATTCGTTATTAATACATGGATTGCGTAAACATCATCCATTTACTGATACTGAATTTCAAATTTGACTGTCCATATCGCAGGTGATGTACTGAATTCGCTGGAGTGAATTGCGGGTTTAAATCTCTATAAAGTAATTTGCTATGATGAATGTACACGCATCGGTACCATGGTATACCTGAAGTCAGCATGAACCCACAGCTTTTTTTGCATAGTTCTCTGAAAAATGTTTCGGGAAAGGTAGATGGTGCTACAGGACAGTTAGAGCTTAAAAATTGCCGCGACTGAATGAATTTTAAACCAAAATTGAACAAGTTATATATCTACAGTTAAAAGCTTAAGAGGTGTGTATTAACGTATTTTAATGATATCTTTTATTGCTGCCAAATACTTCTTTCAGACAATGGGTATAAACTGTCCACTTGTCCACTCTCGAAGATGAATCGGGTGGATATCCATTTCACTGTTTCCTACGTGACGAGGGCCATGTTGGATTGGATATTTGGGGAGGCGACCGACGGTCATTAGCGTCATAGGGGATAGATAAGGGAGGCAGGGTGGATAGAAACCCGGCGTCGGCATTACCCTGCTCTTAACGAAAGGCTTTACGTCTCATCTGACAGACGGAGTGCTGTACTTTGATTACCCTCCACAAGACACTCAAATAGCGGATCGGGTTCCGATGAAAAACATCCGCCTCTGCAGGGATTTGAACCCTGGCCGCCCGTGTGGTAGGCGAGCACTCTAGTCACCACACCAACCCGATCCCCGAGGGTCATGTTCATTGCGTGAAAGGGAGGCTTTGGTCTTTAGGTCGAATTCCTCTGGTTTGAACTTGGCAATTTCACGTTCCTTCGTCATTCGATATACCGATAAAAGAAAATCATTTACGGGCAGCTCGTGTGCACGGAGAATAAATACCATTTTTCTGATAATTTGGATCACTTTTAATATCACATCTCTTGCACCTGCCTCCTGCATTAGAACGTTAACTCTTGTGTTCATAGCTGTAACTGGTTCTTCGTATTTGTTGCCCAGATCACTTGGGCGGCTTAAATATTGCCTGATGTGAGATGGATGAATTTTTATGAGGCATGCTTGAAATTTCAGGATCAAATTTTGACTGACACCCTCCGTCTATGTCGTTCCTCAGGATTAAATTAATCGACTCTCGAGACCCTGATTCCCTCCCTAATCCCTTCTCCCGCACGAGCGAACACCCATCACCGCCCGCTCTCTCTCTCTCTCCGCTCATTAGGCCCGGGATGAGCGCCTCCCTCCCGTCTATTCCCCATATCCCGGAAAGGACATTCAGATGCGCCGATCCCTGCGTCATTACGATCTTAGATTCATTAGGCCGCCTGGAACGGGAAATTTTAATGATGGGACTCACATGATTTTTTCCACCATAAGCCTTGCATTAAATATATATCTCTCTCTATCATCGTGGGGTTTGCTGCCATTTTCGCGTTAAATACATTTTGATGAGGCCAAACCGGATTTAAAAGGATTGCCAAGCGAGGAAATAGGAGTTTTGGGAACTGATTTGACTTGAAGTTTCGGCGAAAAGTTCAGCTTACGTTGTCCTAGCACTGGAGAGGCCAGGCTTGGGAATAAAGCTACGTTTTCTTGGACGCGTCAGACGCGCACGAGCCCGACGAGACGCGTCATTTCATGAACGCGTAGGCGAACCTACTCGTAGGAGATACCTACGCGCCATCTACAGCAGAGAAGAAATGGTAAAAAAAGAAGCGTGACGACCTTGTGTGCTTATCGCTCTACAACCCATCGTTGATAATTGTGTGTTGATAGTTATCTAGCTCCATTCCAGTGCAATAGCTATTTTTCTTCTATTTCCTCTACAACTTAATTCCTCTCATCCGCACGCCAACTTGCTGAGAGCTAATTAACGTGGAGTTTTTTTAAAGAAAGAAATGGATATAGTGGCATCATTGAATACCTTTTCCCTCCAAGCCTTCTCTCTTAGGTTTCTATCCCTGTATCGATAGTCCTTATAATTTTACAGGAACGTGTACCTCTCTCGAATTTCGGAGATGATTATTTCATCCATGGAACCTACACTTCGTTGGTCAGCCATGTTTGTGATTCTACGCGTTCCTCGCGTCGAAAGTTGAAAACATTTAAACTCGGGCGACGCGACTCTACGCGAACACACGCGAACTGACGCGAAGAAATCCGGGCTTCTGATTGGCTGAGGATCTCGCTTTCGCGTCTCTTCGTCTGAAACGCGTTCATGAAAACGTACCTTATTACCGACCGATGAAATTACACGGCAGCATCATCATCGCGGTGCTCGGCCGCGTGTGGTGCGTGCCCCATTGCACCGCGTCGAGACGTTCGTTGTGTAATGGCATCATCATCTTCATCATCATCCTCATCTGCCGCGCTCTCCTTAATTCCCCTCCCGCTCCCCCTCCTATATCGCCCGTCGCCAATTAATCCTCTTCCTTCGTCTCGGCCGCGTGTTGCGAAGGCAATTTGGCCCTCGCCCGTTTGATCGCCAATCAAATCAATCAATCATTCAATCGAACTATCTACCCTCCTCTCTCGCTCAAGGCTGTGTGGCATCGCATCGATGCACGCGGGGGACTGCGTGCCCTCGCGCCGTCGTGTCACCTTTTTATTTAAAACATTCATCATGATGTTTAATGAGGCAGATTCAGCGGTGTGCGTGCGAGGGAAGCGATGAGAGGAAGTACTATTTGCTGCGAAAACCTTCAAATGAAAATTTCCATTTTATTTTTATTTTCAATAATGTAATAATGATAAAAGATTTAAGTTTCTCCTGGTGAATTACATTTATAAACTCTTCTCGGGCTCTGCACCAGTTGATTGATTTCAATCGTGACTCTGGCTTTCATCTGAGCAATAAATGGACACCTGTATTAAATTGAATTAAAAACATAAGGAAAAACCAGAAAATAATTCAAGAGCAAAAGTCAAACCTCAGCCAATCAGATGGCACCTGAGCTCAATTGTTGGGCCCCACCAACGGTCAACTCCATTCTGTTTACAATCTGACACGGACAGAGTAACACGCCTTGAAGATGGAAAGCAAGTCCTTTTCCGAAACGTCGGCAAACATGAAGCCAATCAACTGGTGCAGAGCCCGAGAAGAGTTTATAAATGTTATAATGTTTTAAATAATGTTTGACGAAATTAAATCTTAAATTTAATTAAGAAACTAGTTGAATTGACTGGCTTATCGAGGCGAATGCTGAGGCTTTTCTGACAGTGCTACTAAATTTATCTCCCTCTTTCAATAAGCTATTCTCGTATTTACCCTTGAAGTGTTCCGTACAGGGTCAGATCCCTTGAAGCGTGAACTCTGAGCACTTACCATGGTCTTTCTACGGGTACTCTCACATACTCCCACTCGGCGTCCACATCCTCACACATGGAGCAGTTGTAGAAGCTCGAGAACGTATTTGCGGTGGCAAACGTAGAGGTATTTCAAAAGGCATTTCCTTTTGCTACATCTTACAGAAACAAGGCAAGTCATGCAAACCCCTTTGGAAACGTGAATATTCAGGAAAATGGCCTTAAACATTCCGAAAAAATTAACTAATATCGAAAATATGTGTTTTCCTTGCTGGTACATGACCTTTCCTTTGAAAATGATTTCAGTTGCCTACATTTTTAGTAGATCATCCGTGCTCAAGCATTGTAAATTCTGAAGTGAGGTGAGAAAAAAGTTGATCGTTGGGGTACCTGTGAGCAGTAAAAATTATTTCTGGAACCTGAAATGAGATATTTAAAATGATTGAACTTCCTCAAATGGTTATAAAATATGTTTTAAAAATCAGGTATTGTCAGAAAATTCCATTTTTATGTCTAGAACTGTAGCCCTTCCCGATAGTAAAACCGTCAATCGACGTCATTCAGTGCTTCTAGTGTTAATGGGAAATGGGAAGGGTAAATAAAGTACAGTATTATTTTAACGTAATGCATGCATTTGCCTAAAGAGGAAATTTAGCTGGCTTCCTCCTCGGAGGCATACGTGTTTCCTGGGGGTTTGTTGTTTTGGACGGCTGCATATTCTTTCGGCCTAGAGCCATGGTTAGGGCTAGGATTATATTTCATATATTTTTCCTGATCAATGCATGTTATGACTAGATTTTTCGGTGCGGTATTCCGAATTTAGATTGAGCATATTGTGTTGTTGTTTTCGAATGTTGGATTCGGCGTGACAACTTGATATTTGCTAACAATAATTATGATGAGAAGAAATGCATTATTTTGCACTTATAAGAAAATCTGACTCTACGAGTTCGAAAGAATTCGAATTAAACAAAATATATCTCCTGTGCCGTAAGGCTACGTGTTAAAATAACATTTAAATGCCATCAAATCAAATCGGTTTGATGAAATTTTGTCATTTTTATCTATAGATTTCTCTAACGAACACATGTATACAGAGTTTTACAAAAAGCAAAGATTATGTGAGAGTCGCACAATATTATTCTAAGGAACTATAAAATATGCTTGTTGAACAATGAAAAGCGGAAAGTCATGAGATAATCCGTTGCGGAGTCTTTTGCATGGGAAACCGCATGGTGTACATGGAATCGTTAGAAACGGATTCAGGGTTATGCTTGACTAAACTCACGAATCGAGGGTTCTCAGCCTGGGGTACGCGTACCCTCAAGGGTACGTGCTTGGCGATTTAGGGGTTCGTGAGGAAATCAGATGGATAGTGAAAGTGTGGTAATCGTATTTCCATCAGGAGACGTGTTTAACTCCTAGGGGCTACCATCAAGGGCAACGGATTCATGGAGGAGACGAATGTGAATCAAATTTGGGAACTTCAGTCTTATAGAGACACACTTCTGCATTTCAATAATCGACTGCTGTCCCTCGAAAAAATATTCATTCACGAATAGTTTCAACGGAGTGCATCATCTTCTTGCCTGAATTAGAACAAGTTTCGAGCCAATACAAACTCCGTGGGAGAGCGAAGTCTGTCCATGATACATTTTATTGAAAAAAAACTCGTTTAATTATGGCTTAACTTTGTGAAAATCCATTTTAAAGAATTCAAATGCGATATGGTACTTTTTTCACAGTTCTTATTTCAGGTCGACCGGTTTCGTCACATAGGCGACATCATCAGGTGTCATCATCAGGTGTCATAGGCGACATCATCATCGTCGTTGTATTCATCTTCACCTGATGATGTCGCCTATGTGACGAAACCGGTCGACCTGAAATATAAACTGTGAAAAAAGTACCATATCGCATTTGAATTCTTCATTTTATTGAAGTTTTAACAAATCATGCCATGTTGGTAAAAACCAATGTTTTTCAAAAAGACCGTTAACCATTTGAAAATTCATAGTATTTTTTCGACTAATCCAAGATGTCAAAATCATTTCTAATTCACAAGGGATTGTGAATGTGAGAGTAATTTAGGATTTTCAACCGAAGAATTCCCTATATAATCCTAAACGTCCGGTCAAACATCCCTTCTCTGCGAAATGGAACTTTTGTCATGGTGTTCGTGCCTTCATTTGTCGCAATCGTGCCGGACAAAACACAACTGGGCTTACCTTTCTCGGCGATCGGTGAAGCCAGTTCAATTTCATACATTTTCTAAGTAATGAACACCATACTCACCGAGTCATTTCCAATGTGCTTGATGCTCGGCTAGTTTTCCCGACTTCCTCCGCTCCTCGTTTTTCCTGGTATACATCAACAAAAAGAGTCCAAACTGACTAATATTTGTTTTTTTTTCGCTTCGCTACTTCCGCTTTCCTGGTGAAGATATCTAGGAAAAACCAATTTGGTCGTCTATTTCAAATGAACCAAGGATAGTTGCAGGACCATTTATGAAAAATTTATCTCTTGCACTCGTAAACCCACATGTATTGGCAGAGTTAAATGCGATTACTTGAGAATGTTATCCTTTCTGGCTTTCTCGTGGCAGCCATTTTTCCTAGATGGCGCATGCGAATTTATGATCATTTTTTAGTGCTGCCTGGGGTACTTAGTTGTTAAAAGAACGATCAGAAGGGTAGTGACAGCATATGAATTGATTCAGTTTTCCGCTACGATATCAGTGCCGAAAATCTCGAACTATTTATGTCTCTAACTTAATGTTTTGCCTGTATGCAATTATTTTGCATATACTTCTAGCCCTGTAAGCCACATATATTCAATAGCTCCTCCAACAGAGAAAAATCAAGTTTAAAAAATGGTTGATTTAGAGCGTCGAGGTAGATACCTGCTACCATATTTTTCTTACGAGTTGAATGTCATACTGTTACGTTTTATCCTTTGCAATATTAAAAAAAATCTTTGTCTTCTCTTTGGCTATTTCTCTTACATGGTTCCTCCAAGGGAGAAAATAATAGGACAGCGTTAAAATAGGTACGCCCTATTTTTATAAGGTCGTTGTATTCATCTTCCCTTCTATTAAATCTTTGTGAGTGTTTTTTACGTGAGATGTACCCACTAGGGTATTACCCTGGATATAAGGGGACCATTTTGCAACTAATATTAATCCCGGCCCGCTAAAGTTATTTCATTTGGAATTTATCGTGCTGAGACCGGCTGATCCCCAAAAAAATCTGTTCCAGGTGGTCGGTATTGGATGACTTGGGGACGCGCTGCAATCTTCCTAGCTAGAGGCTTCTTACTGAATGTGTCTGAAAGGACGTATTTTTCTAATATCATCATAACATTCGATTACGCTTTTAATGTGAGGATAGTGAATAATTGACTCAAAAAAATGAGTTCAAATGTAAAAACTTTTTATAATAACCCCTTGTTCCATACATGTTTATAATGTACCTTACATTTATTGCCACGAAGTACCCGAGGTGCGTTTTTCGCCGAACTCCACTCAGGGAAAGCCATTCCTGGGAGCATGAATGTTTGCTTCGGACTCGGTTCAAGTAATTTGGGACTATCAGCTCACTGTATGCCATTTTTTTTGTTTCGAACTTTTTGGTTTCAAAGCAAAATATTTTTTGCCGGGCATGAGATGCGAAGATGAGCCTTAGTAAGAATTAGATTATGTTAAGAAGTTAAGAAGAAGATTATATTATGCAAAATTCAGAAAAAATAATATTACTTAATTTGGAACTTTTGACCTTGCTAATGAAGGTCAAATTGTATAATATTGGAGAAAACTTTTAAAAAAGTTAATAGCCCTCACATGGGTGCATATTATTCCTCGCGGCGATGAAAACTACGGAAACTTCCACGTTTGATCGTATAAATAAATTATGGTCTACCTCATAAAGTTATATGAAGGTCAAATGCCTTTTTTATTGAATAAGTAGCAGAGCAGAAAGATAACTCGAAAGTTATGTCTTATCAAGAAAGATGTCGAGTACCAAATAAATTTAATTTCGAGTTTTGTTTTAAGTGATTTATGTGATCAAACGTGGATTTATCGTAGTTTTCTTCGCCGCAATGAAAACTGTATCCCTATGCATGCTATCGAAACACTGATATTAAAATCAATGGTTGGCGAGTTCACTTTGCGGACGTTGTTCATCTTTAAAATGGTACTACTTTGTATTTTTCCACCAATATATTAAACGATTCGAACCACCACCATTCCCATAAAATGGCAGCTTTCTATTCCATGATTCACCGCCTACTTTCAATACCTCTCTCCCATAAAGAATTTTTGGTTGAATTAAAACCATCAAATGTATAGCCCGCAATAATGGTTATGACGACTCTTTGGTAGACGACCTTTTAAACCGATTGCGACGGAAACGTGCCATAGCCACATCCACTTCACATTCTCCAATCCTCCCGTCCGGCACTAAGTGGGTGAAGTTACCCTTTATTAATAATTTAACATTTAGGCTATGTAGACACTTCCCGAAAAATAAGTACAAAATTTCCGTGTATAATCCTGTGACACTCCAGAAATTATTATTCAATTCTAAGGACCACATTGACATGAAAGATAAAAGTGGGGTATATTTACCTACTCAAGGGTGATACTCCTGATTGCAGCTCTTTGTATGTTGGTCAAACTGGTCGAAAATTGAATATAAGAATAACGGAACATTTTTAATCCAGTGTCAATGGTGAAAAAGAAGTCAAATTTTACTGAGCACTTAATTGATGAGGGTCACAGATCCAATTGTACCCCTAAGTTCAAAAACGTTTATGACAAGGGTAGGGGGGGGGGGAAGTTGGACTTCCTGGAACATTTTGAAATTTTGTCATATTACAATGTGCACGGTGATAAACTACTCAATGACATAATCCCTTCAACCGCCTCACCCTTGTTCTCTGTGCCAGTACCCCCACCTCCATCCCCGTAGTCCTTGAGCCTGGCGTCACCACCTGTTTGTTCCTTCCCCTGCAGTTTTGCCCAATCACCTCCTCAAAACTTACTCACTTCTCACTCCCCCCCTTCTTTTAACCATTTCCCTATCCTTGGTGTTTCTCTATATAAACTGTGCTGTATCATGTTATTTTACTTTGTAATCTTGATAACGGCCTGTAAAGGCCGAAACCAGTCGAATTGTGTTTTTTAATATACTGTTGGAAAAATAACTAAGTAGTTTCATTTTAAACACTGATATTATCTATTTTCATTCCAAAATCCGATATTTGACCTTTATTTTCAAGATCAAGAGTTCAATATTAGTACTAAGTCAATTCATTTTTCATGGGAATCTGCATGACATTATCTTCATAATGCTTTTTCGGCCGTATCTCAATCTCACGTCTAACTACAGCAATTGTATTTTGACCCAAAAAAAAGTATCGAAAGGCCACACTCAGTGTGCGGCGCCGGCAGTCACTTTGGTGGTATCAGCCGCTTAGAAGAAATAGAGCCGTGGGACATCCGCAGTGAAGAGGGCGACGCACAGTGGTCTAGAAATCCCGATTACAAGACGGCGAGAAATTTTGTTTCACTCTATTCTTGGTATTTTATGCCACCAAATTTGCACAAACCACTGCTTCATGGATCCATAATAATTAATGCTGCATCTTTACCAATAGGAATGTTTTCTGAGGAGACGCAAGGATCCAGAAACAGGGACTGCAAAATATTTAGAGAGTTCTGCTCTTTAAAAACATCAAGGTCTGATTCCAAAACAGATTTACTTCATATACTGCATGTAGGTTCTAATCCTCTTAATTCATCAATAAGAAGTACTCCACGCAAGAGAACGGGAAATATTCCTGGTGAAGTACTAGACCTCCTTTCGTCATTTCGTCAGGCATCCAAAGTTAGGCATGATTTAAGTTACAGGTCAATGGATTGCACGCCAAAATTAAATGAGGCAATTTATTTTGATTCAGTTGTTGCTAAAAAGATCTCTTCATTTCTGAACAAAAACTAAAGCATTATAAATAATGTGGTTGCTCCTCATGCCTTGAATGTAACCATGGAATCTTTGAGTGGCATATCTTGTTTTGGAGTCTCGACCGATGCAACCAAGTAACCATGACAATATAAAAATGTTTCCCACTGTTATCCAATATTTTGACTACAAACATGGTGGCTTAAAGACAAGAGTTATTGAGCTATAACCTACTCCAAATGAAACTTCTGACACTTTTGCCTAGTATATTACAAAAACACTAAAACATTTGAGTATTCTCAACTTCTTGAAACTCGTTCCGAAATGAAAATTGTGCCGACTGATACTTTAGAACGGCGTCACTCCAGAGATGAAATCCAAAGTTATGGCGTGGAGTCAGCAGTAATCCAGCATTATAATGCATTACGTAGCACGGCATATCTCGGCGGTCATATATTTCCCCTCGCTCTCTCACGTCCCTCTCTTCGAAATCCTCGGGGATGTGCGTGCGTACGAGCAGAGTGGAGCGTGGCGTGAGGGGTGGGTGGGGAGAAGGGGAAGGGGTAGGAGGAGGAGAAAGAGGAGAAGGAGGTGGATGAGAAGGAGGGAAGGGAATGGGAAGAGCGTCTGATCCGTAAGAAGGATGACAAAAATGAGAAATCAGGCCGAAATGGACGACAATCTTCTTCTTCCCAAGTCCTATCCGGTCCAAGAAGTCGCAATCTGGACCGGAGCCTGAGATGGGAGTGATTAATAACTCGTTGCATGCCTGTTTCAAGATGACTATAATCATTCCTAGGAAATATTCCAGAGCCGAACAATTAGGAGATGAATATTTTGTTCTGTTCCAAAAGTGGAACACTTTCGGTGAAGTCAATTAAAGCGATGGAAAGTTTCCAGAAAGAGTTTTAGAGGTCTTAGGTTACAGAAATATGACAACTTTTTATTTTTAATTTCATTATCCTTTGCTTAATTTTCACGAACTTGCGCTAAAATTTTTTTGAAAAGATGAACTTGGAAGCGAAGCGATCGTGTCTAACGAGGACCATTTTATTGAAATTGGTTTGCATATCTTTTTTTAAGGTAGTCCGAGCGAGATAGTTCCCTAGTCCTAATAGAGAAAATATTCGAAGTACACGTTTTAAATTCACCAGCTGTAGGACACATGAATTAAATATTGCATTGTTAGTGATGCAATAACATAGTTTCATATGACAGAAATGGTAAGTAATTAAATGAAAATATCTAAACAAGTCTTTAACTTGACTCATTTTTTTCGCGCGGTGCGTTTAAAACTCCTTCAAAACGGAAGGTTTATTGTGATCCTGAAGAATTTACATCGGTGACAATATATTGAATTTTCAAAAATAGTTGAGGAAACATGCAAACTACACGCTGTTAGTAGTAGTAGAGGAATGCGGGTCCGGGCACAGCACATTTCTGCCTAACCTCAAGGGGCAGGGCATCCATCTTGAAAACTATCGATATATCGCAAAAGTCGCACTCTGATTGGTGCACGTGACCACAAAAGTGGCGCCGCGAAGTGGTAAAAAGGGTGAATTGAGGTAAGATTGGGTCATCCATGTTGAAAATATCGATATATACCTCCGGGGGTCGAGTCGTCCATCTTGAAAATATCGATATATCGCAATAATCGCACTCTGATTGGTGCACGTGACCACGAAAGTGTCGCCGCGTGGCGGTCAAAGAAAGAGGTGAAGCCGGGTCGACCGTCTCGCGAAAAAATATCGATATATATCGCGAGCGTCGCATTCCGGCGTGGGGGGAGGGGTCGGATCCGACCGGAATCACCAACGCGGCGCGTATTTTTAAATTAAGCGGTGAAAGTTTATTTAATATTTATTTCTCAACGAATCGCAGGAGATCTCCTCCACCCTCTGAAGGTATATAAGCGCATGATTGAACGCCATCCGCAGTGTTGAGATGTCTCTACTAGCAGTCAGAGCCGAAGTCGGCGGAGGGGTTCCTCCGGTCGTCCATCCCGTTCCAGTCTTCCAGACCAGTTATAACCGCTATGCAGTGCAGCTTCGCGAGTTCATGCTCAACGAAAAGAACGAGACGGATATAAAGGATGAGGGTGGATGCGTGGAGAGCTTGTGGGACCTCACCCTGCATCTGAACTTCGATAGGAAATGCTTCATCACGGTGACATATCAATATTCTAGTGTCCGCCTCGCTGGAGAGAAAATTGTATTCTCGGGATTTCAGCGGAAGTTCAATGAGACGGCAATTAGCCGTTGCTTTTTACCATCATTGAAGGAGTTCATGGGGCCGAACGTGGACCAACAAGGAAGAAAAATTTGGCCAGATGGATTTTTTTCCGATATCGAAATCAAAGTGTACGAAATAGGCGATGATGTGGTAAGCTCACCGCGCTTTCGAACAGGCCTCTGCTATGAATTGAAAAGCGATGGAGATGCACCATTGGGTGGTGTGGTGTATGAGTCGACTTCAGACGAAGAAGAAGAATGGCGAGGTTTTAACTCGAGATATAACTACAGGAATACGTCATGTGGGCCAGGTGAGCTAATTGCATTCTACGATTTTAAGCTCGTTCTCATTCCTCCCGACGATATTCATCATCGTGAATCTGCAGCGTGCGAGAGTAAGTTACTGCCGAATTGTGCAGCGAGTGGCCGCAAGACGTCCGCAAGGCGAATGTTAAAGTGAAGTGTGTGTGTAGGAAGTGCTCCTCTCCTCATCGGTATTGGACAATAGCGAAAAGAATTTGGCTGTTTTCGAATCACTTGATATTAAACTGTTTCCAATATTATGTTTTCAAATAAAAAAATGTGATGAATATACTCTGCATTACCATTCTTTCGCATGGTGGTTAAAAAAAACTTTCAACATTCTCAAAATATTCGATTTCCGACATCTGAGGAACAAGTCGTAACTTAATCACTACCTCGAGAGGTTAACTATCAGTTACAGTTCATGCGTTGAAGAGTGAACGAGTGCAAAAATGGGAGACGAGAAGAAGACTGTGAAAGATTAGGAAGAATTTTTGATAAATGGATCGAGAAAAAAAGAAGCCATCGTTCGCATGCCCAGACGTCGCCGTCTCAGGTTGGAGGGGAAGCATGATGGTGGGAGCCATTGGATTAAATTAGTCTAAAGAGGAGGAGTGAGATCGAGGTGAAGAAAAAGAGTCAAAAAATAGTAATTTTGAATGAAATATTTTATTAAAAATTAAAATAAAAGTTTGTAACCCTTCACAAGTTTTTTAAATATTAAAAATCACTTAAATTGCTGATGTAAGTGCTGTCTGAGTCCTCGTCCTCGTCCCAGCGGTCCACGGAGCCGTCCGAGAGGTCGTCTTCGTTTTCTTCTTCCTCTTCGGATGGTAATTCGGATGGTAACATTCCGCAATTAGGCAGCACCGTTACCACTGCATACTCTTCATTAAAGGGGAGCAACCTTGTACACCTCCTGCAAGCAGTGGCAGGCTTCGACTGTAAAGGTGGAAATTTCCGGCAGAGCTGGCAGGGAGAAATGTGCGGGTTATCTGCACCATTTCTCACCATCTCATGCCCCTGCATTACTGAAATGAAGGGCATGTTCAGATCTTCAAAACAATTAACGCAGACGGAGACGACTCTGGGGAAGAGCTGCCTGCACTTCTTCCTGAGAAACCTGCCATGCACACGGAACATGACGAATCTCACGCATGAGTACAACGGGCTACTTGAATTCATGGTATTGGTAGAATGAATCCCATAGCATTAGCGTTCCTTCTTATATGCACGTTTCTCATCCCCTCCACAGAAAAAAAGCGGAAAAGTGCTATCCCTGTGGAGGGGGATGGAAATTTATCATCGTGAGAACGAGTTGTGGAGACAACTAGTCAAACATATTTAGAGCGAGCGGTAGGAGTGAAGGAGGGGTGGGAATTTATCATCGTGAGAACGAAAGTTTTATCAGTTCTCAAGAAAGAAAAGACAGTGGAAGGCAAGTCAAACAACCAGGCAAATAAATAAATTAAATTGCTTCCATCTTAATCTGATCTGAGTGCTAGTTGAGGTGAGGATCAATTTAAATGAAATGCCAATTCATATTTGATTGTAATAATCTGATCTGAGTGCTAGTTGAGGTGAGGATCAATTTAAATGAAACGCCAATTCATATTTGAATGTAAAATTTTATCATAATTTTTATTAAAAGAAATCTTAAAAGACTGCTTCTATCTTAATCTGATCTGAGTGCTAGTTGAGGTGAGGATCAATTTAAATGAAACACCAATTCATATTTGATTGTAATAATCTGATCTGAGTGCTAGTTGAGGTGAGGATCAATTTAAATGAAACGCCAATTCATATTTGAATGTAAAATTTTATCATAATTTTTATTAAAAGAAATCTTAAAAGACTGCTTCTATCTTAATCTGATCTGAGTGCCAGTTGAGGTGAGGATCAATTTAAATGATAAGCCAATTCATATTTTGAATGTAAAATTTTATTAATTAAAATTATACATATAAATTCACACACCACAGCCACCACACAAGAGTCACAAACAACACAGCTATTAACATATCCGCACCGCGCTCTAGAAATAGCTTAACCCTAACTCCTGCAGAGGTTTTCTAGAACGCGGTCGGGTCGGCCGTTTTCTTCGCGATGAATTCCCCCGTGGAGGTGATGGTGGTAAAAACTCGGGAGTTGTTAGGTCGTCCGAAGTCTCCCAGCGGCGCCTTTCGCCGACCGGTTCGGGAGACTGGGGGAGGACCACCCACTCAACCCTCCTCTCCCATCCATCCTCCACCGAAGGCCCAGGCAGGGGAGAGGGGATAATATATTCCTCATCGCCAGTCGGTGGCTGCGATGGGGGGTGGGGCTCTGCGGCGGCGGCCCGCCCGACCGGTTCGGGAGACGGGGTGGGAACCACCCACTCAACCCTCCGCTCCCACCTGTCTTCAATCGTGGGTGAAGGGACTAGCCACTCTGCCGATGGTTGCGACGTGGAAGGCTCGAGGACGTGCGGCGTGTGCCAATCTCGGGAGGGGGATGGGGAAGGGTTAGGCAGGTGAGCGGAGGCGGAGGAGGAAAGGTTCAATGGTTCACTTTGTGGCGGAGCATGTGCCGCGAAATTCAATGCGGCAAACCCGTCAGCAATATCTCGACCCTCCCCACAAACTAAACATTGGGAGGTTGGCCTCACCAAAGTCGTTATGCCCCCAGCACAAACAGAGCAGGTGCTCAGTAAAAGGGGGGCTATGGCGGAGATGTGACGCCACTCCTTAACTACGAAGGACTCCCGCGTCGCACACTCGAAACAGAGAAGCTTGTTCTCCCAAGTGTAGCACAGTTGAATGGTTGTACAAGTGGGCTCCATGATGTCCAATGTGAGCTCTTCCCCTGCATGCGAAGCTTTATAAGTCAGAACCATCACGTGACTTGAGCGTCATATCGTGGAGTGTGAGGTCGTTCTGCGGCTTTCTCGGGTCAGAAATAAGATGCTGGGAAAGCCTGTTTTAGTTTCTTCCCGAGCCTTGAAAGATACGAAATGCGTAAATGATACACAAGCCATCGTTGAGAAAGCTGGTCTTAGCGAGGTCCCTCAACGCAGCGTGGGATAGCCTTCAAAGATACGAAATGCGGTTAGTATGATGACGCAATACCCTCGCTGTGGGAAGTGAAATCTTTGAACGTGTTTCGACCACGCCTTGAGAGGGCCACTTTCAGAAATTTCCCATAGCCTTCAAAGATAAAAATGTGCAATTTCCTTACCACACGTGCGGTTAGTATGATGACTCAATACCCTCGCTGTGGGAAGTGAAATCTTTGAACGTGTTTCGACCACGCCTTGGGAACGTAAGTTTTAGAGTTTCCCATAGCCTTCAAAGATAAAAATATGCGCAATTTCCCTATCACACGTGCGGTTAGTATGGTGATGCAATACACTCGCTGTGGGAAGTGAAATCTTTGAACGTGTTTCGACCACGCCTTGGGAACGTAAGTTTTAGAGTTTCCCATAGCCTTCAAAGATAAAAATATGCGCAATTTCCCTATCACACGTGCGGTTAGTATGGTGATGCAATACACTCGCTGTGGGAAGTGAAATCTTTGAACGTGTTTCGACCACGCCTTGAGAGGGCCACTTTCAGAAATTTCCCATAGCCTTCAAAGATAAAAATGCGCAATTTCCCTATCACACGTGCGGTTAGTATGGTGATGCAATACACTCGCTGTGGGAAGTGAAATCTTTGAACGTGTTTCGACCACGCCTTGAGAGGGCCACTTTCAGAAATTTCCCATAGCCTTCAAAGATAAAAATGCGCAATTTCAACACCAACATGTGGTTAGTATGATGATGCAATACGCTCACTGTGGGAAGTGAAATCTTTGAACGTGTTTCGACCACGCCTTGGGAACGTAAGTTTTAGAGTTTCCCATAGCCTTCAAAGATAAAAATATGCGCAATTTCCCTACCACACGTGCGGTTAGTATGGTGATGCAATACGCTCACTGTGGGAAGTGAAATCTTTGAACGTGTTTCGACCACGCCTTGAAAGGGCCACTTTCAGAAATTTCCCATAGCCTTCAAAGATAAAAATGCGCAATTTCCTTACCACACGTGCGGTTAGTATGATGACTCAATACCCTCGCTGTGGGAAGTGAAATCTTTGAACGTGTTTCGACTACGCCTTGGGAACGCCAGTTTTAGAGTTTCCCATAGCCTTCAAAGATAAAAATGCGCAATTTCCCTACCACACGTGCGGTTAGTATGATGACGCAATACGCTCGCTGTGGGAAGGGATAGGCTTTGCACGTCTTCGGGAAGTTGGGGAAGGAGAAGAGAATATATATAGCCATGAGAGGGAAGAATCCATAGCACTTGCAGACTCTTGGTGGACAGAGAGTGACGGAGAGACAAACCAGAAGGACATCAAGAACAATCTCGAGAAGTGAGTATGATTCTTCGATATTTTTTAATAATTTCTATTTTTATGTTTAACAAAACATGTGTATCTGATGTTTGATATATTTTTTCCTTTCAGATGACCGCCATGAAAGGAAAATTAATGAATCAGCAGGAAGAAGTGACAGTAGTGCGCAAAGAAGATTTGGAGCAAGATTTAATGTACCCAATAGAGAAGCTGGAAAAAACTACTACCCGATACGGAGAGGTGCTGATAGGGTACATACATTTCAAAGGAAAATCGAGGAAAATATATTTACCTAAGTACTTAAAATTATCGGAAGATGAAATTGTAACATTTAACAAAGAGCCCTGGAAGCACGATGTAAATGTTATTAAAAATAACGATTATATAACTATAAAATAAATGCTTTATTCTGAAAGGTTTTTAATTTCTGTATCATCACTAAAATTGAACAAGGTGGTAAAATAAAGATGGTAAAAAGAATAAGAATACGTATAACACGGTGAAACAGGCTATAAAATGTTTGAAAAAAAGAATTGAGTTACCTCTTAGATGAGTAATGAAGAAAAAGAGTCAAATATGAACTGGAGGAAGAAAGAAAGATAAAAACTGAGCTGACGCTTTAGCCCTGCCCCTTTTGGAATAAATGCAGAATTTCAACCGAAAAATCTTCATTCCCGAACTCGAAAGCCATGGAGGAGTTGGTTCTTTGTCAAACGTGCTACGTATACTACCAGCCTAGATACTTGGCATCCCACGAGATGTCGGAGGTACATCACCGTCATGCTATTTGCGGGGTTCAGGCCGGTGGAGGAGGAGAGCCCACGATTCTAGAGTTGGAGTCTGCAGTACGCAACCGCCTAAAAACTTACTGGGTGAGTGGTGGAAGAGTGCATACGGACATGGTCAATTTTTTGGATGGAATCAAAAATCTCTTAATTGGGAAACTTCGCGATTGTTTGGAAAATACAGCTCTGAAAATTAACATCTTGGTGAAGGCTAAATTTCGAAAAGATGAAGAGGGACAGGATCGGTGTTTTAAAACAAAAAATGTTCGGGTTTTGCAAGCAGACAATGTAGGTGAAATTTTGGATAGGTTGTTTGCAAAAATATTAAAGGAAAAATCCGATAGCTCCGCTAAAGGCTCCGGATGGTCCCTTAGTGAAATTTTGGGATTAGAACTGAGGGTGAATCGTTACCAACCACTTAGAGGATCCTCCTTCATAGACCTACCGACTAGAATTTTACGAACATTCAGCGTTATAAATATTCAAAATAAGGATGATTTCTGTTTTAAATATGCAATTTGGGCTAAGAATGTCCACCGCAATGCTCATAGAGTTACAAATTACACAACGGATGAATTTCTCAGAGGGTACGATTGGAATTGCATCAGTTATCCTGTGGATATTTCCCAAATTGCAATATTTGAGCGAAGAAATAATATTTCCATCAATGTTTTCGGCTTAGATGAAAGGAATAACGTTTATCCCATCAAAATTGTGGATAAGGAGCTTGAGGACCACCGCGATCTTCTTTACCTAGTTGAGGGAAAGAATTCACACTTTTGTTATATAAAAGACTTTAATAAACTGATGGGGAGTCAGATGAGTAAACATAAATCGAAATTATATATTTGCAAACGCTGTTTAAAGCATTGCTTTTCAGCGGAATCCCTTGTTCAGCATAACGAGGACTGCGCGCGAAATTCACCTAGCAAAATTATTCTCCCCGAAGGTGATGATGCTTATTTAAAATTCAAAAACTTTTCTCACACAGCCTACCTTCCATACGTCGCATATGCAGACTTTGAGTGCATCCTATCTAATATCAAAGGTTGTTCTCCTCAGAGCGAGCATTCATATACTGAAGCGCGACAACGGCATGAGGTGATGTCTTTCTGTCTTCTTTTGGTTTCAAACACCGGTGAGGTTTTTGAGCCTGTTCTATACAGAGGTAGAAATGCAGTGCAAGTCTTTCTCGAAAAACTTAAGGAAATGTCACTTTTCGTGCGGAGGGTCTATAAGAACACTATTTCTATGCAGGCATTGAGTGAGGAGGAAATTCTCGCTTTTAATGAGGCTTCTCTTTGCCACATCTGCGGCTATGAGTTAGGTGAGGATCGTGTGAAGGATCATAATCATCTTTCAGGTAAATTCAGAGGTGCTGCTCACCCAGCTTGCAATGTTAATTACAAAGTCCCCAACTTCCTTCCAGTTTTCATCCATAATCTATCCAACTATGACGCACACCTCATTGTCCCTCACTTGGGATGTGATGATATGAAAATTACGTGCATCCCGAACAACGAGGAGAAATATATCTCCTTTTCTAAATATGTAGATTCCTACTTCTCCTACCGCTTCATCGACAGCTTTCGATTTCTCCCAACTTCTCTTTCAAAATTGGTCGACGCTCTCCCTAAGGACTCATTCAAACAAACAGCCCTCATCTTCAAGGATAAACTCGATCTAGTTAAGCGTAAGGGTGTTTTTCCCTATGAATATGTAGACGCGTGGGAAAAGTTGAATGATGCAAGCCTTCCTTCCATGGAACATTTCTTTAGCACTCTGACAGAGGATACCATTACGAGCGAAGATTACGAATTTGCTCAAAATGTGTGGACCAAATTCAATTGTAAAACTTTAGGTGAATATTCGGATCTTTATTTGAAAACGGACGTTCTTCTTTTAGCTGACGTTTTTGAAAATTTTAGAAATTTATGCATGGATACATATGGATTAGATCCCGCATGGTACTTCACCATACCAGGCCTTTCTTTCGACGCTATGCTAAAACATACAGGGATTACGCTCGAGCTCTTGACGGAGTATGACATGATCCTAATGTTTGAAAAGGGTATTCGTGGGGGAATCAGTCAGTGTATGAAGCGATATGCAGAGGCTAACAACAAGTATGTGGAAGGCTTCGACCCGGAACAGGAGTCTGCATATTTAGCGTATGTTGACGCGAATAACTTATATGCTTGTGCATTGTCCGCGTCCCTTCCAACGGGAGGTTTTAGATGGGTAGAAGACGTTGATGTGATGACAATTCCCGACGATTCTCCTAAAGGTTACGTGCTGGAAGTAGATCTAGAATATCCTACTGAACTACACAATTCGCACTCGGACTTACCTTTTTGCCCTGAGCAGAAGACACCACCAGGTGGAAAACATTCAAAATTATTGACTACCCTGGATGATAAGGAGTGTTACGTCATCCATTACAGTGCACTTAAACAGGCATTAGCAGCAGGCTTAAGATTGAAAAATATCCATAGAATAATCGAGTTTGATCAATCTCCATGGATGAAGTCCTACATTGACATCAATTCGAAAAAACGAAAATTAGCAAAGTCAGATCTTTCCCGGGAAATGTTTAAATTAATGAATAATGCCGTATTTGGCAAGACAATGGAGAACGTGCGAAATCGTTGCAATATAGAACTCATCAATAATGAAAAAAGATTGAATAAATTGATCAGCAGTTCTTTATTTATCGATCGGACGATTTTCGCAGAGAATCTCGTAGCCGTTCACAAAAGACAGAGTTTTATCAAAATGAGCAAGCCTTTATACATAGGTCAAGCTGTTTTGGACATTTCAAAAACGATAATGTATGATTTCTTCTATGGTCATCTGAAGAAGAAGGATGTGTCATTGCTGTACATGGACACAGACAGTTTCATCATCGAAATGCGAGAAGATTTCTATGAGGATGTAAAAAAGAACAGCTCTTTATATGATACATCTAACTATCCACCTAACCACCCTTGTTATTCCAAGACCAATGCCAAAGTGATAGGGAAGATGAAAGATGAATGTGGGGGGAAGATCATGACTCACTTCGTTGGATTGCGAAGCAAACTTTATTCCTACCGTGTGCAAGGCGAAGGTGAGGCTAAACGCGCTAAGGGTGTGAAAAAGGTCACGATTGATAAATCCATCTCATTCGATGACTACGTCACCTGTTTGCGTGAAAAAGCATCCGCCTTTAGGAGAATGTCTTTGATTCGATCGCAGAAACATCAGCTGTACACTGTGGAGATGAATAAAATTGCTTTGAGCTCCAACGATGACAAACGATACGTATGCGAAAACGGAATTAACACCTTAGCGTGGGGTCATTTTAAAATTTCTAAGAAAAGGACGTATGATGAAGCGTTTCCACCATGAGGAGGGATAAAGTACATGACATTTACAAATTTTGGACAGTTATCATCCACTCTTCGCGTGGTGAGCACAGGCGTGAATCATGTTGGCTATATTTTTTGCTGCAATATTAATTCTTCCGATCAGAGGCGAAGTAAACCAGTGTGTCGCTGATTATTTATGGCGATATGGATACCTCAATATAAATGAAAATGAAATCAGGAATATATCGGAAGATAGTTTTACGAAATCGCTCAAACTATTCCAGGAATATTATAATTTGAAAGCGGATGGGATTTTGAATGAGGAAACTTTAAATTTGACGAAAATTCCAAGATGCGGTGTGGAAGATGATATCACTTTCACCGTTTCAAATCGCAAGTGGGAAAAATATGAAATCACCTGGAATTACCCTATGGCTAGTGAAGCGCACGTAAAGTTGGCCGAAGCAGCCTTTACTGCCTGGAGTGAAATCGCTAATTTAGTATTCAAACAAGATTTCAATAAACCTGATATAACAATCGTTAATACTAGGTCAAAGCATAGATATTATGGTAAATCTGGCATATGTCCATCTCCTTTAGACGGACGGGGAAATGTCCTTGCACATGCCCAATCACCAACCTTCGAAAATTCTCCATTAGAGATACACATTGATCATGACGAAGATTGGTATTTGAAAAAAGATAATAATCACTCGAATGTATTGGCGAATTTATATAAGGTTCTTCTTCACGAGATCGGACATACTCTGGGCATCTCTCATTCCAGAGATCCTCGTGCTATCATGTTTTCGCTATACACGCACGATGGTCCATTAACGTTGCAAGAAGATGATGTACTCGCGATACAGAACTTGTATGGAAAACCTGAAAAACCTACGCGGGGTGAAAAAAGAGAGAGGAAAGCGGAGGGAGACTCCGAAGAAATCCTACCTGAAAAACCGCACATACTCTCCTTATGCGACGTTAAAGATTTTGATAACCTTCTCATCATTGATCATATAACATTTATATTCAGCGGTAGATTATTTTGGATGATGGATTTAAAGAAAAGTAATGAGACTTCGTTGAAGGCACAAGTTATCACTGACTGGCTCTCATTTCTCCCGTCAGACATGAAAAGAGTAGATGCCGTTTACCGCAGACCTTCAGGAGAAATCGTAATTTTCATAGATAATCGTATTTTCATGGTTGATTACCCGAGCTTGGCACCCCTTCCAGGATTCCCTAAGAGGCTCGAGGACGTGCGTCTTCCTCGTAATGCTAACATTCAGGCAGCAGTAAACACGTATTCTGGCAGAACTTTTATATTTTACAGCGATATTTTCGTAGTTGAGATGGATGAATGCAGGTTTGAACCTAAAGATCATAAATATTTGAGCACATATTTTCCCCCAATTCCCGGAAAAATTAATTCAGCTTTCAGGTATACAAATGGATTAATTTACTTTTTCAAAGGGGATAATTACTACGAATATAGCGAATTCAATAACACTTTATTAAGTGCCGGTCCGAGGAGTCTGTCACTCTTCGGTATTCAATGTTCGAATGTCTCTACTCTATCCAATGTAGTTGATGAATTGAAGAGTATAGTTTCTAGGCTAGAAGATATGTAACATATAAACTCTGGTGAACGTTACGTAAATAGTTAATGATGTCTGCAACATTGATGTGGAAACATCCATTTACCTGCATTTGCGCCGGACCATCCTGTTGTGGGAAAACAACTTTCGTAGTAAAATTCCTGGAGAACAGAAAAAAATTAGTTAATGGAAGAATCAGTAGAGTTATTTGGTGTTGCAATCCTAATAGTAGACCAAACAAAAAACTAAAAGGTGTTCAGTTTAAAAACAAGGTGCCGACTTTCGAAAATCCCCGCAACATACCTACCCTTTATGTCATAGACGATTTAATGCACGACTGCTATAACAAAGGCGTGAGCGAGCTCTTTACGCGAGGATCACATCATTCTAACATTTCAGTCATTCTCATCACACAAAACATTTTCTACCAGAGCCCTGAGTCTCGAAATATCTCTCTCAACACTAAATATATAACAGTTTTCAAAAATCCTCGAGATAGGTCGCAGTTTCGGTATCTTGCCTCACAGGTCTACGATGATTGTAGAGAGCTCGTGAGGGTTTATAAAGAGGTTACATCCAAAGCGTTCACTTATTTCCTCCTCGACCTATCGCAAGAGACGGACGATAGAGTAAGATTTCGGACTGATATATTTCCTGGGGAAATAACCTCAGTGTTTGCCCCATCGGATACTGAAAACTATGAAGAAATTGAAACGCAACAAGCATCTCATCGGGTTGTTAAAGACTGCCGATCCAAAGTTGCGAAAATCGATCATAGGATCCGTAAACGCCGACGGAATAAAAACCATTTGCGAATGCTGTCTAAATACGTTGAACGGGAACCATAAAATTAGCCCCTCCGTGAAGAAGAGGTTACACCGATACAAAAATACGCTTAGGAAGTTGAGTTGCCCCAAAGTATCAATAAATAAAAAACGTCAAATACTGAAGCAAAAGGGAGGTTTTCTACCAGTACTCTTGGGATCTCTTCTGAGCAGTTTGGTAGGTAACCTGATAGGATGAGTCTCAAACGGATGCTGCTCATCGATCCGGAGACGTTGAAGAGGGAACGATTGATGCGGGATGCTTCAAAATTAGATAAGCAAATGCAAAATGTGCTTAAAACTGAAATGGATGATTCTAAAAAATGGCATCTTTACCGTCAAGTTTTGGATTCGTATTTAGGAGCTGTTAACAGCATGAATGATCCCATTCCCGTATCTTTCGTGGACGAGAGTAGCAAAAATAATAAGAAGAAGAAGAATAATACAGAGGGTCGAAAGCTATTAAAGACAAGTCGTAAGATCGATAAGTCATGGACGAAAGCTCTAAAACGACGAGCGGGAAACATGGAGAAAGTTCTGGACGATTTCGCGGAAGAAATAAAGGCGAGCGAGCAGGAGGAGGAGGAGGAGGAAGAGCCAATAGGATACGACGCGCACACACCACCTCTCAAACAGCGCCTGCGAAAAGTAAAACCAACTCCATACATGCGTTGGAAGACGCTAAGCTGAATTCAGTGTATTATGATCCACTTAACCCCTACAGCTTTTCTACCATCGATAGACTTTGGGAAGGTGTCGGAAAGAAGGTTAGCAAGAAACGTGTGAGAGAATGGTTAGAAAATCAGAATACTTACACACTGCATAAGCCTACGCGGAAGAAGTTCCCCAGGAATAGATACACTCCTACGTATATAGATGACACATGGCAGTGTGACCTTAACGATATGCGAAAGTTGAAAACATACAATAATGGTTATGCTTATCTTCTCACTGTGATTGATGTGTTTTCCAAATATGCATGGGCTGTCCCTCTAAAAAGTAAGACTGCCGAGAGCGTGATCGATGCATTTCGCATAATATTAACCGATAGAAAACCTGTAAAAGTTCAGAGCGACAAGGGGACTGAATTCGCAAACGTAAAGTTTAAACGTTTCCTCACCAATCATGGGATAAACTTTTACACTACGAACAATCCCGATGTGAAGGCAGCCGTGGTGGAACGCTTTAATCGCACGCTCAAGGGACGTATGTATAAATATTTCACTAAATTCAACACCTTGAATTATGTAAGCGTGCTACCGAAACTAATAAAAGGATATAACGATCGCGTGCATTCTACCACGGGCGTGCCTCCGGCTGATGTTAGCGAAAAGAACGCGTTCCAGATTGCACGTCTTTTTACACCAAGTAAACGAAAAAGGCCAAAATACTCCATTGGTGATTTCGTTCGCATATCGAAGGAGAGACTACCATTCGCCAAGGGATACAAGCAAAATTTTTCCACTGAAATTTTTAAAGTTTGGAAAATTGATAGGACGTCAATTCCCACCTATCAACTAGAGGATCTAAATGGTGAACGTATACAGGGATCGTTTTACGGTGAGGAACTTTCTAAGACATCCGTTAGTAGAAATACAGAATTTCAAATTGAAAATATTTTAAGCCGTAGGGGAAAGGGCAAAAACCTGGAATATTTGGTTAAATGGAAGGGGTACGGTGATGATTTTAACACTTGGATCCGAGCCTCCACTGTGAAAAGATTGCAATGACTGAAGATTTATTCGTAACTCTTTTAAGTGATAGCTCGGGATTATATTTTCCCGGTAACACGATCGCACACTTTAGAGCGAAATTACCTCAGCGCATAACTGCAGGGGAATCATGGAGGGTAGGTCTCGCAGAAATTTATTTTCCTCAGCTTGATATTCCATTACCTCCCGCAGAGAGGTCTGCTCCAAAGGAGGAATGTCCCACCGTCGAAGTCGAGATTATACCAGAT